>OAMR01000369.1:879023-902302 GCA_900205405.1 Echinochloa crus-galli
TTTCAGTACCACTACAAGCTTTTCAGTGCATAGATAGTCATATGTTAGTTAAAAATTATAGTAAAAAAGAGAAGAAGTAGTTGATAAATTTAGATAATCTTAGTAGTATGTTGTTTAATCAGGTATGGATCCGGAATTAGTTGAAGTCCGAATTCATCATGGGAATGGCCATATCAATTATTGTGATTATGGGGTTGACCTAAGCAACTATCCATTTGTGGACACAAATGTGAGGAACCCATTGCAGATGAGACGTCAGGACATGTTAGGGTGGTTGCATAATTTTTTAGAACTCTACACTATGCAACAAAGGTTTAAAGTTAGTGGTGTTGTTCCTAGACAACGTGAGAATGGTTGGAATTGGGAATTCTATGAGGTGAGAAATTCGAAATGCTGGAAGGGATTTGTATGGATGGCCTTGCATGGATAAATTAAATTTTCTCTTGTGTTGCTTGTTGAGATTGATTTGGCAAACATCTCACAAGGCGAATCTAGCATGGCGGAGGCCGCTGATGACAATAGTGTGGTGGCTGAGCATGGCGGGCAACAACAGTGGCCGGGTGCCTACGCAAGAAAATGAAGAGCAGATAGAAAACGACGACGACGACGACGATGATGATGATGGCTACGATATCGGTTCAACAATGAATGCTGATGAGGGCAAGGTGGATGAGAACATTGTTGATTAGATGGAGTTGGATGACGATGAGTATGAGGCCTTTATTGAAGGTCGAGATGGCTCAGAATTTGATGATGAAACCAATGTACCGATGGAATGGCAGAACTTTGATATGGATGGACTCACGGTTAACGATGGCCACCATTCATCTTGGGACTATGGTAAAGTTGCAGTCACAAAAGGGCAGATGTTTCATGACAAGAAGCATCTACAACATGCGGTGAAAAAGTGGGCTTTTTCGGAGAAGAAACCATTTAGGGTGGTGATTTCGAACCCAACAACATATGATGTGAAGTGTATGTCCCCAGGATGCACTTGGCGAGTGCATGGTTATTTGCCGAAAGCGGAGAGTAACTTTATAGTCTCCATTGTTGTTGATCACTCATGCAAGCTTAGTGGAACATTAGAGAAGCACAGAAACATGACCGCCGACTTTGTGGCTCAGGAGATGTACCCTGAAATAGTGAAGAAAGCTTCAATGTCCCCGTTCCAAATTATGTTAGCAATGGAGAATAGGTATGGATACGAAATTACATATGATATGGCATGGAGAGCCAAAGAAAAAGTGTTATAGTGGAGATTTGGGAGTTATAAGGACTCTTACCACCATTTGCCTAATCTGCTAGCGTTGCTGCAAAGTAGGAACCTGGGAACCATTATTGATATTGATGACTACTTAAATGGTAAAGGAGAGAGGATTCTAAAGCGTGCATTTTGGTCTTTTGGTTGTATGATTGAAGCTTTCAAGCATTGTCGGCCAGTACTATGCGTGGATGGGATGTTTTTGACAGGAAAGTATAAAGGGCAGCTATTGACATGCATTGGTGCAGATGGGGACGGCAAGGTTGTGCCAGTTGCCTTTGCATTTGTGGAATCCGAGAACACCGAGAGCTGGTTGTGGTTTCTGACGTGGATCAAGCGGGCAGTTGTATGTGAGAGGCAAAATGTTTGCGTGCTACATGATAGACACGCAGGTTTGTTGGCGGCTGTTAAAAGGTTACAAGAGAATAGAAATGTACCTGTTCCCTGGCAAGACCTTCAAAGTCAATGGTGCATGAGGCATTTAGGGGCAAACTTCTATAGTCAATTCAAAACCAAATGTCTTATGGATCTTTTTAAGACGTTGTGCAAACAAAATCAGAAAGCAAAGTTTGATGAAATTTGGGCAGAACTGGATAAACTCACTAGCAAGTATATGCAAGAGGTTCGTAAGAAACCAGTTGGTTGTTGCATGGGACGAGGAGCCACGGGGTTTGGATCCATTACCTGATGAACCAAGACAAGTAAGCAGGAGGTGGAAGGGCGGGAGGGCGGTTAAAACATTCTCTGAATGGATAAAAAATGAGCCTCTTGAAAAGTGGGCGTTGATTACTGACACTCATGGTTCACGCTATGGCATTATGACAACAAATCTTGCAGAGGTTTACAATTGGGTATTGAAGGCTAGTCGTTCTCTTCCGCTAGTTGCAATTGTCGAGTGCATACTTCGGGATTGTATGAAATATCTACGAGAGCGTTACCAATTGGCATGTCAGGTTGTGCATAATCCAGAAATGGTGTTTTGTGAGAAGATGACCGAAATACTTGAGAAAATCAATACCAGGAGTCAGCTGCACCGAGTCCACCGGGCAGGCAACCGAGACTTGGTTTTCGAGGTGACCATCCGTGATAAGGGAGGGCTTGGCATTTTTGAAGTCCAGTTACAATAGAATGCCAGCTGTGGCCAGAAGTGAACCATTGTGAATGCAACTGGAACAAACCTATGCTTCTACACATCCCATGTTCACATGTGTATGCAGCTCGATCAAAGGTACGTGTTGATGCGACATTCGTGTCCCCGTATTATCTGAAGGAGGCTGTCAGAGACACATGGAGTGGAGAGCTACGGGGTTGGCTCGCAATTGCTGATTTCGCTGATGCCTCTGGCAGTACGGGCAGTTTCTTTCGAGGTGACTGGCTTTGGGGGGGACACGAGGTGACTGGACCTACGCAGATGCCCGGAGCCCCTTTCCCCACACAGCGCACACAGTTTACTCAAGAGGAGGAGGACAAGCAGGCCACACCGGAGGAGCCGTTGGTCCGTGACCGGCATCCACCTTCACGTTTCACTTTCCCTTCTGACCAGATTCCTAGTAAGCGGGGCCGCCACTGAGTAGGTGTAGACGTTGGGTTCATAGGCCGGTGCAGCCTAATGATGTATCTATGCAGACTATGATGTATCTATGCAGACTATGATGTATCTTTGCATATTATGACGTCCAGGCCGGTGCAGGCTATTACACCTCTCAACACTTTTGCAGCATAGGCCGGTGCAGGATACTACACCTTCTCAATGTATAGGCTTTTTAGTACCACTACAAGCTTTTCAGTGCCTCCCAGAGCATCTAAGGTTAGTTTTTACGTGGAACAAGTCCACTACACCCCGTATCAAATCATGCCTATAAATAGGGCGGCACCCCTCACGGTCATTCACAGTAGTACAAATGTCTGGAGGGTCGTCTAGTTGGAAGGGTTTCGGCTTCGGGAGGGGAAGGGGGGGCAGGCACCAGCCATTGTGTGGGAGGGGTCTCTTGGTCCAGATGAGTTTGGGGAGGCAGTATATGAGTTTCCAGTTGAGAGCAAAAGTGATTTCAATAAAGACTGTCCATTGAGGGGGTAACACACCCGTAGAGATGAGTGGCCGAAATGCGCGCATGGGGGTACCACACCCGCAGAAATGATGGCCGAGGGGACTGATGTAGGTCATCGTTTCTTCAAATGCCCACGAGCATGGGTAAATATTATTGGTCTTTGTTTTTAAATTATAGTCATATTGCTTACATCAACTTAATTTAGTTATTTTGTTATAGTCCTTCAAGGCTCCAGAAAACTGTCATTTTGTTAGGTAGGTCGATCCTCCTCCTATTCATCCACATCAGGAGTACATCTCCTACCTACATAATCGTATCTTCGATTTAGAAATGAACATGAGCAGCGGTAACCAAGATGACAACAGCAACCGTGACGGTTCTGAGGAGGCATTGTGCACGAACCCATATTGCAACTGCGCGTGCCACAAGAAGGATGGTTCTTTGCCGCCACAGTCTCCTCCGCCGCCCCCATCTTCAATGGGAGGTTACTATGGAGAAGGTGCAACACAATTGGCTATGTGGGGACATTATTAGGAGTAACCTATCGTAGTCACCTGCTACAACCATGTTCTTGTTGTTTGTTAGATTTTTCTAAGGCATCTTGTTATAAATGATGACGAATAAATGACGACAAGTAAAAGAATCAAACCGCAGGAGACACGAGATTTAACGTGGAAAACCCTCCTAATGTCATATGACACGAGACACGAGACCACGGGCGCCAGCCAGCAAAACTTTACTATATCATATGTGTGTTTACAATGCCTATTGGCGGCTTACAAGAGGATGATTATTCATCAAGGACAAAGCTCTATCATATAGGTAGCTCACGTGACCGTGCTTGGTTGCGTTGCCGATGTGGGACTAAACTATGCGCTCATGAGAGAAAAAACACGGTGCCACTTTGCTCCGGCCCGAACCTCTGGTGATGGGCCTCCACTTCGCTCCGTCGGTGAATTTGGATCATATCACAACAAACTCCACCTTGAGACAAATTCTCTTGCAGCATCTTCACTTCATCCTGAATCATCATGAAGAAAAATACAACTGGCGCCAAATAGCCTCTTGTGCTAATTAACTAAATCAACTAAGCTTGAGCACAGCTCATACTTAGCAACAGGAACAGGTTTAGTCATCATATCAGCTGGATTATCATGAATGCTGATCTTGCATACCTTCAACCTACCGTCCTCAACCACATCTCGTACATAATGATACTTGATGTCAATATGCTTTGTCCTCTCATGGAACATCTGATCTTTGGTAAGGTAAATAGCACTTTGACTGTCACAATATAAATCAACGCAAGAATCAGCCCCAACCAGCTCATAGTACAATCTGCTCAGCCAAATTAATTCCTTGCACGCCTCAGCAATAGCCACATATTCTGCCTCAGTAGTAGACAAAGCCACAACAGACTGCAAAGTAGCCTTCCAGCTCACAGCACAACTGCCAATAGTGAACACATAACCTGTGAGCGACCTTCGCCTATCAAAATCAGCAGCAAAATCTGAATCAACATAGCCAATAAGTCCCTTCTCAGTTCTGCCAAACTTCAGACAAGAATCTGCAGTGCCTCTGAGGTACCTGAAAATCCACTGAACTGCCTTCCAATGTTCTTTACCAGGATTAGTCATATATCTGCTAACCAGACTCATAGCATAAGATAAATCCAGACGAGAACAGACCATGGCATACATCAAAGAACCAACAACGCTAGAATAAGGAACTCTGGACATGTACTCAATATCCTGATCTCTACTAGCACACTGAGCAGATGACAATTTAAAATGAGGTGCAATAGGAGTACTGACAGGCTTAGCATCATTCATGTTGAAACGCTGAAGAATTTTCTGAATATAATTCTGCTGACTAATAAATAGCACACCAGATTTAGACCTCTTAAAGCCGTGCGATAGCATAAATGAATCAAACCTTTTATTCCACTAACGAGGGGACGGTTTCAAACCATACAAGGATCTCTTCAACTTGCACACAAAATTCTCCTTGCCTGGCACTATGAATCCTTCTAGCTGGTCTATGTATATATCCTCCTCAAGTTCACCATGCAGAAATGCAGTCTTCACATCTAACTGCTCAAGCTCAAGATCATGTGAAGCCACAATACTAAAGAATGTGCGAATGGAACTATGCTTTACCATAGGAGAGAAAACATCATTATAATCAATACTAGAAATTTGACTGTAGCCGTTTGCTACTAACCTTGCCTTATACCTTGGAGGCTCGTTTGGAGATAAACCCTCCTTTCTCTTAAAGATCCACTTGCAGCGGAATGTCTTCTTCTTTGGTAATGGTACAACATCCCATGTGTGATTCTTCTCAAGTGACTGCATCTCCTCATGCATAGCAGAAATCCACTTCTCTTTATCAGCACAATCAATGGCCTCAACATATGTGGTCGGCTCATGTGAATTCTCCACCTGTTCAGCACAACTCAAAGCATAATGGGTTAGATTACACTCATCAATGAGACGTTTAGGAGGTCCACAATTTCTCTTTGACTTGCGCTGAGCAATAGGTAAATCCTCCTCTAGCTGCAAATCAGGTGGTAAGTTAGGTGAGTTTTGCTGAACACTATCATGAGCCTCAAAGTTATCTGCATCAGGTTCCTGATTAGTAATAGGCTCTACCTGTTCACCTAACTGATCATGTAAAAGCTCCACCTGCATGCTGGTATGCTGTTGTACATCCTCATCACGCTTTGATACCACTTGTTATAAATGATGACAAATAAACGACGACAAGTAAAAGAATCAAACCGCAGGAGATACGAGATTTAACGTGGAAAACCCTCCCAATGTAGAAGGGAAAAAACACGAGCGCCAGCCAGCAAAACTTTACTATATCAGATGTGTGTTTACAACGCCTATTGGCGGCTTACAAGAGGATAATTATTCATCAAGGACAAAGCTCTATCATATAGGCAGCTCACGTGACCATGCTTGGTTGCGTTGCCGATGTGGGACTAAACTGTGCGCTCATGAGAGAAAAAACACAGTGCCACTTTGCTCCGGCCCAAACCTCTGGTGATGGGCCTCCGCTTCGCTCCGTCAGTGAATTTGGATCATATCACAACAAATCTATGTTCTTGTTGTTGGTTTCAATTACCTAAGGCATGTTAGATTTAGCAACGGCACATGCTGCTAGCAAAATGCCACACATGCCAATGCAACTTGTAATAGAATGTTTAGATAAGAGGTCAGTGGTTCTACCATCCATCCTCTTTGTGATGTATTCATTCGCTTCTATGAAGCTATGCAATATAAAGTCGGGAACTATTTGTTTCTCATGACTTTATATCTTTTTTCTATTACAAATAAGTCAATTCTATGTACTAAAAATAAGTTCCTTCCACGCTCTGTATTTTTCTGTAACTGAATGAACTACAAGCCATCTAGCACTGTAAATGGTCTATTTTCTCTAGCTAGCACATTTCTTGGATCGATGAACTTGCTATATCTACTTTTAGAGCAAGTTTAATACAAGTCTGTAAACCAATCGGCTCCTGGTAGGCCGAAAGGCTTATCGGCTATTGGATGGCCGATAGGCTCTCACACAGCCAATACGTCAATCGGCGCCGAAGGTCTAACAGTAGAGTGTGGGACCTATCGGCCCGCGGACGGCCGATAGGTCCTGTCAGCGCCGACAGGTCCACCGGACACTGCACTATTTCTGCAACACTCCTCCACGTCAACTCCACATAGCCTATCGGCCGTCCAACAACCGATATCCAACAGCCGATAAGTCACCTATCGGCTCTCCACGAGCCGACTGACCTACATTTCTGCAATTTTTCCATTCCAGTACCCATTCTTGCGATTATTTATTAAAATAATATTATTTAAAAAAAATTCTGTCATCATGAGGCGAGCGCGCATCTCATGTGGACTGGTTGGCTATAGCCTTGCAGGCCTAGCCTTTTTGCAGCTACTTGGGCCTTCTTTAGATCCCAACTTCATATGTGTAAATTTGGGACTTTGCAATCATTGCGCTACTGTAGCATTTTATTTATATTTGTGAGTAATTATCCAAATATTGATTTAATATTCGTCTCGCAAATACAACAAAACTGTACGTTTAGTTTTTTATTCATCTACATTTAGTACTTTAGATGTGCCGATATTTTGATGTGATGGAAATTATCTTTTTGCATAGTGGAATTTGGGGTGGAATTTGGGAACTAAACGAGGTTGGATCATGGGCTTGCTAGATTGACCGAGCAGTGAAAGAAGTGGCCTATCTAGAAGTATAAACATATACATACGTGCTATATACTCAGTTTTTTTACACAAGTGTTGAGTATTTCTGGGAATACCGAGGCATCACGCTGGCTCTGCCCCTCTGAAGTGACACAAGTCACATTTGCTAACAAGTTTGCTGTTAAGCAGCCATGAGTAAGAAATCAAACCACAGTCAAACCCAAATTGCTGATCAATCTAATTGATGTGCCGATTTAATAGTACAGGTCAGCAGCAACACACAACGCCTCAGATAGGCACAAGGATGAGGCCAACAGTAATAGCGAATAGCTGCTTGGAGATCTTCTATAAGGCTAGCTTAGACCAGAAAACAACTCTGAAAATCATAATTCATAGATCATATATTAGCATGTTAACAGACAAACCTTTGCTGTATAAAAGTGAACATCGTTGGCTTTAAACTTCAGATGGTCTAGTCAGCGCGAAGCTGACATTTTTTTTGCAGTAATTAGTCACAGAGCCCACAATAATCAGACAAGAATCATGTGGGGGAGAGGAGAGGGAGAGGAACTAACTTGTGGCGATGCTCACCCGAGTATATGCATGGCCACGGCAAGCTCCCAGTTGATGCAGGGTATGTTGGGATAACCACACTAATGTAGTAGGTTAGTGACGGCGGAAGCAATCAATTTGAGTATCATTAAAATCATCCCAGGGTATCAACCTATTCGCGGAAAGACAACATATGCATCACACATATTACGGAGGAAATAACAGCAGCAACGCATCAACTAAGAGACACCAGATTTAACGTGGAAAACCCTAAATCGGAGAAAAATCATGGAACCAAGCCAACCAAATCTTCTTCCACTAGAGGCTCTCATACATCAAGATTTCATCAATCTTGGACAGCAACATCAAAATTTGGAGGCTACAGCTCGGGATAGAGAAGGATCTCACTAAAGAATGGTGGAACCGAAGATTAGAGGCACCAAAGGATGTGGATCTGAACCCTCACAACCTTATGGACGAATCCCCCTTGCAATCTTGTAAAATCTCCTTTTCAGCTACCTTATTCTCCCTCAATTTTCTCTTCTTTCTTGGAGGCTCTGTTCTGGATTTCCGTGGCTCTCTATCTCTCTGTTTGTAGGCTTCTTCCCTATACTAGAAGGCTACGCACTAATTAAAGTCACCCAAAGGTTGTTTCAGATCTTGGGCTTCATTTCCCTTACATGTGGGACTGCTCACTAGAAGCATTTACTCTCCTCACTGCCCACGTCATGAGGAGGATTTCCCAACATATCTTCCCCTCCAACTCATGAGAGAGGCACCATCATCCCCGCTACATCGCTGCATAGTTACAACTTCTCCTTGGGTAGAACTTTGGTCATCATATCTGAACCATTCAGATCGGTGTGGATTTTCTCAAGTTGTAGTAACTTGGCACTTCTCGAATCCACAAGCTTCTGTTGTTGCTATATATTTAACTTCTGTTGTTGATAAAGAAATACACTTCTGCAGCCTTGATTGCCATCACACTGTTCCCCCTGCAGATGTCACCAGATATCCCGAAGTGGACTTTCTTGAGTCCTTATCTGCATCATAATCAGCATCTTTATATCCCTTTAATACAGGATCACCACTTCCAAACCATAAGCACAACTTGAAAGTGCTTCTGAGATATCCGAGAATCCATTTTACTGCTGCCCAATGTGCTTCTCTTTGATTACTCATCATGAACCGGCTAACAACTCCAATTGTATAGGTAATATCAGGCCTAGTGTAAAACCATAACATACATCAAACTAGCCACGTTAGATTGATAAGGTACTTTTTTCATCACTTCTTTCTCCTTTTTGCTTGGAAGATATTGACCGATACTCAATTTGTGATGTCATGCCAGTGTAGAGCAAATAGATTTTGCATTCTGTATATTAAACTCTTCTTGTGAGAGCCAAAACTTTTGTATTTGATCTATCATAGGAGATTTTCATGCAAATATTTGTTTTGCCGGTCCCAAATCCTTCGGAGTAAATGACTTGCTCAAAGTCGAGAGCAGTTCTCTTTGGTGCTATTTCCTGTAATAACATATCAATCTAAAGCAGCGGGTGGAGGGCGGCGAGGAATTCCCGTTCCGTGTAGAAGCGAGTCACGAGGGAGGGAGCGGCAGGAGCGTTCCACAAAAAGAACGATTCAACGTACTTGATGTGATGTCAAGAGATAAAGGGCTGTGTTTAATTTCCCATCAAATCACTAAATTTTCCAAAATTCTCTCTCCAAACTTTATTATCCACCTATCACATTAAATCTCTCTCATCGTGCATGGAACACTAAATGTGGACACGACGAGACGAATCTTTTGAGCCTAATTAGGTCATGGTAAGACAATGTTTATCATAAACAAACGAAAAGTGCAACGGTGCGCTACAGTGTCCGATGTGACATTTTTGCCAAATTTTTTCAATCTTTTTTGGAACTAAACACACCCAAGGTTAGAGGTAGAGATGACTATTCATACGCTTTGAAAATAGAAAAGAAGAAAAAAATAAGTGAAATAAAACGAAACAATCCACGGTTTGAGGGTTGTATATTTTGAAAGGACATACAAATTGAGAGTGAAAAGAAGTTAGGGCAGCGAACTGTGAGTTAACATCGAATTTCTCCCTTACTGTCTCCCCAAAACCCGTTTCCCCTTCCCGAGCAGAAAGACGGAGCGGGATTCAGAGAAAGGGAGCACATCCCGTCGCCTGCTCTTGTTCCAGCGTGGCTTCGCAGAGGAATCCGACTTCGATCCCTTCTCCTCCCGAACCGAGCGCTGGCGGCCTTCTCGAAGCTGGTAAATCCTAGCGCCGCGGGCACAGCCTTTGTTTTTTTTTTGTGCTGGATTCCCCTTGGTTTTGTGCAGCTTATGTGAAATCCTAACTGCAGTAGGAGGTGACAAGCCTTCGCCTCCGCCCCCCTGGTGGATCCATTCGCAGAGATCCCATTCCGGCTTCTAGATTTACGCCCTTTCTTCTCCCAAAAGATATGGTGAGTTTTTGTTATTCCTGCTATATTTTGTAATTATCAGTTATCACCTCACTATGATTGTGTATCCGGTCTTACTTATTGTCTTATAGCTTTACCTCACTATGATGTGTATCATGTGTTATTTATTAGTTTATGATAGAACCTACTGGCCGTTGTATTCCAGAGGGTAGATTGAAAAAAAAATTAAAATGAACAGTTCAAAGTTTAGGTGGTTATCTAGATTTCACCTGTACTAAGCTAAGTTGGACTTTCCCTTATTGTTATGGCTAGCTTATGCAGTTTTTATGTTTTTCATCTGAATTGATTGTATAAATTGCTTGTTTTATTAAAGATTTTGTATATGTTTAGGAATATTTTTATCATGAAGGCAGCCAAAGTCTCTTCGTCGAGATACAAGCTGTATCAGTTGGGCAGAGGAATGGGAATAGGACGGAAGAGCGGAGTTTGCGTTACACTGGTGTAATTCTTTTTTGCCGACCTCAGTTTGCTTTCATAATTGCACACAATGCTTGCCTTAGTGAGAGCACTAATCCTAATTGGATTGAAGTCACTTTTCCGGATGGAACTAAGATTGTGATTGCAAGTGATAAGATTAGACCATTTGAGCGTCATTTTATAGTGCTCAGTTGTATTCCAGAAAAAAAAAATTCAATACTGAGGTAGTAAAGGCAGTTGAATTCAGTGAGGAGAAGCTTGGAAGGGAAGAATTAGTCCATACACTTTGTTTGGTGGATTTTGACCAACCTGCTGACCTGACTTCAGGTGTAGTCGGGTAAATACTAAATATCCTAAAACCTTACTTCTATCTAACCTTGTTATGACTATTATTTTTTATTTTTATGACCAGTAGGTCAGAGGATTCCGTTTTTTATCATGGGTGCCGAGCAGGCAGCTATGCAAAATACGGAAGTCCGGTATTCAATGACAAGGCTCAATTTGTTGGACTGTGCTATGGTGCACCTTGCGGCATCTTGGCTGCCTCAACCGTGTGGTCAATAGCAAAGAATCTTTCGTTCCGTTATGGAATTGTTCAAATGGTAATATATCATCTTATAAAATTTGAACAAAATTTCCTATTGAATCTGCTAACATTTATTTCTATTTTTCAGGGTATAAAGGAGATCCTTGAACAAATATTTGCAAGGAATATGGATAAAGCTGGTAATACTATTTTTTTTCAATTGATGTTATATTCTTATGCCTGGATATTTTTTTTTTGCTAGCAAGTTCTTTTTCTTTTGGACTGTGACAAGTGCGCTGATTTCTTGACTTGTATTGTCCTAATTAGTTGACTAGTCTGGATTTGGGTTCATCTAATGCCACAAATGCTCTATGCATGTATGTCAGCCAAATAAAAGGTTCAGCCCTTGTGGTTTACTAGGCTGTATAATTGATAAAAGGTGGGGGTGACAGGCTGGGTACCGGTTACCTTTTTCTTTTCCCAGAAAAGTTGAATTTAGCATGAATTGCAACATCTGGATAGTAGCTAAGCAGGATGTTTTCTGCTAAGGTGCACAGTTTCTTGCTATTATGCACATCATTGATGGCACTGTAACTTCTGAATGTTGTACTGTTATTTTTATGAAAGTGGAATCCTGGAGTATTCATAAATTCCAAATTCCCCTTACCTTTATCACAACTGAAATTTTAATCCTCTATTTAGTTAAAAATTAGGTTGCCACTGTATGCTTTGATCTTGATTTGTGATGAGGCCATAAAAGGGAAGACTGGTTCTCAAGTAATTTCCTTTTTTTGTGTGTGCTTATGGCCGTGTGAGGCACATTTTATCCATTTTATTTGTTTCAGACACCACCAATGACAAGATATCTGGAAGCGTAGTTGGAGATGATCATGATGATGCAATGTAACTCAGGTATTTCCTATAGCATACAATCAGCGGTTACAAATAAAGCTTCCTATATTTGCAAAATGTGGTTGCTGCTTAAGGCTTGCATAGAATAGATGTACTGTCTGTATTGTTTGGCTATGAAGTTACTTAGGAGAAAGAACTTTTCTATTTCCAGTGATTGTCCTTGCTTTAAAGCTATGTATTTTTGTTTTTCTCTTGCTAACCAGCAATCTTACTGGCCATAACTTGCAATTGCAGTGCTTATGATATAATCATGAAATGGCCAGCCTAATGGTGATATTCTATCTGCCCTAGTTATCTTCTCCCTCCATATCGATATATTTGACGCCTTGTTCAATAGGAAATGCATCAAAATATTTGTCGCTGGCGGTGTCACTCTGTTCAATGCAAACATCAACTTCTGTTTTTACCCCTGCCTCCTATGCCGCCTTCGCGCACCATCTCCGTCCCATGATCCTTTCTCCTGCCACTGTGCCTCGTCTGCTTGCCAGAGTAGTGCCACTGTGCATGCGTCAACCCGCTCCTCGCCTCCCCAGTGCTGAAACCTTGCACTAGGCAAGTTCTGCCTCTCCGACGACGGGCCCGCCGCCGCCCTCCGACGCAAGTCCTCCTCTACTCTTCCTTCCCTTTCATCTCTCATTCGCCCACTTCGTGCCTCACCTATCCCTTGAGGGACTGCCGATTTCAATTGTTGGCGAGGGGCTGAGGATAGCTTGCTTCCCGCCCTGGCTTGTTTGAAATCTTTTGTGCAGAATATGTTTTCTTTTTCTTCCCCTGTGTAATGTAGTGCTTCTTTATTCCCCAACTCAAATCAAAAGGCCTTCTCTTTTTTGGCCATAGTGTAGTGCTTTTTGAATCATCTCATCTCTAGGGGACTCTGTTCTGCTCCCATCCCTTCAGGTCATCAACTCATCATGCATCCATTTCGCTTGTTTCTGTTACAATAGCTGATGCATCCATTCCACGTGATGTCTTCTCAGTGATTGAAACCAACTCAAATCCTTTGTTGTTTATTTTGTTAATTTAATTTCTGGATTGCGATCTCTGAATGCTTGGTTTGGAAAATGTGATGATTGCAAGTTTTGAATATATTCTGTTGCCTATGGGTAATCTGTTATAGGTCTTGGCATAATGTGCTGAATGTTTTGTCAATCTGCAGCCTGCAGGTACTGCAATTTTCAGAGGAATTTACCTGCTTTTGCCCATGCTAGATTGGTCAAGACTAAAGATTTCACTGGTGGCTGCCATCAAGAATCATCAAGAATCATGGACGTGATGTGGTAGTATCTAGTTACCGCAACCATGGTAGGTCAGCATAAGAGAAGATACCGAGTATCCAACATTTGTCCAAAGATCATTGATCGATGGTGCAAAAGAACGTCAGGCACGTGTAATGCAAAATTACTCTTTTTTTTACCGGCAATGCAAAATTACTCTAGATGTAATGATGTCGAATGCCTCTCTCATTAATCAATAAAATTTCTCCGTTGCAATTTGTAGATTTATATTTAATTTGTGACTTTGTGGCCATTGAAATTTCTGCAATCAACACAGGTTGGGGGTAGTACTAAAACTCCCATATGGATGCAACCAACACAATGGTCTATAAAAAGATTACAGTGTCGTTGCAACTGAAGCTTGAGACACCAATGAAACTGGAACTTGAGAGTGATTATCAAATGGTCAATCTTTATTTATAAATTACACATGGTGAAAAAGAACTTATATTATTACCAATAATTAATTACACCTAGTGAAAAAAGAAGATATCTTTTGTAAGCGGAGCACCAATTCTACCTTACGCTAATAATAATTGTTGTCCAAGAACAAATTGCACATGGCTAGTTGGCTACACCATCCCAGTATCATTCTTTTGAGTTTGACCAAGTGGATCATCGGTACCATTCTCTTGACCAACTAGATCATCCCAATTCTCTTTAACGAGTCATCCCAGCTATCTTCTGGTGCCACATGCCCACATTTAAGTCAATTTCTCATGTCTCACTAGAGGGACCTCAGCCATGCTCCAAGTAGTTGATTCCTTGGCGAAACATCATTCTAAAAAGGTGGCATGTTCGCACAAGGGGTCTTGCTCTTCTTTCCTCCTACATCTTGAACATTTGGCCTGCCTTGTACAATTCTGCATGAATAACAATTATTCAGAACCAGAGATGGTAAATAAGGATTCAGACCAACAAACTAGAGCAACATTACAAAACCTCTAGCTTCATCAGGAAGTAAGGCCTATTCCTATCAGGTTGTACTAATAATCAGTTAATCAAAGACACTTGAGGACTTAACTATCGAAACTTTGTTTTCCCCAAATCTGACTAATGAATAGCTCATCGAATGTGAGATCCCTCCAAGTCTTAGTCGGTACAGTTTTTTTTTTATATAATGGATACAATCCAGCCTCTATATCCGCAAGCGAATATATACAGCAAAAAATACATGAGTTCTTTAACTCGAAATCTCAAACCAAAGAGCAACATAATAGATAGCTAAAAGACTACAAAAAAAGCTATAAAGACTAAGCTTCAACCTTTCTTCAACGTCTTCCTTTAAAACTTGTTGATTTATCTTCGTGTAATAGCGTCTATTCGCATCATTTGTCTACTTAGAAACTTTGATGTCGCAAACGTGCTGTCAAAAAAACAGTCCTCTATGCTTGAGGATGTATCTCATGAAAACCGCACTGAGTCCATTTCAATCACAATCTCAAGCATACTTCTTAACAAACATAAACATTTGCTGCCATCTCCCAGCCGGCTAAAGAAGCACAGACCACCATAATTAGAGAGCTCTCCCAATGCGACGCCTCCAAGAAGAAAAATAACACCATCACAGATGTTATCGCCGCATGACCAATCAAATCGGTGCTAAATTTTTAGTAGAGAGATTCCTATCGGTGCAAGAACGTGACATCGAGGGTATGGCGCTGGCAGGAGTCACCTTCGTCCAGCGGATGACAGATCCGACCAGCAAAGCACCGGAGTGTTACTTCCCACCTCAGTCACCACCCCCTTGGGAGACGGATCGACGATCCCGCGCACGACATTCACGAGCCACTGGCTCCACGACCGGCTGTCGGGTTACAGTTACTAGAGTTAATTACTCTTAGCAATAACAACCTTAGGGGAAGTATCCCTTCAGGATTGGTTTGCTTCACAACCTAAACCTAGAACGCAGCATTATTCCTAGATTGTTTTGAAGTAGTCCATCACGCTCCATGATTGTTGACTTGTTGGGAACAATAGCCTAAGTGGTGGCATTGTTGGCAAATTGCTCATCACTCTACTGCCCTGACATCAAGCTCAGTGTGAAATAATTATATTAATAAAGAAGCACGAAGCTATAACCATCTTAAGTCACAGACCGATACACCGCTACCCTCCTATTGATGCTAGTAATAAGTTTGGTTTTGTAACTGATTGAAGTTCACTCTTAGTGGCAAACAAATTCACCACTAATGGAATAGGCATATTAGTTTTTTTTGAGACAACATCAATACCATTAATTTAAGAGCTGATCATTGGAAGAGGTTGCGGAAGCAAAATATCGTGTTTTTGCTTGGAGATTAGCTTTAAACTCTATTCCATTTAATGCTGTTTTAAAAAAGTAGAAATATGGCAAAATCAGCAGCTTGCCAAATTTGTGGTGCCGAAAAAGATACTTGGCTTGTCTAAAAAAAAATGTGTACTTAATGGTGTAATACCTCACTTCCAAACAAATAAGGGACTCAGGCAAGGAGACCCTATATCACCTATTTTATTCAATATCGTGGCAGATATGCTCTCTATTTTAATTAAGAGAGGTAAAGATGATGGCCAAATTAATGGTGTAATACCTCACTTGCTAGAGGATGGATTGTCAATTTTGCAATATTGTAGATGACACAATCATATTCATGGATCATGACTTAGAGCAAGCTAAGAATATGAAGCTTTTGCTTTGCGTCTTTGAACAATTGTCAGGTCTAAAAATCAACTTTTATAAAAGTGAGATGTTTTGTTATGGAGAAGCCAAACAATATGAGCAAGAATATACATAACTATTTGTCTGTGGACTAGGATCATACCCTTTCAGATACCTAGGAATCCCAATACATCATAATAAACTCCGTAATACGGATTGGAATATTATCGAGGAAAGATTCAAAGAAAAACTAAGTACCTGGAAGGCTAAACATTTATCTTATGGAGGAAGACTAATTTTATCAAATTTTGTCTTGAGTAGTCTCCCTATGTTCATAATGTCCTTCTTCGGAATCCCTAAAGGAGTCCTAAAGAGATTGGATTTTAATCGATCCGGATTCTTTTAGCAAGGCAACAATGATGAACAAAAATATCGTCTATCCAAATGGGATATCTTGTGTCGTCCTAAAGATCAAGGGGGTTTGGGAATAGCAAATCTATTGATTAAAAATAAATGTCTACTCAACAAATGGTTATTTAAATTGCTTAATGACGAGGGCGCACATGGCAAACCTTACTTAGAAATAAATATCTAAGTTCAAAGTGCCTTTCTCAGGTTACAATTAAACTTGGAGATTCACACTTTTGGAAACGGTTGCTAAAGGTTATAGAAGAATTTTTGGTTTGTGGCAGTTTCAAGATAAATGATGGATCCCAAACCAGATTTTGGAAGGACAAATGGGTGAGCTCTAAATCACTCATAGAGCAATTTCCAAACCTATATAATATAGTCCACTATCCCCACACAACGGTGGCAAATGTTATGAACCAATGGCGATGGAACATCTCTTTTAGGAGAGCTCTATTTGGGGATAAATTGTCTGCCTCGCATAACCTTGCAGCTAAAATAGCATCATATCATCTCATTGGTGAGAGAGATAAATTTATCTAGGACATGCATAGACAAGGCTGCTTTACTGTAAGATCTATGTACCAATATCTTATAAATCAGGATATTCCCTTTACTAATAAATTTATATGGAAGGTAAAGATCCCTCTAAAAATAAAGATTTTTCTTTGGTAGTGTTATTTTAACAAAAGATAATTTGGTAAAAACGAACGGGTCTGGAAGTCAAAAATGTTGTTTCTGTGATTGTAATGAAACAATTAAGCATCTCTTTTTTCATTGTCAACATGCAAAGGCAATTTGGAGAGTTGTTAATATAGCTACGGGGTTAACCCACCAAAATCAATAGCGCATATGTTTGGAAGCTGGTTAACAGGCCTAAAAAGGCGTGATAGAATTTTGATTCTTGTTGGGGTTGCGGCTCTCATGTGGGCAATTTGGTGTACGCGTAACGATTTGGTTTTTGAGAACAAACATTCCACCTCTTTTATGCAAGCTATTTTCAGGAGAGCATACTGGCTTTGATTTTGGTCCCTACTGTTTTTGCAAATAATGGATGGATAAACAATAAAAGACTTTGTTCTTGATTTCTTCCTATCGTTTGCGTATTTTATTTTTTTATTATTTGTGATCAGCTTGTGAGCTGAGAATTATGTAAAAACTTGGCTATGTGCAAGTGCAGATGCCGGAAGTTCCTTTTCCAAAAAAAAACTTGGCAACATGCTTTACTGAACTGTAATATGTCGAGGTGCGTGTGGGCGCTTGTAGATGAGGAGCTGATTGAGCACATAGCAGCGAGCACATAGCAGCAAGAAAAGAAGAGGAGATTGCGGTTATTTTCTTTGTTGGATTCCTCGCATCAATAGGCATATTAGATGAAAAACTATTGCCGGTGATCCTACGCAGCATAGTTCAGTAATCAGTAATTCTCGAGTAATATATATGATTGCAACCATACATTCATCCATTTCTCGATCAGTTTGTTAATTTGCTTATCTGACCCTTTGTAGCTCGTACAGCTTGTCGAGATTAAAGAGAAGATATAACGTGAATAATTCAATTTTGATATAGAGTTATCAATGTTCAAAAGTCGATTTACTACACCACACCAGCATCATTTAATTTGTGACCTCAATGAAAGAAACACTCCCAATCTTGAGTTGGCTCACCATGAGCTCTGGGTTCTATGCATATAAGCAAATCTGGGGTAAAATGTAGCCAAAATAATACAAAAGCTTACTCATTGATTACCAAAGTAAAGCGTATGATCCCTGCTGCAATTCCTTCTCCATTTACATTATTCATGATTCAATACGGAAAACCCTATTGACTGATAAACCGGATCAAGGCCAAATTCAATGATGTAACGATAAATATAAGGCTATTCTTTTCTTTTTATGAAATAAATATAAGGCAATTCCAATTGGCATTTGTGTTGGTAAGTAGAAAAATATAGCCCGCCACAATTTCGCCGCGGCTGCCGCGGTTACATTGTGCTTTATTCCAACTCAAAAATATGATAACCTATATTAGATTTGAATTCTACGTTGTTTCCTGCGTCGCTACCACTGGCCACCAGCAAAGGCGTTGCCGCGTGTTATTTCTAGTTTCAACTTTCAAATGAAACGGTAGGTAACGGAGGAACCTCTCTATTTTACCCTGGTTTTGGTATGAGGCACTGATGACGGTGTGTGGCCCACCTGTCATCCCCGTTTCTTTTTCTCCCTTCTCACCTTGGTATCTTCTGCCTCGCCGTCGGCGTGGTGGAGCGGCGCCGCTGGCACGCTGCCCACGGTGCTCTGTCGCCATGGGCTGCCCGCTGGACCCAATCTCCTCTCCTCTGCTCTCCGTCTCCGTCTTCTCTTTTCTCGAACCAGAGCAGACGCATGTCAAAAAAAAAAAACAGAGCAGGCGGCGGCGGCGGAGCAGCGGCGGCGGGGGCTAGGGCGGTGAGAGCTGCTCCTCTGGCTCTACCTCTTCCTTGCGGCGCTGCTCATCCTCGCCGCGCTCTGCTTCGCCGCCTTCGCGCTCGCCGTCACCAACGCCGGCGCCGGGAGGGCCGTGTCCGGGAGTGGATTCAAGGAGTACCGGCTCGGTGACTACTCCAGCTGGCTCCGCGAAGGGGAGGGGCGCGGCCGCCGGCTGCGCGAGGAGCTTCGCGCGGGGGAGGGGTGCGGCCGCCGGCGGAGCCTCTCCTTTCTTGCTGCTTGGCGGCCGCACGGCAGCGGACGCGGACGGCGGACACCTCGGCGCGCGGGGGCGAGCGTGACGGTGGAGGCGCTGCGGGGTCGAGGGGGCGGACGAGCGGTGGGGAGGAGGAAGACGAGCTCCAGCCAGGCGACGCCGCGGAAGAAGGCCGGGAGGAGGAAGACGAGCTCCAGGTGGGCCAACAAGGACTCTTTCTCCAAATCCCCCATCGGCAGCCCCTGCTTCCCAATCTCCTCTCTTCTCCCTCGTCTTCCCTCGTACAGTCGTACCAGATCGAGGCGGCGCGCGGTCACAAACAACGGGCGGAGGTGCAGTAGGGGGCGCACATTTCACATAGGGGTGAGCCGCGCTCCATGGTGCCAGACTGCCAGCGGCCTGTGCGCGGCGGAGCTGCCGCTGGCTACGATAGCAACGCATGCAACGGCAAGCGGAGGCATAGCAGAGGGCTCAATGACTGGCGTAGGTAAAGCAATCGGCAGCGGCAGCGGACATGCCGACGACGACGATGATTCAGGAAAGTGGAAGCCCGGGGTGGGAGGCCACGGACACCCCATCATCTCTCCTCGTCTTCCTCTCCAAGGCAAGTCTAAGATTCACCTCTGAGATTGAAACATTGGATTAATAGAAACTTGATCTAGTGGGGAGTGGTCCGATTCAGACGAGCAACAACTTGATTTGGTGATTGATTCAAACAAGCAGCAACGCTAATATTTCTCCTGGTCCCATCGTGTTAAATAAGCAGTAGCAGTAATACTCATAGATCAATACTAATAATTTTGCAATACTCTGAGCTCAGTTGTGTTAGATATCAAGCATTGCCATGTTTTGTAGCAACCAAAGCATTCTTCATTGCCGTATCTTTGAGTACCACCAATCCACCATGGTTCCCTATCTTTTAGTTGCTGGTTCCTGTAGCATATTACAGCAACAAAACTCAGAGGGGTTAACTATCTATCTTACTATTACTAATTGGAGGCTTCTTTTAGAGCCTCCACGTTAATTTTCTCACGAGAAGCGCTAGAAAAAAAATAAATCCTAGAAATTCTCACAAAAATTAGAAACATCTGACCATTGATTCGGTGTGCTCTAATTAATATAAAAGATAATAACCATTAGATCTACTTTATTTTTTAAATAATTACCCACCTCTGCCATTATAAAAATAATCTAAAGTAACCCCTATATTTCAATCTAAAGTACCCACAACTGCCATTATAAAATAAATTGATATATGTTTCGTTGTTTCTTTATCTCCCTCATGTAACCAACCAATCAAACGTAAAGATTCCCGACATGCTAAGATCCTAGCTAGGAATTTAGGATTCGTGATGCTCATCTAATCACGTCATCTATACACATGACCCATGCACATAGCCCTAATTACTAACCGGCCGGCCCCTAGCTGTCACACGTGCCCGTCCACGAGAAGGTCCATCGTCATCAATGAGATAAGCGACTAGCCTGTTGGATTAATTGGGCCTCGGGCCTTTTTAGTCTCAATTAATCAAAAGAATTAAAGGTCCACTAATAAATGCTAGGGAGTTAAATCCCGGATTGAGAGTTAACGAGAATCCTACCTAACTTAAAGGGTGGACCAAAGATGGACCGCTTGTGAAGTTGGTAAAGGGAGAAGGGCGTGCCACACGCGCGCGCTCGCTCGCCTCGGCGAGCCGAGCCGCTCGGCGTGTGCTGTGTGATGAATGTTTTGCCACTGATGACAGTCATTAAGTCATAGCCGGCTGACTAGTAACTGACGGCATAATGGTTATTGCTTTCCTTTCAGGAGACCACTCACTCTCTCCCTCTGTTGTTCTGCTGCTCTCTCGCATTCCCAACGCAAGCTTTGCACGCACTCTGCTTGCGTGAGCAGTTGTCTCCGAAACCCGTTCGCCTGAGATTCTGCTCGGGATAGGCGGCCGATAAAGTTTTTGGGGAGCGTACAAGTACGCGCCTGCTCGCCGCTGGTGTACGACTACTTCGTCTACTTAGCAACTAAAGTTCAACAACTTTGGTTTCAACTTTCAACCATTGAAGTTCCAGAACTAGATCAGGCCGAACAATAAACCGAACTGGTAGACGGCATGTTAACCATGGATGCCTAGCGGAGCTCACAAAAGCGTGCACCATCATATATCAACCTTGGCTTCACAGTTCTTCACACCTGACGCAGCATGGTAAGAAGCCCCAACTTCAGCGTCATCACAAGTTAGTCCTGCAGTTGGATATAGTCAGAACATGCAAATCTACCATTGCATATGTAGTGCAAATGTCTACTTTCCACAGTTTAAGAATCGAGCTATAAACTGGTATTGCCAAAGCAGTTTCTAATTTCTGAAATTAAAATATACCGAATATTGCCTAAATCTCTAACATAACCGACGGAAGCCCTCAAGATCGTGACCTGACGGCAGGCACGTACAAGTCGATCTGGAGCCCGGCGCAACTCCTAGCTGTGATTCTACGATCGGGAGGGTCTCGAGCGATGCAGTAGCCATAACGTAACTCCTAGCTGTCTGCGGCACGATAAGAAAGGAAGATGATCAGGGGCAGGATCAGGTAGGAGGTGATCAGTCCAGAAGATGGCGGCGACGGCAGAGCGGGCGATTAGCTCTGCAAGCCTGGACGTGCACCCTTGGTATTTGATCCATGCCCTGTGGTGTCGTTGTTCGTGTGCAAGGTAAATCGATCTATAGCCTCACTGCCCTCTCCAATTCCATCACTTGCATGGCGTATCCTTCAATAAACAGATTCAGCTTGCGACGGTCCTCTGTATAGTTTGTAGCTTTTTTTTCAGATAATGGAGTAAACCCGGCCTTGATCAGTAATGGCTACAGCCTTAATACAAAACCAGCAGCGC
This sequence comes from Echinochloa crus-galli, assembly GCA_900205405.1. Taxonomy (NCBI): domain Eukaryota; kingdom Viridiplantae; phylum Streptophyta; class Magnoliopsida; order Poales; family Poaceae; genus Echinochloa; species Echinochloa crus-galli. The sequence continues at coordinate 901,339 of OAMR01000369.1, forward strand.
TTACATCTACCAACTCACGGTAAACGAAAAAACGCCACACCACACAGTTTGTAGCTGACCAGCCGTAGGAAACAACTAGGCAGATCCATGTGTGCGTACATGCATGTGTACATGTGGTCGAGGGTTAACAAGATCGTGCATATATGCAGTCGTGTTCATTTAGAAAGAGTCAAGTTTGTAATATAAAGAGCCAACAATATTTCTTTCAAATTAATTTTTTTCATAAGCTTTGGGAGGTATTTAGGGTGTCGTCACTGCTAAACTATCATTCTTAATATAAATTAGTGTCCTTGGCTAATATAAAAAATTAATACCCACTTTTATCATTCTTAGTATATGACATAACAAACTTACAGTATACACATATGATATGTGTCACTATGCAACTGATACTAAATATACATGCATGCAAGAAGCAATAAGCTCATTGATCTCCACAGTTAAGTAATTGTTAGTAATATGTTTCCACTTAATTTACATATACCAGTGACAATAATAATCCATGCTAAATGCTATTAATATTAAGTGCCACAAATTATGTAGTTTGTGATGAGGACATCACATGCTCGGATATGACCATACGCCATGATGTGTGTTCAATGACATTTTCAGAAATATATAGCTGGATCAAAAAGAGTGTTAAACATACATGGAAGGCATGGAGGACCAAAGAAGTTGATTGGGGACCAATTCTAAGTATTCCCACGTTCTCTATCAGGCAAACACGTCACATTGGCCCAAGGAAGGAAAGAGACCAAATCCAACACATTTTGGAAAGTCTGGATTCGGACTGCAGGAAAGTGCTGACTTGCGACGGCAGCCACGATTTCGTCCGGACTCCGTTTTGGGCGTTTAAGTACTTGATGGAAAGCTTATCAAGTCTACTTTCAGATGGATCCAGAAGCACCTTCATATCTCTTCGGGTGCGAACCCAATCGTCGATTTACTACAGACACCTTTTCTG
>OAMR01000369.1:902500-926965 GCA_900205405.1 Echinochloa crus-galli
AGTTAAATTTAAAATTGCTACAATAATATATATAATATAAAAATTATAGTATTTATATGGTCTTAATACCTTCAAAATCTACTCTATCATACAATAATAATAGAATGTAACCATAACACCATCTAAAACTACGCATACAATATACATATATTATTATTAATTAGTAATTTGTTCATTAGTCTAATAGGTCTTCTAGCTCGTTTGGCTCACAAGCTAGTTCGAACTCGCTCGTTATACTAACGGGCAAAAACTCTTGCTCGGCTCGTTAGAAATATGCACCAAGCCGAGTCGAGCCGAGCCGAGCCGGCTGCGATCCGAGCAAGCTCACGAGCTTCGAGCATTTTGTCCAACCCTATCTATGAATATATATACGCTATTTCTACCCTTGAGCACTTTCGAGGAACTGGGCCGGTAGATCTGTTCTTCAGATTCATGAAGTTACTTACTATAGGTGACTAGCTATCGACGATGACGTCGCCTACACTTAATAAATAACGCCGGTTAATTCCTGTAATAAATCCAGGAAAATGCGGGTGCCGAGTCGAGGACTTCAACCACCTTGGCTAGGGTCCACCATAAAAATTCTTACCGGCTGGTCCATGATCAATTCACAGTAAATCATCAGTTATGCCAATGTTCAAACCTAGTGGAGGACCCAAATTTTTGGAGGCCTAGCGTGGTTGGCCCACTTACACTAGGTCTGGGCCCTAGATGTATAAGAGTCTTGTATTTGAAGAATTATGTTAGGTTGGGCTATTAACTAAGTTCTATCAAAATCTGGAAACCATGTTTTACACCATAAAAATCAGAAATGGTTAGGTTCTTATGAACCTAGTATCCTGAGACGCATCGCTGCACAATCGTTTATTACTGAAAGAATAGTATTGGTTAAATCTTAAAATAAATTAAAAAAATATGACACCAAGGTTGAGTTGAGGACTCGAAACATGATGGGCAGATTTCACCGAAAAAACCTTATCAAATGGTGATCTATAACCTGATGGGCAGATTTCACCCCAAAAAACCTTATCAAATGGTGCCCAATCCCAAGTGGGCACGTGTTGCGACAAGATGAAAGTTTTTTTTATGAAACAAAAGGGGTTTTCCCTACTGATTATATATTAAGAGAAGCAATATGTAAAATAGTTACAGAAGAGGTTAGGGAGGAGTAGTTGTTGCATCAAGTAACGACAAAATGAAAGTTGTAAGTTGTAACACAAGAAAAGACTTCTCAACTTCGTGTTAGGCGCAGTTATGTTCATATATTGAATTTAATTGATTGTTTTAGATAATGGATAAATAAATTACCCGGCCTTGGCCAAAGTGGCTACAACCAAAGTTTACAAATTTGTAGCACTTTCGTCTGCAATGATCACAATGTTCTTAAAGCCACACCAAACAGTTTGATAGAAGGATTAGTACATGATCCTATTACTAAACCTCCATCCATGGTGAGCAAAAAAACGCATGGCTAAGACCTCCAGCGTCTGGCAATCGTACTTTATTGCTTCTCTATCCTCCTCAAGTCGATGAAGCTGTACCCAGAATCGAAGCCAGTAAGTTCCTCTGAACAACACCTGCAAATAATATTTTTTTGGGTGATTTGTCAAAAACAACATCATTCCTACTAAGCCATATGGACCAACACAGCGCTGATGCCCCACATAACATTTGTTGTTTTAGCTTTTTATTCACACCAACTAGCCAATCTGTGAACAAATGATTAAAACTATATGATAAATGAAAATTAAAAGCAATCTGCACTGCTCGCCAGAGAAATTTGGCCATATGACAATCAAAAAAGAGGTATTGAATTGTTTCCTCATTGGAACAGAAAGAGCATAACTTACTACCATTCCAGTTTCTCCTAGCTAAATTGTCCTTTGTTAAAATAACACCTCTCTTCAAATACCACTTAAATATCTTTATTTTTAAAGGTACCTTTAACTTTCATATCTGCATAGTACGCTGCACATTATCAGTGGTGTTAAGAGCCATGTACATTGATCTAACAGAAAACACCCGTTGGAGTGAGACTCCATCTAAACGTGTCTCTACTGTCATTCAACACCACATGACTTATTTTGCCCACTAAATCATGCCAAAGGTGTAAATTAGGGCCTACTAACGCTCTCCTAAAAGACACATTTAAAGGAATTTTAAGGAAAACCGAGGTCACTGTATCATTTTTTTCTTCTAGCAATATGATATAAGGACACTGGTGTGAACCCGCTGGGGTTTGTGCCCGATCTTTCGATGAGAGGGGGATAACTTCGATTTAGACTGGAGAGACGTTCACGGCCCGACTACAACCATCCAAGGACGCTGCGCCTTAGCAACCGATACACCAACTCCAGCGGTTGCCGCGATCTTGTGGAGCACGATCAACCAAACCACTAGGGTAATTCCTGCAAGCAATCGAAGAACAAGCAAGAACAAGTAGAACAAGCAACTGAATTGCTAACATGGAGTTAATGACCAATTTGAAAACATAGAGGTGGGGTTCTAAATCAAGTAGAACGGATGGTCTAGACGACACACGCGTCTAGAAGGAAGTAGCAATGGCTAAACTTTCATCTAAACAAAACCCAATCTGTTTGTGGCGGCTATGGAGGTATATGAGAGGGTGGAGGACGACCAGGACCTGCTGGGGGTCGTCCCACAACCCTAGGACGCGTCCCTAATGGACCCAACTTGATACATGGCCCATTGGCCCAAAATAAGGTGACGCAGCACCTTGGGCAGAAAAGGTATCTGTAGTAAATCGACGATTGCGGCCGCATCGAAAGAGATAGGAAGGTGAGTCCGGATCCATCTGAAAGTAGACTTGATAAGCTTTCCATCAAGTACTTAAACGCCCAAAACGGAGTCCAGATGAAATCGTGGCGGCCGTCGCAAGTCAGCACTTTCCTGCAGTCCGAATCCAGACTTTCCAAAACGTGTTGGATTTGGTCTCTTTCCTTCCTTGGGCCAATGTGACGTGTTTGCCTGATAGAGAACGTGGGAATACTTAGAATTGGTCCCCAATCAACTTCTTTGGTCCTCCATGGCTTCCATGTATGTTTAACACTCTTTTTGATCCAGCTATATATTTCTGAAAATGTCATTGAACACACATCATGGCGTATGGTCATATCCGAGCATGTGATGTCCTCATCAGTTTGCTAAATTAGTAAGTTTGTTACATATCGAGTTAAGATTACAATATATATCTATGTTAATTGTCTAAGGTAAAGACTCGAGATTTTCAAAAATATATCATTACACTCATAGATCTTTGAAAGAGTTAGTTTGACATCTAGCGAACTGAGATGTGTATGCTGAAACGTCTGCTTATGCCATTGTAGTAATTAATAGTGCATTCAAGAACTTAGATTATATATTACTATATATCCATAGAGATTTAGATTATATATTATTAATAGAATCCAAAGAGATGGTCCCGAATAAAAGGTACAATAGGCATAACTGCATAAGGGTTTTAGCTTCACATATGCGGAGGAGAAATTTTTCTTACAAACTGCAGGAAGGAAGATCAGAATTGTAAAGCTAAATCCTTGATTAGTGAAGTAATGGCATGTGTGCTACATCAATAGGTGGCATAAGTCAAGATTCGTGATCAAAATTTGAAATCTATGTCCTAGATTAATTCGTGAAGTGTATCATATCCCAAAAAATATAATGTTTATGCTCTTTAAAATATCTGTCTCCTAAAACTGCTAGCCCGTGCAGCAGCACGGGTTGATAGACTAGTTGTGTTAGTTCTTATCTGAGTTTTTCTGGGAATTTAAATATTGCCTTGCCCATTCATCTTTCAAACATGTAGTTCGTTATGCCACTAAACCATATGTTGATGATCGATTTAATATTCAGTACAAAAAGTGGAAGAGCTTCTTATGTACCTTTATAGTATATGGCAGCATTATAAGTATGTACCTCCTTCTCTTAGGTTTAGTTTAGTTTACTGAGTATCCATCTAGAGAAAAAGGGAGAACACTTCTCTAGGTGCAATACATGTCTATTCAGGTGATACCTTAATTGATTCAATGGTTGTTTTTCTGTTTACCAAAAAGAAAACAACATCTTAAGATTTTTAAAAGAGAACCTAAAAAAGATTGAGTACTAATTGTTTTTAATTAGTGGGTGGTATTCTTGAGTACATCAACAATTTGTAGTATGAATGCCCTACTTTATTTTAGTTACCAACAACACAAAAGCTGAACCATGGCGGCTGAACTGTCCAGAGGATCTTTTCTATTTTCCAATTTGGTTTATATAACTACAAATGAATTCAACATCTAAAAATTAGTGTGCTTTTTGGTTCTAAGCACAATAGTTTTCTGGCCATTCATTCATACTCAATCCCATCCTTCAAATTTTATTTCTGTTTTTAACCTTCATTCGCTTTCTTCTTTTTCTTTGGACGCAGCACGCAGGTTGGCAGCTTGACGTTCACTCCCCTTTCTGCTCTTGAGCCCTTTGACTAACATGCCACAATATCTATGTTCGTGTTGCAAGAAAGTGGTAGTATAGGAGCCTTGCCGATGATGGTTCCATTCAGCATATACATCATGTCCTAGCATATCAGAAGGTACATACATATGCTCTTTGTATTTTGTTGGTTTAGTGCTTCTGTTGCATCTGAACTGAATTTTGCTTTCAAACTGTTACTACCTTAATGTTCTCTATCACTATCTTTGCAAGCCAATGCTACATATACTGAGATCCCTCATGATGTAATGGAAGACTTGAATGGGCTGGTAGAGGAAGGTGAAATCTATGAGATCTTCAGAGTCACAAATGCCAAAACTTTTTACAAGGCTGTTGACAGACACTTTATGATCCAATTTACATATAACCCAACAGTTACAGTTGCACGAAATCCTCCCAACAGCATCCTATGATATGTGTATGATCTGGTTCCTTTCGAAGAGCTTCCAATGCTTGTAGGAAACTGCAAAAAGTTCGTTGGTGAGTAATATTTGCACTAATTGTTTCACATTTTGCTTTTGCATGCCTTGTTCCTGTCAATTGCATGTCAAATTTCTTAGCTGCCGCACCCGCTTTGCAGATGTTCTTGCTATGGTAATTGGATTGGCGAACCTGAGTTGGTTCAGGTATCTAACAATCATATCCTGCCGTCACCAGAAAATTAATCGTAAGAGATCCAGAATAAGTAAAATTTACACGCTTTAACATTTTTTTCTATTTACATTGCGGCGGCATTTCTTCTTACGTGCAACTATATTTTGGTTTTTCCAACTACTACACAACGGTACTGAAATAAAAGTGATATGCATTCTTTTCTATTGCATACAGATCTTCTGATGACCGCAACAAAATAATTGTTCAGAAAAGTGCCGACCCAAAGGGCACTCGGTCTCAAAAGAACAACTGAACAAGTTAGCTGCCTCATAAAGCCTTAGGATGCAGAGACCTGAATACATCAATGTTTCATAACGCTGACTTTATAGTAGGCTGTGCAGTGGAGTCAGATGGATCTACATCAATGACTTTTATTCAGTGTTCACAAGCCTCTCTTCTGTATATAGCGAATTATTGTCACCTACTGTAAGCATCTCCATAAAACAATGCTCAGGCCTTCTCCTACGGACCACTGTCGCTGATGCTGCTTTGCGAGGCATGATGCTTCTGATCGCAGTTGCAAGTCATGCGCGTTATAATATCTGTAATTCTGTATAGCTTTTAAGACAGACAATATGCAGTCACGTAGGCAACTTGATATATAGACTCTGATGCTGGCATGCTGCTCATCTCAGCAGCAGACCATGTGTTATAATTTGTCGACAACTTTTAAAGCATACAATATGCAGCTATGGCATGTAAGCAGCTTGAAACATCGTGTGATGTGCCATCTATCTAATTACCAACCGACACCTCTAGATACATCTCTACCTTCGTTCTATAAGCTGCTTTGATATAGATTTTGCAGAAAACACTTCCATTGACCTGACGCTCGACTGCAATGTGTCAATGCGCTACATATGCGCGCGCCAGTTACTAGTAAATGAGAGGCTGGTAGAAAAATAAGTGAGGAAGGGTGGTGGAACGACCATGCTTGAAATGGCAATGTAGTGAATGGAGGAGTGAGGAGGGGGGAGCAAGAAGTTGCTTGAAATGGCAGTGGAGTGAATGAAGAAGTGAGTTGCTTGAAATGGCAGTGGAGTGAATGAAGAAGTGAGGAGGCTGGTAGAAAAATTAGTGAGGAGGGTAGCGGTGTGGGAATGAAGAAGTGAGGAGGCTGGTATAAAAAATGAGTGAGGCTGGGTAGCGGTGTGGGAGAGACCTGAGCTGCTAGAGCTAGTCTAGAGAGAGAGGAGGGAGGAGCTGAGCAACGAAACCTTGCGGTGCTGCAAAAGCTTGCAGTGCTGTGTGATCGTCGTGGAGACTTCACCAGCGGCCTGGAAAAATAGGTATGTTGGCCTGCCCTTCTGTGCGTTGTGGATCTGCAGTAGAAGGGAGATGGTATTGTGAACCATGGCACAACCTAGCTAGCTAGCCCGGGTCTCGCCGCCAAGACCCCTCTCTCGATTTGTTACAGGCATTCTGATGTAGCAGTCTGCAGCCATTGGTTAGTTTAGGGCGTGTGTGCTTCAACTCCGATCTGATCTTTTTTTTTTTTTGCTGGAGATCAGAGTCCGCTGGCTCGCTGAATACTGCTACCCAGTGCACCTTCCCTTTTGTACTACCGACGGCATCGATGTAGAATTTTGACATATGCGTTTTCACGTGGATCGTAGCTGCTTATTATTGCCTGCTGTGCCTTCTCTGTTTTGGACGGATAATTGTATATTCGTTCTTGTAGCACGTACACGTGTACATGTTACATCGTGCACAAGCATCAAGCATATATACACATTAATTAAAAGGCCGGAAACTCTGTGCACCCAAGCGTAGAATTATTCTCTTTTTTAAAATAAAGCAGAATTATTCTCTTCCGTACGTTAAACTCACCAGATTAATCCATAGACCCATAGAATTATATATTCTCTTCCTGTACGAGGCGCCTCGTCATTCGGGACAGCCTATCATCACAAAATATTGTTTTCTCTTGAAAGGAATGGTGTACGTACTTGAAAGGAAATTATTATTTCTCATCACGTACTGGGCATAGTTTCTTCCGATCGAGTTTTGCATATGCATTTCTTCCAGATCTATGAAGTGCAATCGCCCTGTTCGTTTGGCTGGTGGCTGGTGGCTGGCGCTGGTTTTTGCTGAGAGAAAAACACTGCTGGCTGGTTGGTGGCTGATGGCTGACGCTGGTTTTCGCTGAGAGAAAAACACTGTTGGCTCGCTGGAAACAATCCAAACGAACAGGGCGAATCTTAATTTCATAGGAGCACGTACACTATAAAAACAAAAATCCTTATTTCTCTAAGTTCTATATATTGGTCAATTTATCTACAGCTTTACCATGTCTGATGATGGTGATGGTGATATCGACGCTCGTCTTGTCGCTATTGATGCCGCTATGGAGGCAGGCAGCAGAAGTGTGGTGTACGTGCTATTGAGATGGATCCGTTCGAATAAGATCGAATCAACTGGCACTGGTTTCATCATTTCGTCAGCTCAAAACCGATGCCTTGTGTTGACATGCAACCACTGTCTCAATGATGGTAACAATAATCCATTTAACCCGGACTTCCATAAGATAATGATCAGATTGCCGGTGATGATGTAAACTTTGAGGTTGAGGCTGAATTGCTCCATAGGGATATTTCTAGAGATCTTGCATTGCTTGAAATAAATGACCATGTTTCACGCCCTAGTTTGAATTTCGCCTCAGCCGGAATAGACATACCAACTATTGGTGAAGTGGTGGTTGCACTTGGATTCTCCATTCCAGAGAAGGATGAGGATGAGAGCTCGAGTGATGATGAGGGAGAGGATTGGGGTGAGGATGACACGAAGAGTGATGATGATGACGACAACGACGAAGACGACGAAGATGATGAGAAGAAGAAAATGAGAGAGTATATATTAGTGTTTCCATCAGAACCATCAGCATTTGATGGCCTAATAACGTGCGTAAGAATTCTTTCAGATTATTTATGCGTGTTCACGATATTGATGCATGGGTTTGGCTAATGGTAGATTTTTGTGTGTTTTTGCCACACAGATCGTGTCCACTGCGGAGAAATGACTATCCTATGCTTAACGAGGTTGTTAGAGCTGATTGCGGGCTCATATCTGGTTGCTCTGGAGGACCCCTCTTTTTTTACAACTTGGTTGTCGCCGTGGCTAGACAAGTTGAAAATCAATTGGACGTTTATACCACTGTTGAGACTGTGAAAGCAGTGTTTCAACATTGGCTTGGCCTTGAACACACTGTAAGTCCGCATTACCGGCTACTTACAGTATTCCTTATTTGTTTTTTATTATTAATTAATACTGATGAGAACCGTACCTATTGCCGTTTCACCTTTTCAGGATCCAACAAGTATCCCAGAACTGATAGACCTTCTGTAGAAAGGACGATGCTTGCACTTATCATCATGGTTGTCCGGCTGCCGCTCCAAGTAATCTCTATGTTTGTTTTAGTTAGTTGCCATGCCAGCATTGTATCATCGTCGTCGCCCTGCACCTCCAAGTACTTTGTGTTTTAGCCGCCCAAGGGCCTCACTGTTGGACTTAAGTACTCTCTCTATGTGTTTTTTAGTTGCCCAAGGGCCCCCTGTTTGACTTAAGAACGAAGTACTCTGTTTTAGTTGGACCACATTGTCGCTGCTGCTGGTGCCTGGTAGCATGTTATATGGAGTACTATGTAACGTCATGTGCTAAGGAGGTACTGCTAGCCTTGTGTCGTTATTACTTTCTTATCAGCCAGTTTGATTCTAAGAGCTCGCCGTGAAACAGCCACAGAGACAGGGCACACCACGACCATGCCCAAGCCATGCATGGCAACACGCACCAAGACCAGAGCAATTTATAGAAAAGCTATATCCTTACTTGCAGAGACTCCTCTATCGTCTCTGCCTCTACCTGCAGCAAGCAGCCTTCCAGTTTTTCACACGTTGCTGCAGGTCGGTTCTTCTTCAACTTGTCGACAATGAACTTCCTCATGTTGGCGCCCATCACATGTTGAATTCCATTAGATGATCTTCGTACAGAGTCTTCAAGCTTGTATTGAACGTGACACGCCTCTGCTCAGATGGTTTGTCATGAGCGCTCCCCCAAACTTTGGTGCATTGCTGCCGCTGTCGCTAGCTGCTGGATGCTCCAGCATCTTTGCTTTTGCATTCGATCTGACGACCCTTCCTCATCCTCCTCTGGCACTACTGAGCCAACATGTCCATGTAGTGCTTTGCATGTTGCAAGAATGGTGTGCCCATGCACCCGGAAATAGCCAGCAACAAGGTCCAATGTGCTGCGATGAGGCACAAGTCAAACATGGATCGGTTCGGCTACAGTACAGGAGTACAAAGCAGCAGAAACCAGATTTTACGTACTCTTCCTGCTTTGCCGCACCACTAAATTACATCTGGAGTCCTACGGAGTGAGTTGCTAGTCTCTTCACGAGTCCATCGATAAACCCCAGGCCTCTGGTTCACAGGGGCGCACATACGGCAGGGGACGCACGGACGGCGCGGTGCGCCCCTGGCTCACTGAATTTTTTTTCCAACCTTATGACCTTATCTATCCAACTACTGCGATCAGACTCGATTTCAATTCCTAATGGTGCCGCGGGGCACGACCTCCTTTCCTCGTGTTGTCCGGGCGGTTTAAGAAAGATACTAGCAAATTACCTTATCTTATTCGTGGAATCCCTAGTTTTCTTTTTCGTTCAATGCCTTTTATATGCATAAACGCAGGAATCCAAGAGCACATAGTTCAATCAGCTCAAGTGCAAGGTGAAAAACACTAGTGTATAACAAAGCCACACTTGTTCACTCAAGACACGAAATTTGCATAAAAGTACGATAGATTACTGCGGAAACATATATCTCATAAACTCCACTACAGACTATGGCATTGGATTTAAACGGCACTGAAACAGCAACTTAGAACACTCTGTTTGGCTTCCCCATGGTGCTCTTGATGTACAAGCACCTCACCTGCAAAATAAAAATCACAGCCCCAAGTCAACTTCGGTTTACTTTCAATCGGATGCTGTCACATATGCACTTGATGTGGGCACAGAAGATGCAACAAAAGTAAAAACAATAGAGGGGATAAAAGCATGGATGACTCACGTTCTGCCAATTCTTCTTCAGCAAAGAAACCAGGAAGTTGACGCTCATCTGGATGTTTTGCTGGATTTGCTTCTCCTCCATCGACAGGTTGCCCACAGCCACACCCATGCAAAGAACCTTCTTCAGCTGGAACTTGACTGTAGCTTTCGTCTCATTCACCTTTGATTCCAGAAACTCCTGGTGAGTAACCAAAGTTGGGAACTTCCCTGTCGTGACATGAAAACACAACAATCAATAACCAGTATTAAAGTAAGTAAAATGTGATTATTAAGAGAGACTCATTCCTCATCACCTGGCAATACAATGTGAACAAATGCTAGCGAGAAAATAGCAGTTAGATTGGCTAACATTACGTTTAGTTTTGAAGAAATGAGCTTCCATTACAAAGTTTGACATATAACATCAACAGCCAACAAGGTTCAAAATCCCGCAACATACAGCTAAGCTGAAAATGAGGCTGGCAAATACCTTTTCACAGAAAAATAACACAGCCATCACATGATATAACAATGATAGTAGGAATATATAGGGCAGATAGCTGTGCGAACAGATAAGGCCATTCCAACTATGAAAGGTGACAGCCAGCAGTTGGCAGATAAGAATACTTGCCTGCCTTGTTGAGACCAGGACCAAGGAGACGGGGAATCTGCTTGATAATAGCCTCAGAGGCTAAGAAAGCATGATACTTCTTGGCAAGCCTCTTGACAAGCTTCTTGTTCTTGTTCATCTTCTTAAGAGCTTCAACATCCATGCAATCAAGACCGATCTTCTCAGCCTGCAAACAGAATACACAACATCAGACCAAAGAAACAAAACTTTACACAGAGATGACAACATTACTCAGTTCAATGATTTGAGATCCAATTCAAACGATGCACATGTTTTGTAGCATGTATCTGGATGTCAACCCGCAATGAAAGACCGGTCTCATTTCGTTATAGTCAACAGCATACTAAGAAGGTTCTGCCACAATTTTTAGAATCACAATCCAATAACAATGATTTTATCCTAGGGAAATGGTGCACAAACAGCATCATCATAAGAGATATACCTCTTCCACGTGCTGCGCATCACCAAGCATGCAAACCTTCATCTTGGGGCGAGGGATGTGGGGCAGCTTAACAGAGCCACTGAAACGCTTGTCCTTTTGCGGATCGTAGTTCTTCAGTCCAATCTGGAGCTCGATGGTCTCTGTGAACTTCCTGTTCTTCTCCTTGGCCTCCGAGACAACCTGGGAGATGGCATCCTTGAGGACCTCGGTTTGCAACTTACTGCAAAACAGAGTGCAGGTGTCAAAGCAATTACAAAGTGTCAAATATAAAGTGAATGTGGCATGTGAAAGACGACCACCGCGCAACTGAATAGCAACTATTACACCTAGAATCGCATATAGCTAATGGAGCCTGACCGCATTTATTTGTTGGAATTCAGAAGAGATGGAACAGGCTGATACTGGATATTAATAAGTTCGATATGAGCAAGAACATCCGGAATGATTGAGTGAACCCCTGTTAACCCAATCCACACGTTTCACATCTTTTCTCCGCATGCAAGGAATCTTTACAATTGTGTACGAAAAACATGTGACGAATCGGTCAAATCGTCCGTAGGTACACTATATTCTCATCATCTGTGGGATCTCTAAGCCCTACTCTACTACCTCGACGGGATAATCACACAGGCACTTGTGGCACACCATAACGAGAGGTGCAAATTCAAATCCATCAAAAAACCTAGATAGTACGAGGAAAGGGATGCAAAGATTGGTGGTGGCTAGGTACCTCATGGCTGCAGTCCGTCGATCACCGATCCACCTGTAGACACGAAAACAAACGCGGAAAAGATGAGACGAGGCGGCAAGGTCAGCACCGGAACAAATCCAACAGAGATTTGAAAGCGGATCAGGAGCAGAGGAAGAGGAGAGGAGGGGCGGATGGCTCGCTACCTGCTGCTAGGGCAGACGAGACGAGACGAGAAGGCGCCGGCGCGAGAAGAGCAGAGGGTAGAGGAAGGATGGAGAGATGGCAAAAACCTGGATATTTTAACGGACGCGGATGCATCCTCGCCTGCCTGTTGCGGCGTGGCCAGCCGTTGGATACGATCCCCGTGACTGACGGGCCTTTTGTGGGCTGAAGGCGATGGGCTAACATTCAATTGTTTTCTCAGTGATTTGTGAATTTGTTGTGATCCAGCAGCCCTACGCCTGTATCCATGGAGATTTTCTGGTAACTCTAGTGCGTTGCTTAAAAAAAATCCAGCGCTGATCAAAAAGTTTTCTAGTATAAACCCACAAGATCCTTGCCCTGCCTGTTTCCAGGCAGCCTCCTACTTGGACAAGGTAGGCATGGGCAACTCAGCACAGTTGTCATGTCAGATAAAAAACTCAGCACAGCTGCACATGCACCATGAGAGTTTAGTACAGTGTGTTGGCACAGCTGTCACTGACATCACGCTTAAGATTGAGGCAAGGGCTGTGTTTAGTTCCCCAAACTTTTCAAAAATTCTCTCTCCAAACTTCACTATTCACCTGTCACATCAAATCACATCAAATCTCTCTCCTCATGCATGGAGCACTAAACATGGGTAAATAAAAAAACTAATTACATGGTTTTGATGTACACGATGAGACGAATCTTTTGAGCCTAATTAGATCATGATAGGACAATGTTTACCACAAACAAACGAAAAGTGCTACAGTACACTGCATTGTCCGATGTGACATTTTCACCAAACTTTTCCTTTTTGTTTTTGAAACTAAACACAGCCAAGGGCAAAGCATAACTGCATCATCACTGTGAAACTGGAAAACACAAGTCGCTGTAGAATAATGATTCATCGTCTTCTTAGTTTACCACCTAGAGTAGTTACTTCACATAATGTAAACATGCTGGGTCACTCAACTAATGCACATTCATATACAACACAACACTCTCTAGACCTAATACGAATCAGCTGCAACGAGACATCATCATCTTCCAGTGATCGAGCCAGGGCCGCACTAGGCAAGCAAGAACCTTGACTTGATTCTAGCTCGTCGTCAAGAGTGCCGCATCTAGAGCCACCAACACATCGGTTGCCGTATCTCCATCCCAGTCCGTCAGAAACTGCATGAGGTTAATCTTCATTACACCAATAGCCAAGACCAAAGCTATAAGGTAGAGAGAATAACAACATGAATTGCACTAACCAGCATCCTTGTGGCCTATTCACATGCTGGATCACCATTATATCCCCTCTCTGGTCCAGCACCCACCCACATACCACCGCACTATCCCAATCTTTTTTCTTCATCATCCCCTCTCTGGTCCAGCACCCACATACCACCACACTATCCCAATCTTTTTTCATCATCATCAACAGCCAAGAGCCCATCAAAGGAGTAAGCAACAAGATCCCCTCCAGCATCTCAATCTGAGAGGAGCAAGAAACAGCACCGAGAAAGAACCTGTCAAACAGTGTTTCAAAGGCGTCGCCTGAGCGTCCGGCCAGACCCAGTTCGCCTCGGGGAACAGTTCTACCTTGTCACATATGAGATAAGGTGTGCACAGCTCGCTTGGGTCGCCTTGTCACCTTTGAAACCATGCTCGGAGCATGGAGGTGATTGATGCCACCCTGCTTCTCAGCTTCTTTTGTGCATTGGCGTGCATCTCAAAAGCTGAGAGAATCAAGCAACTGCATTGAGAATGGAGCTGGCAAGACCATGGAGGAGGCTGGTCCCGCCATTCACTTCTCAGCTTCTTTTGCGAATTGGACTTTGAGGGGTCTGTCCAATGAACCTCAAGTAGCTTTTGACGGAGTATACAATGCCCCTCCTGCATCTCAATATGCAGGGAGCAACAAAACCAAGAGCGCACAGGCGACATGATCGAGCAGATGAATGCCTCTGCCCAGCGCTTCTCGGTCTTTTTATGCCTGCAGTCTGCCAACAACAATTAAATTGGATATCCCATCCAATTTGACATCTAGAGAGCATGCTGACAGGTGCAGGCATGCCCGGGCCCCTCACCGGGGCCGGGCAAAGCGCAAACTAGCTTCTGATTGTTGTTGGTGAGTCTGCAACAAAAAAGAAGCTGTGCATCAAGCAGAAATCAAGCTTAACTCAGTGATTCACACAAGGAATTTGAATACCATGCAATGCAATATCCAGGAACAATATCATTCGCCATAGTGAGTACCAAGCATATACTAGGGTATAGTAAGCCACCATAATGATAGTCATAAGAGATATCAACTAAGGATAACCAGCAAAGAAAACACATCATGACAAATGTGTATACAAACCTGTGCAAACGGTCCCATGGATTCCTGTGGATGTACAAATGGCACTCCAGGGCGTGAAGGTATCGCATATTGCTGGGAAGCATGCATGAAAACAGAAGATCTCACAGGAGCACCTGCATGACCAGGGCTGTAAGGTGCCATGATGCCATCTGGAGGCCCATAGCCGATTGCATTAGGTGCTTGTCCTGCTGGCCAAGACCCAGGCATGTGCTGAGCAATAGGTCGAGGCTGCTGTTCAACAGCAACAGGAGATCTGAGTGCTGAACCAAGCTGGGGGAATTCAGTGTTGTAGTTAACAGCAGGGGCATACAGGGGTTGAATGGTGTATGGACCTCCATTAAATCCAAATCCAGGATCAAATCTTTGCATATACCTGTAGAAGTCATTAATAATGAGTGAAGAAATTTCTGCAATCAAATATGGCTATTACAGTGAACAAGAAAAAACTGAAATGAAGTCAGGCTAGCTTAATCATTTCATCATATACAATCAAAAGGTTTTAAATTTGAGTTTCCAAGAATGGCCTACTTCATTTCCTTTTCTTATCCTTTTTTTTTGGGCAATTCCTCACATGGTCCTATAGTTGGAGTGTCTCACTGGCATCCAATCATTAGCAAATAGAAATCAAATTGATACTTTAGCAGTTGGCTTGAATGTTTAGAATGATAATTGACAGAAAAGTCAACTTACTAAACTAAGAGGCAGAGTCATACTGTTTAAAAGAACCTATGCAGCAGAGAAATAAATAAATAGTAACTACATAAGCTCTCTATTTTGTCCATAGTGCACTAGGAGGAATTACCCAAGGTACGATAGAAGCAAAGATATGTTATGAGAACGGACCTGTCATAGCTTCTGTCATAATCAGGATCTTTGCGCTCTGACTCACGGTCTCTGAAAATTGCAACCCTGCTGTTTTGCCTGTTTCTATTGACTGCGGGCTCCTTCTCGGTCTTGCTTCTATTTGACCTGCTGCTGGCTGAAGTGGTAGTCAAACTCCTTTCGAGAGTAATTTCAGACCCTTGGCCCATTCTACTGCTTGAGTTCAACTCCAAGGAAGCAGACCTATGCAGAGTATTGGGCAGAGTCACTTCTTCAACTGGTCTCCCTTCAGTAGAATTACTGCTACTGCTGTTGTTAAATATCCGTGCACGTGCCTTGTTGTATTCCTCTTTTCTTTCTTCAACACTTTTCTGGAGGTTGTCTCTAGAAGAGTGAGCACTTGAGCTGTTCATGCTATGGGAATTTTTTTGAGGCCTCTGCTTGATAGCTACTTTGGCCACAGTGCTGCTCTCTTCTTGTGGCAAGTTAACTGGGATATCTGCAAGGCGCACAGCAGGCAGTCGGCACTCAGACGACGTCTTCCGGAGGATAATACGAGAACCCGTTCCGTCAGGCAAACTGTTGTCTGGTATGGCGATGGACTGGAGGAAGTAATGCTGTGCCAGGCGGTGTGCAGCAAGACGCAGATATGAAGTTGGGAGACCCGGGATATCAAACTGTGTCTGTCTAGGGTCACGAATGAACTTCAAAATATCTTGCTCCATTCTTAGCACTGTAAAAAGTAAAGAAAAAAAGTTCAGCATAAGATACAACAAAAGCATGCATGAACCTAATCGCAGCTCAGTGTATGGGCAGCATATATGGCAACAGAAACAGGAAAAAGGAAAAAAAAACAATGAAAGCATTAGCGATGAACCATGCAAATCGTATAGCATCAATCCATGACAATTGAGATAAAGTTAGTCAAACCACCCAGGCATCAGATGTGCAATTTTACTATCTGAGGGTTGTACTGAAATATCTCACCCTTAAACCTATTGATAGGCATGTTTGCACAAATTAAAGGCAGATTGTTATGATCCTGGTCATCCTTACGTGTCAGCCTGTCAGGTATGCTTGCAGTCTTGCGTGACTTAAAATTACATGCGATGAACCATGCAAATCATATAGCATCAATCCATGACAATTGAGATAAAGTTAGTCAAACCACCCAGGCATCAGATGTGCAATTTTACTATCTGAGGGTTGTACTGAAATATCTCACCCTTAAACCTATTGATAGGCATGTTTGCACAAATTAAAGGCAGATTGTTATGATCCTGGTCATCCTTACGTGTCAGCCTGTCAGGTATGCTTGCAGTCTTGCGTGACTTAAAATTACATGCGATACATTGAGTACATAGTCAACTTTTCCAGATACAAACCCAAACAGGCTACTGCACTAAGCCAATAGGGTTGCAACAGAAACAAAAGCAGCCAACGTGCACATAGGATTCGAAGTGCCACAGTTTTAAGGGACTAACATGAATGCGACATGTACGCTAGACAAGCACCAAGGCTAGCAACAAAGCACCAAACAAGCAATTAGTAATTGGCGTCTTGTTGCCTATTAGTAAACAAGCAATTAGCAATTAGTAAAGCACGAAACAAGCAATTAGTAAGCAAGCAATCCTAACTGAGACGTTTTGTTGCCTATTCGTGAATTTAGTAACATGGCATCACAAACAAATCAATTTTCGAGCGTGACAAAGCTACAGCCGAGAGTAGGACGGCTTGAATTTTACCAGAGAGCCTCTCCCGCGGCTTCTCGAGCGCCTCCCGGAGGAACTGATCGACCTGGGCGACCGCATCGTCGCGCGCGGCTCCCTGCGCCTGCGTCGCGGGCTGCTGCTGCGGGGGCGGCGGGTCCTGCTGCTGCTCCTCGGCCAGGTCGGGCGAGGAGGACACGCGGCGCGCGGAGAGGATGAGCCGGCTCATGGGCCCGTCGATGTCGGCCGTCTCCCACGACTCCGGCGCGGCGGCGGCGGCGTCCTCGGCGGGCTCCATGGCTGGCCGGCTGGCTGGCGTGGCGCGCGGGGCGATCCGGAGCTAGAGGCTGGAGCTCGTGGCGAGGGCCGCCATGGGGCGGGGCAGGCGCCGGGATCTGGAGGAGAGAGCGCGCGCGCGGCTAGGGTTTGGTTCTGCGGTGTTGGTGTTGGTGTCGCGGGGGAGGGGGGGAAGGGATACCCGAGCCGGGTGGAGATAGAGGGACGGACGGGGAGGAATCTGAGGCGAAGGCGGGGAGGATAGGGAGAGGGGAGCAGTGGGAGCTCGGGAAGTTACGAGGATGCCCTTGGTGTGCGAGGCGAGGTAGGCGCGCACGGGAGGGGTAGTTTCGGTATGAGCGGTGCGTGCACCGGGGGTGGTGGTGGGTGGTGACCGGTGAACGGAACCGGAGGGGTTCGGGCCGGTTGGGTTCCCTTCCGGATCCCACTCGGTGGTGTTGGCCGGGTCGGGGCCGTGTGGTGCGTGGCGTAGTTCACGCGGTCACGTGCACCAGCGGTTTCTGAAAGGGAATTTAGAACGCGTCGAGCTTCCATTAGAATTTAGAACGCGTTTGTACTCCCAGCCGCCTGAAAGGATAAAATCCAAGGTTATTTTCGGTTGACCGCTTTTGTCACTCTAACGACAGGTTAGAACTTGGAAGGTTCGTGAGTTTAAAAGTCGGGTTTGTGGCAGGAAAAAACGAAAGACGATGAGACCGAGTATAGAGTTAATATTAGTACAAGTGAAATAAATATCTTCAGTTAAACACGTTTGTCTTGCAAATGGGGTATGCTACACCGCAGTACCCGAAATGAGAAACGTTCCATTCCCAGTTTGCCGCGTGAATGCTCGGGTCTATTTGTGGCAAAGAATATCTTTTACTTTGCCGTGTCGTTTAGATCTCATATATATACTCCTACACATATAATAATACTCCACGCTGTGTCATGTATCAATCCTACCCAAAAGATTCGTGTTTTACAGGGTACTTACTGATCAAGTTACTATCGTCTACCACACATGATACTCCCTCCATTTCATAAAACTTGACGTTTAAGACAGCGACACGGTCTCCAAAACACAACTTTGACCTCTTATTATTATATAAATATTTATCGAAGAGTGATATATGTATACTTTTATGAAAGTATTTTTCAAGATAAATCTATTCATATAGTTTTCACATTTGCAAACTCAATAATTTAAAAGTTATTCATGATTTATATTCTCAATGTTTGACCCAAATCTTGTCCTAAACGTCAGGTTTTATGAAATAGAGGGAGTACTTTTTTATATAGTTTTATTGCAACGATACGACAATTTAGCTCAGCCGCTCAGGGCGTATGCGTAATACCTTTCTTCGCTTTCGTGTCCTCGTCGTATCGGCAGCTGGCGTAAACAAACGTCAAACGAAGAGAAATAAAACCAGAAATAATCAATGCATGGGCAGCCGTTCTTCCCAGCAGGAACCAGCCTGTGTGTGGCACGTGCGGACTCATCCTAACGCCCCGCCCCTGCTTGCCATGAACATATTTCCTACAAAATGGAATCCTCGTTCTTCTTGCCGCACAACAAGCTCCCATGTCTGCTAGAACCCGAGGCCTTGTCCCGCTGGAGGGAGCCTTCTCCCTCTCCACGACGACACGCGCGCCCTCACCCCATTGCCATGTTGACCCTTCTGATCAACTGCACCTCGATGTCGAGGAAGTCGGCGGTGCGTCGGTCTGGCCCTGCTGCTGCCCTGCTGGTCCGGGTTGAGGACCAGGGACATTGGCGGATCTAGCGGTGGGGCGGCCGGGGCTAGAGCCCCCCCTACCGCTCTAGAACCCTTGGAGCCCCCCCTTAGCCCCCCCTAAATTTTTTTGCCATGGGAAGAGAGATAGGAGGGGCTCACCGCCTGAACTGCCTAAGAATACCGGAGGACGAAGGTTGAAGACGACGGCGCGAGCCCCTGGGAGCCTTTCCTCTGCGTCTTGGGCTGAGATTGGCGTTGGCTCAATAATTTTCTCCCCTCCCGCAAAGCCCAAGAGCAGGAAAATGGCCCAACCGGCCTTTTTTTTTCTTTCCCAACTCACCCAAGCGCCCCAGCCGGCCAGCCCGACGCCCCGATGCACGCCCGGACTGCCTCCGCGCCTCCCAGCTCTCGTTCGGCGTCTCGCTAGGGTTAGCGGCGGCGGCGGCCGGCCAGCGGCGGCTCGGCGAGACGGCGACGCGGAGACCGCAGGCCCGCCGCGGCTTGGCGGCCAGCGGCCTAGCGCGGCGGCGGGCCGACGGCAGTCGGTAGGGGCAGGGGCGCAAGGCGGCACGAGGCACGGCGGCAGGCAGCGCAGCTTTGAGCGACGGCACGTGTGGCAAGAGCGAGCGGGGCAAGGCCCAAGGCGGCGTTCAGCGGGCGCGGCGCAGGCGGGCCTCCGGCTCCGGGCTCCGGGCTCCGGTGACGGGCGGCAGCGGCCAGCGCCCAGCGGGACGGTGGCCGAGCTCGGCTGCTTGCTCCAGTTCTCCTAGCCTCCTAGGTAATGTAGTAATTACTAATGTTAGATACTAGCTTAATTTGTATGTGTATCGTCTATTCGTCTGATTCAAATGCCCAATGCTCAATTGCTCATAGGCAGATCTCTCGTCTTTGGCTTATCTGTGAAGAACTCAAAAATCAAAATGTGAAAAAGAACATTGCACACATATTATTCTAGTTCAAGCAGTGGCAGTGCGACTCCAATTCCAACCCCCAATGAGAACACCGGTCAATTGAAAAAGCCTAGGGTGGAGTTTAGGCACACAGATATAATTGGTGATCCAGGAAACCGCAAACCAATCGAGGAACATCCCCCTGAAATTAGGGATCAGGTGAAGAGGGCATATGCTCTCGGTGGTCCAACCCAACCTAGTAATCACCCTTTTCCTCGTAAATAGCAAAGTGGTGAATGGAGATCATTTCAGAAAAGTTGGTTTGATGAATTTGATTGGCTGGAGTATAGTATTTTAAAAGATGCAGCTCATTGCTTATATTGTTATCTTTTCTTTGATGCTGGAAAGCCTGAGAAATTTGGAAGTAGTGTATTTGCAAAGCAGGGGTATGTTAATTGGAAGAAAGCTAAGGAGACTTTTAGAAATCACAGTAGTTGCAAGGCTCATGTGGAAGCTAGGCTGAAGTGTGATGACTTCATGAACCAAAGGACTAGTGTGACTAGAAAATATCATGATTACAGCAAAGAGGAAGAAAAGCGATATGAGATTCGATTGTCATCTTCATTAGAGGTTGCAAGATTTCTCATAATGCAAGCTGATGCTTTTCGTGGACATGATGAGTCATCTACTTCTCTCAACAAGGGTACATTTAGAGAGATGGTTGATTGGTACAAAGACAAGGTTGAGAAAGTGAAGGATGCATATGATAATGGTGCTAAAAATTGTCAGATGTTATGTGGTGATATACAGAAGGAGCTTACAAAAGCTTGTGCAGACGTAGTGATGGAAGAAATTATGGACGAGGTTCGTGGTAGGAAATTTTCTGTGCTTATTGATGAGGCGCGAGATGTATCTATAAAGGAGCAGATGGCTGTGATTTTGAGGTTAGTAGTTGAGACTTTTTTACTTTATTTGTCTAATTTCAGATTTCAGATTATTTACTAACTTATAATAAATTTGATGTGCAGATTTGTGAATGATGAAGGAAAGGTGTTGGAGAGGTTTCTTGGACTTCAACATATAGAGAGATGTACAGCTGCTGCTTTGAAAGAAGCTTTACTTGGTATGCTTTCTAGCCACAAGTTAAGCATCTCTATGCTTCGCGGTCAGGGTTACGATGGTGCTTCCAACATGAGAGGGGAATTGCATAATTTCTTTGGTGCGTATGTGTACCCCGATTCAAATTGCATAATTTGCTTGTTCCTGCTGTGTAAAACATTAATCAAACTCTTATATGGATGCATGAACTTGGTCACTTGGACTTGCTCTTGTAGTTCAGCCCCTCCTATGTATTTTTTCTAGATTCGCCACTGACCAGGGAGGAACCACTTCGTGCATCGGAGCACACGGCAGGCGGAGGCGAACACCGGAAGCTGCGCCGGGTCGGCGTGTCAGCAACGCTTAGCCGAGCGACGAGGTAGTTTGGCGCATGGAATGGGAACAATGGTCGGTCGCCGGCGCTTAGGGGTGGATATAGAGCCAACTCGGCTCGTTTTGGCTCGGCTTGTTCGAGCTCATTAGCCAAACGAGCCAGCTCGATCGGTTCGGCTCGTTAAGGAAACGAGCAAAAATTCTGGCTCGGCTCGGCTTATTAAGCTCGCGAGCTGGCTCGTTAAGCTCGCGAGCTAGAGTTAAATTTAAAATCGCCACAATAATATATATAATATAAAAAATTATAGTATTAATATAGTCTTAATACCTCTAAAATATACTCTATCATACTATAATAATAGAATATAACTATAACATCATCTAAAACTACACATATAGTATACATATATTATTGTTAATAAATAATTTGCTCATTAGTCTATTAAACCTTCTGGCTCGTTTGGCTCGCGAGCCGGCTCGAACTCGCTCGTTATACTAACGAGCAAAAACTCTTGCTCGGCTTGTTAGGAATATGCACCAAGCCGAGCCGAGTCGAGCCGAGCCGATTCGAGCGAGCTAACGAGCTTCGAGCATTTTGTCGAGCCCTACCGGCGCTGATGTTCTTGCTTGTCTTCTCGCCTTACAGGTGTTGTCCTCCAAGGGTACCTTGTCCATCAGCAGTTCGAAGCAGATTATCCCGAAGCGGGTACCTTGTCCATCAGCAGTTCGAAGCAGATTATCCCGAAGCTGTACTATCCGTTTTCTCCGTGCTTGTGGTGGCGGGATCGCCGCTCACCTTCTCGAGCACCTCCGGTAGTACCAAATGTTGTTTCCATCGGCGGCGTTGTTGTTCCCGTTGTCAAATACCTTTGCACCAGTTGTGACATCGGTGGCCGACCGCTCAAACTCGGCAACCTTGACGTGCACTCACCTCTTGCTGATTGCAGCATTTCTTAGCAGTATGGGTATATGGGATGAGTCATGAGTCCCAACGTATTTTTTTCAGTTTCACGTCTCAATTGTTTGGAAAGATGGGCCTCACAGATCTATATTTTTTTGTTCAACCTCTCAATTGTTTTGGAGATGGATCATGCATATCTATATTTTTTTTACCGATTAATTATTTTGGATTCTTATAGTATAGGTATATGAAATAGTAAGTCATGCTTGGTATCTTCGATAATAAAATAAGTCACAAACGACTAGCAGTCAAACGTTGTGATAAAAAAAAATCAACAACGAAGGATAATTCAGAACTGAACTATGTTGTTTAAGGGTGTTTCATAGGGTAATAATTTACCGCCAATTATTTAGGTACAATTTTCCACAACCATTTACGAGCCTTATACATGATTTCAATTCTCCGGTCTCTTCTGTTTGAAATTATATGCCTCATTTTATTTCTTTGAAAAAAAGGTTTGATAAACATTTACTCTACTTGTCAGTGCTTCTCATACCGGCGGTCTAATTTGTCGTAGCTTGTGCGGCGTCTCTTCGTGGGGCGTGATGGTAGGCAATGCAAATATAAGGGATTATATTGGTTCGGGCAGAATGTCTCTGTGTCCAGTGTGCGACGATAGTATTCCTTAAGCTTAGATGCCTCGGGGCTTACAAGATGGGGTGCCTACAAGCCGGGATGAGAGTGCGAGTGTGTGTGTGTGTGTGTTGTGTTGTGCTAGCTGCTTGTTGCGAGCTGTTTGAAGCTATGCTTTAGAATTCACCTCCCCCTTTACGTCTAGGGATCGGTCTCCTTCTCCTCCCTCCAAGAGTGTGTGGAAGAAGAAGCTCTTTTTATGTCCTTCGAGGCTTCCGAGTGCCTTGTAGTGCCTCCCAAGCTCCAATTGTGGGCTTGTCATGGGTCCCGTCCTCCACTTCTTGCATGTCCGAGCCGTTTCGGGCTGGTCGAGGCCTGGCCTCAGCACTGTAGCTTCCTGCGTATGCCAGAGCCTGTCGGGGCTCCTCATTATGGTGTTTTAGCATGTGAGGGGTAGATTACTGCCACCGCATCGCCTTGCTGTGACAGTTGTGCCACCTGTTCTTCTCCCGAGTCCTTCGGGTGGCTCGGTGGTCAAGCTTGCGTGCTGCTAGAAGCCTGCGCTTCTGATAGCGGTTCCTTCGTAGGCCTGCTGCTAGGCCAGGGCTATGGGCTAGCCCTCTCTTATCACCTCAGTCAGGCATGGGCCTCTGTGCTCACAGGACCCAACACGTGGTTTGAAGTGCCCAAACCTTAGGCTTTGTAGTCTTGGGGTGCAACATGGCCCGTGTTGGTCCCTCGTGGGTCAGAGGACAGCCATCCACCTTGACAAGTGTTGTTGCCTTCCGCAAGATGGTTGGGGGGAAGGCCACGCACCCTCAGTGGGCCTCGTGGCCACACGTAGCGTCGAGCGGTTTTGCTTAGTGTTGAAGGCTTGCTTTGTCCCTCCAGTCCGCTCAGAGGGTCGGCAAGGAATCCTTCCCTTCAGCAGGGAGTTAGGCCTGAGTTAGGTTGATCTTATCTCTTAGCGATTTAAGATTGGTGAAATAGGTACCTCTTGTACAGGTATCCCATACTACTATTACATATTTTTATGAAACAAATTTGGTATTATTAGACTTATATTAAAAATACATTCCAAGGAGTATATTTGTATAATGCAACATTAATTGAGTAATTACTATTCATATGTTTGTCCTATTAAAACGAAATATGACTTTTAAATAAAATTAAAGAGAGTAGCATGTAAGTTATTTCCACGAGAGGCATCACATAAGTGATCCCTCTCTTGTTAGTAGGGCTAGACCTACGCATGTGCCGCTGTTCAAAGATTCACATGCCCATCCGATCGTAAGCAGATACTCCCTCCGTCCCGTGAAGAGTGCAATCCTGAGATTCAAAGAAAATTTTATAAAAGAATGCAATTCTAGCTGTAACCACCTATTTTATACTAAAAATAGATAATTATTTGCATGCAGTAACCACCTCTATGCCAAAATTAGTGAGATTGGAACGGTTACCGAGGGTAGCATGGTCATTTACCAACGTTACTAATCTGTCTGAAAAAAGCTAGATTGCACTCTTCACGGGACGGAGGCTGTCTCTTATACACATCTCCACCCACACGCCAGC
>OAMR01000369.1:934325-952197 GCA_900205405.1 Echinochloa crus-galli
AGCGTGCGACCAGATCGAGCAGGTTGCCGTTGTACCATCTAGAATGTAATGTCCACTAATAATTACATTTCTGAGCATTATTGTTTCCAAATAACCTTGGATATATCATCCAATACTTTGATGTGAGTGATCTGCAAAGTAACATATGCAGCTGATAGGCAAGCATCACGTTATTGTAGGTTTGGGTTACAGGTCTTTCTGCAACCTTTCTTAGTTTTATTGATTATTCATCTCTGATATTAGCACCTGTATGGAGCTGTGATTTACTAGCAGTGGCTCACTAAACTGTGGTTCACCAAACTATTTCTTTTTCTTTAGGAGCTCTGTTAAGTCTTGACAGGAGTTTGCCTCTTCAAGCTGCAAATAAGTCCTCCATCAATTTTATGATTGTAGCTATCATGAATTTTGTATCCTAAATTTGATGTTGCTGAATTTGGGTGAAATTAAAGTTGATGTTCCTTAATTTGATTATGACAATTGTTACAGGTTCCACTCTAGGTTTATCTGTAAGCTAATTTTTCTCAATGTTATAAGTAGCTTATGACAATTGTTGCTTGTTGCAGATGGGAAGACCTTCAAGAAGCCGAGGCGTCGAGCTGAAGCTGGTGGAGTCTCCAGAGCATCGTCTTTAAGAATGGCATGGCCAAGTCCATCAACCATGCTCGTGTCCTCATCAGCCACATTTGCTTGTTATTGAAATAATTTTGGATATTTGGTTTCATTGCTTTGTTTTATTTTTAGACTCCATAAACCGTTCAATGCAGCAGAGATATTGGCTGTTCATATTATTTGAGATATTGTACTTGTTTTGATGTTGTAATAATGCTGTAATTATTGCTACTGAATTTTGGGGTCTATGGCTTCTAAATTTTTGATGGGCTGAAATGATTCAGGCCCAGAATTTTTATGGGCTGATGCTATAATGTTTTTGGGCTTAAAATTTTATTTTCTAAAATAATTTTGAATTAAAATTTAGCCTGTCTAAAATCAGCCCATTAGACAAATTGACCCATTAATAAATGGCCCAAGACCGAAAAGTTAAAGTCAAAGTCAGCAGCCATGTCATTGTGCACGTCAGCGTTCATGTCATCAGTGTAAGCAGCCACGTCATTGCCATGTAGGCAGCCATGTCATTATACACATTGGCAGCCACATCATCATCCATGCCATGTCCTAGTCAGCAAAATCCGTGACGTTTAATTTCGTCACTAAAACTGGGCTTTGGGCTGGGCTGAGTGGGCTTCGGGCTATTCCGTGACAGTCAAGATACGTCACGGATTGTGACGTTTATTAGGAAACGTCGTCTTCTTGATTTAATAACGCTCATTCCACCATGAAAATTTAAATCATCGCAGACAAACATTTGTGACAGTTTGTCAGCAATCCGTGACATAATATTTGTGTCACAGATTAAATAGTTCCTTGTAGTGTTTTGGGCCCTATTTAGTTCTCATGAAGAGGTGACAAAAGAGGGGTGAAAATGTCACATCGGACACTGTAGCGCACTGTAGCACTTTTTGTTTGTTTGTGGTAATCGTTGTCCTATCATTCAAAACAAACGTTTCTTAGAATTTGAAACCCTACAACTTTCATATTGGACGATTTTTGAATTGAGCTGTGGTTTATGTAGTAAAATAAATTTAGGAGAGTTGACCTAGGGTCAAATGATGTTTGACCGAGATTTGAAGAGAAAAACGTATAGAAACTCGAAGATCTGCCAAAAAAAAAAGTTTCTTAGAATTAAAGATTCTACAACTTTCATGTTGAAAGGTTTTTTATTTGAGCTCTAGATTTAGGAGAAAAATTGAGTTTCTGTAAAACTTCTCTAAATTTAGTTTGAACTTGAATTTGAATCTATAGTTTTTGTGTAACAATTGCTTATTGAACTTCACATTTCATGATATTATAGTGAACCTGAGGTTGTGTCAAAATTTTAGGTGCATAGGAGTTCAATCATGTTATTAGTTGTTCAAATCTCAAAGTTTGATTTCAATTGTATGGAAACTATGTGTGAGTTCTTTCAATTTGTGAACAATGTATACTCCTTTTTCATGGAACCTAATGAAAGCTTTATGTCAAGTGTAAACATCCATAAAGTGACTCCATGTCAATTTTCTGAATTTTCGGACAAGTTTTTGGTATTATTATCATTATTTTATAATAAGGTGACTAGTAGAAGTTTGAATTTTCCCTATAAGTCAATTGAATTTTTCGTCAATATTGCAGATGTGGGCTAGAAAGGATCATAGGCGCCTAAATATAGTTTTTTAGAATTTTTTTGAATCTTGTTAGATGTATATACCGGTCACTTTTGAATTACTTTTGGTAAACACACAGAAATTCATTTAAATGGTAAAAAATAGCAAATCTACTTGAAAATTCTTGAAAGTCCTACATAACAGATTATATGTTATTTGTTACGTGTGAAAAATATATTGGTTAATTTAAGATAGTTATTTTTATGTGCTACTTCACAATGGTACAATAAAATGAAAAAGAAAAAGAAAAACGATAAGTAGAGAAGAAATTCACCAAGGCCCATTTCGGCCCAAATAGCCCAGCTAATTTTGGCCATCCATCATTAATCCAACGGCTCTAATCGCACCCCTATGGTATAAAACAACCCCAAACCCTATTCTCCTTCACCCCCGGCTCCCTTCCTCCCCCCGCCGCACAGCAAATCCAGCCCCGCCTCCGCTGCCTGCGCGCCTCCGCCTCGCCGCCGCTTCGCGCGGCCGCCGCGCCTCCGCATCACCGCCGCTTTTCCTTTCACCCTGCCAGCCGCCCGCTCTCCCTCTCCCCTCGCTCCCCCGTCGGCGCGCGGGCGGATCTGAGGCGCCGTAGCTCCGGCTCCGGCGTCTTGTACTCCACGACAGCTGGCCCAGGGCAGAGGCGCGGCGTCGACTGCTTCCCTCTGGCGGAGGCGCAGCAGTGGCTGCTCCCCTCGAGCGGAGGCGCGCGGCGGATGCTGCTCTGCTCGGACGGAGCCGCATCGATCTCCCCTATCCAAGATCGCTGGTGCTGCTCGCGGCGGCCATGCACGGCGGCCGGAGCCCGGCCATGGCTTGCCAGCGCCAGATCTGGCCGCTGCGGCTCTAGATGCAGCCGGCACGAACCCAGATCCAGCGGACGTCGGATCTCCGGCAACGCATGAGGAGGGAGGCGGCGCTCTGGCCGTTCGTTTCCCGCTAGCGACCAGATCCGCCCCGCCGGTGAGCCCCGCCTTCGGTTACCTCGCGGACAGGTGATTCCTCGATCCATGATATTGGCCTACGATTTCTGTCCTTGTTGTCTGTAACATATGGCTACATGCCTTAATCTTGTTTGATGAAATACAACTATTCACCATCCTCACCGTGGCTTCAATGTTTGGAACAACTACACTTCTCTAATTGGTTTTACATATCGTATGATGTGTTGTGCACTTGTGCATGCTTGCTAGAAGTTATGCATTTTACCACTGTCTGAATGATCTTCCTGTTATATCTATTCTGGTGGCTGACTTTAGGTTGCCTGCTGCTGCTGCTTGTTGCTGACTGGCTGCTACCTGCTGCTGCTTGTTGCTGACTGATTGTTCAGTTCTGCTTGTTAATTCAGTCAGGTTGTTGTAATCACGTTTGTGCTCTGAGTTTAGTTCTGATTGTTCAGTTCTGATTGTTATGCAGTAGAGTTACTTTGTTAGAGAAGAATTTGTTTGATTGAACACCATGTGTGTTAGATTCTAGATTCTGCCATGTTATATTTTGCTTTACCATGTGTGCATATAATGCTATTTATCTGTCAAATTATTTTCTGTGCTGCCACAATATTGTAGCATCTAGAATGTAATGTCCACTAATAATTACATTTCTGAGCATTATTGTTTCCAAATAACCTTGGATATATCATCCAATACTTTGATGTGAGTGATCTGCAAAGTAACATATGCAGCTGATAGGCAAGCATCACGTTATTGTAGGTTTGGGTTACAGGTCTTTCTGCAACCTTTCTTAGTTTTATTGATTATTCATCTCTGATATTAGCACCTGTATGGAGCTGTGATTTACTAGCAGTGGCTCACCAAACTGTGGTTCACCAAACTATTTCTTTTTCTTCAGGAGCTCTGTTAAGTCTTGACAGGAGTTTGCCTCTTCAAGCTGCAGATAAGTCCTCCATCAACTTTATGATTGTAACTATCATGAATTTTGTATCCTAAATTTGATGTTGCTGAATTTGGGTGAAATTAAAGTTGAGATGTGGGCTAGAATGGACCACAGGCGCCTAAATATAGTTTTTTAGAATTTTTTTGAATCTTGTTAGATGTACATATAGGTCACTTTTGAATTACTTTTGATAAACACACAAAAATTCATTTAAATGGTAAAAAATAGCAAATCTACTTGAAAATTCTTGAAACTCCTACAAGACAACTCATATGTAACTCCCTCTTTCGGGCTAGCTTTCCTCCCTCTCTTTCCTACATGGGCCAACCACTAAAACCAGCCCACCATCAACATGCCAAAGTCCGCTTTTGGTCCTCCAACTCCCACACTCGGCCTACCGCGCCCGCCGGCCTAGCTCGCCCCGCCGGCCCAGCTCGCCGCGGCCCACTCGTGAGGGAGAGAGAAGGAAGAGGGTTGACCCGGGGATAAACATGTTTGACTAAGGTTTCCCAAGGTTTTTATGTTGAAACTCGAATTTTGGCTAAAACAAAAGTTTCTTAGAATTTAAAACTCTACAACTTTCATATTGGACGATTTTTTGAATTGAGCTGTAGTTTATGTAGTAAAATAAATTTAGGAGAGTTGACCTAGGGTCAAACGATGTTTGACTGAGATTTGAAGAGAAAAACGTATAGAAACTCGAAGATCGGCCAAAACAAAAGTTTCTTAGAATTAAAGATACTGCAACTTTCATGTTGAAAGGTTTTTGATTTGAGCTCTAGATTTAGGAGAAAAATTAAGTTTCTGTAAAATTTCTCTAAATTTAGTTTGAACTTGAATTTGAATTTATAGTTTTTGTGTAACAATTGCTTATTGAACTTCACATTTCATGATATTATAGTGAACCTGAGGTTGTGTCAAAATTTTAGGTGCATAGGAGTTCAATCATGTTATTAGTTGTTCAAATCTCAAAGTTTGATTTCAATTGTAGGGAAACTATGTGAGAGTTCTTTCAATTTGTGAACAATGTATACTCCTTTTTCATGGAACCTAATGAAAACTTTATGTCAAGTGTAAACATCCATAAAGTGACTCCATGCCAATTTTCTGAATTTTCGGAGAAGTTTTTGGTATTATTATCATTATTTTATAATAAGGTGACTAGTAGAAGATTGAATTTTCCCTATAAGTCAATTGAAGTTTTCGTCAATATTGCAGATGTGGGCTAGAATGGACCATAGGCGCCTAAATATAGTTTTTTAGAATTTTTTTGAATCTTGTTAGATGTACATATAGGTCACTTTTGAATTACTTTTGATAAACACACAAAAATTCATTTAAATGGTAAAAAAGAGCAAATCTACTTGAAAATTCTTGAAACTCCTACATAACAACTTATATGTTATTTGTTACGTGTGAAAAATATATTGGTTAATTTAAAATAGTTATTTTTATGTGCTACTTCACAATGGTACAATAAAATGAAAAAGAAAAAGAAAAACGATAACTAGAGAAGAAATTCACCAAGGCCCATTTCGGTCCAAATAGCCCAGCTAATTTTGGCCATCCGTCATTAATCCAACGGCTGTAATCGCACCCCTATGGTATAAAACAACCCCAAACCCTATTCTCCTTCACCCCCGGCTCCCTTCCTCCCCCCGCCGCACAGCAAATCCAGCCCCGCCTCCGCTGCCTGCGCGCCTCCGCCTCGCCGCCGCTTCGCGCGGCCGCCGCGCCTCCGCATCACCGCCGCTTTTCCTTTCACCCTCCCAGCCGCCCGCTCTCCCTCTCCCCTCGCTCCCCCGTCGGCGCGCGGGCGGATCTGAGGCGCCGCAGCTCCGGCTCCGGCGTCTTCTACTCCACGACAGCTGGCCCAGGGCGGAGGCGCGGCGTCGACTGCTTCCCTCGAGCGGAGGCGCGCGTCGACTGCTGCTCTGCTCGGGCGGAGCCGCATCGATCTCCCCTATCCAAGATCGCTGGTGCTACTCGCGGCGGCCGGAGCCCGGCCATGGCTTGCCAGCGCCAGATCTGGCCGCGGCGGCTCTAGATGCAGCCGGCACGAACCCAGATCCAGCGGACGTTGGATCTCTGGCGACGCAGGAGGAGGGAGGCGGCGCTCTGGCCGTTCCTTTCCCGCTAGCCACCGGATCCGCCCCGCCGGTGAGCCCCGCCTTCGGTTACCTCGCGGACAGGTGATTCCTCGATCCATGATATTGGCCTACGATTTCTGTCCTAGTTGTCTGTAACATATGGCTACATGCATTAATCTTGTTTGATGAAATACAACTATTCACCATCCTCGCTGTGGCTTCAATGTTTGGAACAACTACACTTCTCTAATTGGTTTTACATATCGTATGATGTGTTGTGCACTTGTGCATGCTTGCTAGAAGTTATGCATTTTACCACTGTCTGAATGATCTTCCTGTTATATCTATTCTGGTGGCTGACTTTAGGTTGCCTGCTGCTGCTGCTTGTTGCTGACTGGCTGCTACCTGCTGCTGCTTGTTGCTGACTGATTGTTCAGTTCTGCTTGTTAATTCAGTCAGGTTGTTGTAATCACGTTTGTGCTCTGAGTTTAGTTCTGATTGTTCAGTTCTGATTGTTATGCAGTAGAGTTACTTTGTTAGAGAAGAATTTGTTTGATTGAACACCATGTGTGTTAGATTCTAGATTCTGCCATGTTATATTTTGCTTTACCATGTGTGCATATAATGCTATTTATCTGTCAAATTATTTTCTGTGCTGCCACAATATTGTAGCATCTAGAATGTAATGTCCACTAATAATTACATTTCTGAGCATTATTGTTTCCAAATAACCTTGGATATATCATCCAATACTTTGATGTGAGTGATCTGCAAAGTAACATATGCAGCTGATAGGCAAGCATCACGTTATTGTAGGTTTGGGTTACAGGTCTTTCTGCAACCTTTCTTAGTTTTATTGATTATTCATCTCTGATATTAGCACCTGTATGGAGCTGTGATTTACTAGCAGTGGCTCACCAAACTGTGGTTCACCAAACTATTTCTTTTTCTTCAGGAGCTCTGTTAATTCTTGACAGGAGTTTGCCTCTTCAAGCTGCAAATAAGTCCTCCATCAATTTTATGATTGTAGCTATCATGAATTTTGTATCCTAAATTTGATGTTGCTGAATTTGGGTGAAATTAAAGTTGATGTTCCTTAATTTGATGTTGCTGAATTAGGATCTGGTCTGTACATATCTGGTTCTCTTTGTAATTTTGGTTATTCCTCAGCCTGACACTGGTTATGAACCCCCTCAAGTATGGGCATTTTAGCTGTGCATTGAATACTGTATCTTTCTGGTACGTTGAGTTTTTATTGTGTATACTAGTTATAGGTTCCACTCTAGGTTTATCTGTAAGCTATTTTTTCTCAATGCTAAAGGTAGCTTATGACAATTGTTGCTTGCTGCAGATGGGAAGACCTTCAAGAAGCCGAGGCGTCGAGCTGAAGCTGGTGGAGTCTCCAGAGCATCGTCTTTAAGAATGGCATGGCCAAGTCCATCAACCATGCTCGTGTCCTCATCAGCCACATTTGCTTGTTATTGAAATAATTTTGGATATTTGGTTTCATTGCTTTGTTTTATTTTTAGACTCCATAAACCGTTCAATGCAGCAGAGATATTGGCTGTTCATATTATTTGAGATATTGTACTTGTTTTGATGTTGTAATAATGCTGTAATTATTGCTACTGAATTTTGGGGTCTATGGCTTCTAAATTTTTGATGGGCTGAGTTTGAACTTGAATTTGAATTTATAGTTTTTGTGTAACAATTGCTTATTGAACTTCACATTTCATGATATTATAGTGAACCTGAGGTTGTGTCAAAATTTTAGGTGCATAGGAGTTCAATCATGTTATTAGTTGTTCAAATCTCAAAGTTTGATTTCAATTGTAGGGAAACTATGTGAGAGTTCTTTCAATTTGTGAACAATGTATACTCCTTTTTCATGGAACCCAATGCATGGTTTTGATGTACACGACGAGACAAATCTTTTGAGCCTAATTAGGTCATGGTAGGACAACGATTAATACAAACAAACAAAAAGTGCTACAGTGCGCTACAGTGTCCGATGTGACATTTTCACCCCTCTTTTGTCCACCTCTTCATGAGAACTAGGGCCCAAAACACTACAAGGAACTATTTATCTGTGACACAAATATTATGTCACGGATGCTGACAAACTGTCACAAATGTTGTCTGCGATGATTTAAATTTTCATGGTGGAATGAGCGTTATTAAATCAAGAAGACGACGTTTCCTAATAAACGTACAATCCGTGACGTATCTTGACTGTCACGGAATAGCCCGAAGCCCACTCAGCCCAGCCCAAAGCCCAGTTTAGTGACGAAATTAAACGTCACGGATTTTGCTGACTAGGAGTTTGTTTGTGGTAATCGTTGTCCTATCATGACCTAACTAGGCTCAAAAGATTCGTCTCGTCGTGTACATTAAAACCATGTACTTAGTTTTTTTATTTACCCACATTTAGTGTTCCATGCACGAGGAGAGAGATTTGATGTGATTTGATGTGATAGGTGGATAGTGAAGTTTGGAGAGAGAATTTTTGCATTTCATGGGAACTAAACAGGGCCTTGGTAGAAAAAACTTTAGGCTGACTGTACTCCATGAAAACATTTCTCTCTTAAAGTGGAGTCTAAGGTGGTAAGAGTCGTGTAGGAGAGCAACAAACAAAAGTCCGGGATCATAATCCGCAAACGTAGCATTGGTGCACGTGCACCGCACGGTAATTTCGTACTACAAAATTAAAATTTTTGAATTCTTCTTCAGAAAATCAGGGCACATTCGGGGAAAGTCTATAACAAAGCACCATGCGTCCATTTCACCACAGAAGAAAGAAGGCACGAAACCGAGAAAAAGATTCCTTCTGTTCAAGGGGTGTGTTTAGTTTCCGTGAAAATGTAGTCGAAAAGTCACATCGCACATTATAGCACACTGTAGCACATTCGTTTGTTTGGGTAATCATTGTTCTACCATGATCTAACTAGGCTCAAAAGATTCGTCTCGTCGTGTACATCAAAACTATGTAATTAGTTTTTTACGTTTAATGCTCCATATATGATGGGAGAGATTTGACGTGATAGGTGAAGTTTTGGGTTGGAATTTTGGGAACTAAAAAAACACAAAAAAAGAAAAATTGAGCAAAAGAGACACACGGGGCTGTGCTGACTTGGAATTCACTTGCCTCGATGATGACGATGATATCGTCCACATGGCGAGCGAAATGATGGCACTGTAGTGAGAGAGCGGCGTTCGTCACGCGTCCGTGTTTGTTTAATGTTCGGCCGCGGCGCCGGTAGGTCCCGTGCACGTCACGGGGAGGGAGCGCCCGACCCATCCCGATCCCCGTCGTCGGGTTCCCTGATCGGGTCCCGACCCATCCCGATCCCCGTCGTCGGGTTCCCTGATCGGCTGATCGGACGGCTTGGCCGCCGCCGCCGCTACTGCCCACATGCGCCTGCCTGCCGTGCACGGCCAGCCCGGCCGGTCGCCCATCAGATGAGGTCGCCACCAACCAACCCCGTCACCACTGAATTGATCTGTTTGTTCATCGAGGGATCTTTTTGCTTGCTTACTTGTCGTGGAGACTGAAACCGCCTCTCTCTCTCTCTCTCTCTTTCCTCGCCGCCACACATCGATCGCCGTCGTCTCCGCTATCTCCCTCCCTGCCTGCCTGTCTGCCTATTAAGAGGAGGAAGAAGAAGCGGAGACGCAGCTAGCACCAGAGGAGGAAGGCGATCGGAAGAGGACGGAGCGATCGGAGCCGGAGATGGCGGCTGGAAACGGGCAGATCCACCACCAGGACGACGAGATGGAGAAGCTCATCATCGACACGGATCCCGGCATCGGTGCGTGCCATCTCCTCCATCTC
This sequence comes from Echinochloa crus-galli, assembly GCA_900205405.1. Classification (NCBI taxonomy): domain Eukaryota; kingdom Viridiplantae; phylum Streptophyta; class Magnoliopsida; order Poales; family Poaceae; genus Echinochloa; species Echinochloa crus-galli. The sequence goes on from OAMR01000369.1 coordinate 944,390, forward strand.
CTCCCTCGCTCCCTGCCTCTGCAATCTGCAGGGACGGCCAATGCCCGCTCCATCTTATTATTCTTCATATTTCAACCCGCTGGAAACTAGTATAGTCGCACTGTCGCTGGGCTTGGCCCCTGGCCGGCCCCATGCTTTGGATCGAGGAGAACGGAGCCTTTACGCTAAATGCTATGGATCCAGTTCTGATTCATGGGGATGGATTCTCGCCCGTGCTTCCACTGCAGCTTGTTTATTGAACTTCTGATGCGTGGCAAAAGTTATTACTCACTTTTCCTTCCCGCTAAACTTGTTGAGATCATCGGAGTGCTATTTTATACGAATGCTAATACCAGCACAAATGCACACTACATGTAGCACTTTCTGGCAGGGGATCCATCAGAGTCAATGTATATTCCCTCAGTCCTGAATTTAGCATATTCACTACAGTCTTATTTTCTGGCACAATGATCCCAGTGCAAATGTTCGTTACTTTACTACAGTTTGGGTGGATCCCCACTGCAAGAAAGGCGGTGTATTGTGACTTGTGAGATCATGTATAGAAGGCACTCTTTCCCCTTTTCCTTTTTTTTTATATATATAGTGAGGGACCAAAGATGTCACTCTTTCTTAAAGAGGTATCTGAGTACGATAAGGACTGCAGCCGTTGGCGATTCCATGATCCTGGACACTGACCAAGATCGTATATTCATCTTCGATTCACATGTCCACCTTTAAACTCTTGTAATATCGTTATGGATAATTTACAGTGAGACAAAGGTGGAAGAAACAGGGTGCTGCTGAAATTGCAGGCTCACAGTGACTGTTTGTTTTCTTAATATGTCCATGCTCTCATTCCAGATGATAGCGTGGCGATTATGATGGCGTTCCAATCGCCGGGCGTGCAAGTCCTAGGGCTCACCACCATTTTTGGCAACTGCACCACGGAGCATGCCACACACAATGCCTTGATCCTGGCAAGTAGTAGCAAATACTCATGGCAAATGCTCTTTCCCCACTCCGTTTCTTCAACTTTACTCCTAATACTAGTGCATCTGTAATATTGACTGACAGTGCGAGAAGGCAGGCCGTCCTGAGGTTCCAGTAGCAGAAGGCAGCCATGAGCCTCTAAAGGTATTGTCCATACTACCTATTCTGCAATTTGCTGAGATGTCTTAGGAACAGTTGTTGGATCAGATAAAATTTTGTGTTCTTCTCAACTCCTGGTTCAAAGGCATTGCAGAAAAAAAAAATGAAACTAGACAATATATATTATTAAAATGTGTGAAGTCTTCTTCAGTGAGTTAACAGTTGAATATTTTATATTAGAAAAGTGATGGTTCAACCAGGAACCAAAGTCGGAAAATTTCGTATATCTGCAATGCCTGCTCGTCTGTATCTTCTGACATCATGTCCATGGAAAGCAACCTTAATACATCATCTGCTTACGCTAGGTAATTCATTCTTTGTGTTGTGAATAGGGAGGAAAGCCACATGTTGCCGACTTTGTTCACGGATCTGATGGCCTCGGGAACATAGAGCTTCCTAATCCCACTATCAAGAAAGTCGAGCAAAGCGCCGCTGAGTTCTTGGTTGATAAGGTCTCGCAGTTTCCTGGAGAGGTCTCTGTACTCGCCTTGGGCCCTCTGACAAACATAGCATTGGTAAAGTTCTTTCTCTGACTCGGTAGAAAATTCAAGCTTATAGTATAGGACTGGTTGCTGACACTGGTGATTGTGCTACAATGTTTTTCAGGCCATCAAGAAGGATCCCTCCTTTGTGAAAAATGTCAAGAAGATCGTTGTGCTGGGTGGAGCCTTCTTTGCAGCTGGCAACGCCACACCTTCTGCTGAAGCAAACGTAATGGCAGTCATGCATGCCGGTGTGATGTGAGAAGTCTAAACTGTGATTTGTCAGGCCTAAAGAAAGTTCCATTTGCCATTTACAGATCCACAGCGACCCTGAGGCAGCCGACATTGTTTTCACTTCTGGAGCAGACATCTATGTGGTTGGACTCAACATCACAACCCAAGTCAGCTTCACAGGTCCTTGGTCCATCTTGTCTGAATCCTCTGAAGCAATACAGATATGATCAAACCCTCTCGGTTCACCCATTCACCATTTGAAATACTGAACCTGCTGATATTTTGCAGATAAGGATCTCCTGGAGGTAAGGAACTCAAAAGGGAAGCACGCACAGTTCCTATGCGACGTATGCAAGTTCTACTTGGACTGGCACATCAAGTCTTACGGTGCTCCTGGTACGCTTCAACAATATCTTCGTATCACTATCATACGCTGCCCTCTTTAGAGCCTGGATGGTTTGAGCTCATGTTTCCGCGTTTGGCTCAGTGATATTCCTCCATGACCCGGTGAGCTTCGCCGCTCTTGTTCGTCCGGACCTCTTCACTTTCAAGAAGGGCGTGGTAAGGGTGGAGACCCAGGGCATCTGCAAGGGGCATACCTCCATGGACATGTTGCTGAAGAAGTAAGAGACTGTTCCATAGTTTTGTTTCCGTTGCGTCCTTGGCATGCTTTGGTGCTTTTTTTCACTGACGATCGCTTGCTGCTGATGATTGGTGCAGGTGGAATTCAGAGAACCCGTGGACTGGCTACTCGCCGATCTCGGTTGCGTGGACGGTCGACGTGCCCAAGATGGTGGCGTTTGTGAAGGAGCTCGTCACCAAAGAGTGACGAAACTATTAGCTGACATGAGTTGCTGTACCGTATCGATCCGAGCATTGCATTGTTGCCCTATTGGCGCCCTCATGTGCACCTAATTTGAGATGCTGAGATGATGTATCCCCATCTAACGTACTGGAAACGCTATTTCCAGAGTCATTGATTCTATGTCTCTGGACTACTGCAAATCAATTTCAGATGTCTCTCATGCTCATGCGTGCCCCCGGCGATGAAATTGTGGTAAATTAGGCGTCAAAAGAAAGCTAAAAGTTTCTTACTGAATCTGACTGGACCACTGCTTCCTCCCTTGTTCTGACTACTGTATTTGTGCTCAAGCGCAGAGATGAACTGCAGGATGCAAGTTGAACCATACAGAGTACTAGGTAGCACGATATGGACGCATGCGAAATGACAAAAGACACCTGACATCACAGGTTCTTAACATGTACTATAATCTCACTGAGTCACCGTTGATGCAATGGAGGACATGGCCTGCTGTCTTGTTATCTATTATTCACCACGGTTGCTGCATCATCCACGTGTACAAGCTTGGGCATGTCCTCTCCTTTTGTGACTTGCGAGTAGAATATCTTCAGATTAAGCATGGGCATGCACGGAAAATACTCCTGTTACAGAGAGTAAAGTAGTTGAGCTTCTGCAAGAGCTACCACAGGGTACCTGCAGCTTATCTTATATACCAGCGTAGCGTAGCTGTTTCTGCTGCTGAAGCTACATGTTGCACCAGTAGCTGCGCCGCTTAAGCATGCGCGCAGGTGCTTTGTTCTTTCGCTTTATGACATCAGATGACTGGATCAGCAGGTCTATGCGCTTGGCATGCATTCCTGGACGCCAAGATTCTGCAATCCCTGTTTTATTTATAGACTGCTAGTGGTAAGCAATTAGCCAGCGCCGCCATTCCGCTGATATAAAAATCGTGTGACCGAGGAGGCAGAGGCTGGAAGCTTGTTTTCCTTGGCTCTTGCAGCGGGAGAGCATATTTGCCTGCCAATTTGGGCACGCCTGCCGGCTGCATCGGTAGCCACCGAGGATGGGTGGTCAATCAGACATTCAGACCAACCACCACGCTGCTTAATTGTACTCTTGTTAAGCACCAGTCACATGCATGCATGGGTCTGCTTAATTCGAGTTACAGTCTTAACAAAAGAGGCTGTGAATAAATTTGGCATGTTCCACTTCCACATGCACCTGCTGTAAAACTAGTAAACTGATGTTGATTTCTAACGCAAGTGCTTAATCTGACGGGGTCATTGCGTGCCTCCCATGTTGGATGAAGCTGTTGCAATTTAATTGCAGACCACTAGAGATCATTGCACTGCACTAAGTGAAGACACAATATTTAACAGGCACAAGGAACCTGACAGGTTCAGAGGTTCTGATCTGTGGTCCGATAGATTGTTGATGCAACGCAGGACATTTGTATGGCCGAATTTACCAGGAACAGTGCAGTCCGAATCCTGGAACAACATGCTTGCCCCCTTGGAAAGAACTCCAGTTTCACCACGGAGTAACAGCTTCAGATTAAGCATGTATGCCCTAGATTAGATGATATACTATTTACGAGTAGGTTTTGCTGCTGCATGCAACCTGCAAGCAAGAATGCAAGATCACACCTAACTCTTTAGGCCGGCAGCGGCATGGTTGTGCTTTACGTTGCTGCTGAAGCTAGTCGTAGTGGCCGCATGCAGCTTTATTATTAGCTGCATGCATGCATGCATGTAGTATGAATTATGGTGATGACCAGGTTCAGCGAGTGTATGTGGTTAGGCTCCATCCCTGAAAGCCAAGATTCCGTGACCGGACAGGGCACCCGCCATTGTTTACACGATTGCATTGTGCTTGAAAGCGATTGTGTTCCCTCCCAATTTGCCACGAATTAGTGATATACTGCCTCTTACCTTACTGCTGCTAAATGCAATGGTAGCCGGGAAATCAAAGCGGGGACATCACATCAGTACAGACGACACCAACCACCCCGTATAGTTCCTTAAATCCTTATGCAGGCAGGAGCACTTGCTTACTGCTGGGCATGCATTTAGCACTAGTAACGTACATGGCATGGGTTGTAACTTGTAAGTATAAACCTGTAACGAGAAAGACAATTGTTGCTGCCTGCCGAAGCTGTAAGGACTGCTGCGACTATGCCCCAGTGGATAATTTTTTTTGTTGGTCTTCAGCTGGAAATAACCCTAATTGTACACGGGGGATCTCCCGACGACATGGATGGTGCAATATTAGCATCTGTAGTGTTCATTCATACCCCGGTCCGCTTTCAGATTCCAGTAGGCACAGTGCAGTAGGTAGCAGTAGTACTGCATTTGAAGCCAGCGATGCAGAAATGCAGCAGCAGTAGCTGCACGGGCCGGGAGTGTGGCGCGGTGTTAATGCGGCCGCAGCCGCCCAGGGTTAGTTGGCGGTTAGCCGTCGAGTCGAGTCGTGTCGATCGTGGGCGCGGGCGGGCGAGGACTGGCCGGATGGGTTAATTGCAGGCCGACGCTCGGAGAGGCCGGAGGCGGAGGCAGCCAATCACCTGCCCTCCGGCCTTGACCGAATGGCGCGCTGCATGCTGTATGGGAACACAACAGGAGTGCGATGATTTCCATTTTCCAGCGCCTCGTGTGACCGTGTGGGCAGTGGTCTCGTGCCCGCAACTGCCCCTGTCGTCGCCGAGACCCCGAGCGAGAGGAGAGAAGGGAATCTCGACCACTGGATGCCACAAGCCCCGGAGACAAGGGTTGATGGAGACGCGCGCAGCTAGCTAGCCCCGCCGCTGACGGCGTACGCCTGCCGCCTGCCTATATATGAGGCCTCCTCGCCGAGCCCATCACCACCTCCACCGGGGCAGCTAGCTAGCGCAGGCCGTCGTCCCTTCCGACCTTCATCATCACCATACCCCGCCAGCGCGAGCCTGCTGCTGAAGCCCCGGCCCCGCGCGCCCGCCGATGGGTCCTCCGGCTCTGGCTGACGCGCCAGCGGCGCTCCTCCTCATCGTCTTCTGTAAGCAGGCCAAGTCACAACACTACACACGCATCTCCGCCTCTCTCCCCTGCGCCCTAGCTGCCTGCGGTGCTTTTTGCTTACTCAGCTCGTCGTGTCGTGTCTCTTGTGTGTGTAGGTCTGCTGGCCGTGCCATCCGCCTCGGTCGCGGAGGCGGCGCGCAGCCACAGGAGCAGCGGCGGCGCACCTCCTCCTAGCACCAGCGGTGGCGGCGGCTGCGCCGGCGGCGAGGCCGCGCCGTCGTCGCCGCTGTGGGTGTTCGGGGACTCGTACGCGGACACGGGGAACCTGGGCGACCTCGGCCGTGAGCTGACGCACGCCTGGTACGACCCCTACGGCAACACCTTCCCCGGCCGCCCCACCGGCCGCTTCTCCGACGGCCGCGTCCTCACCGACTTCATAGGTATGTACCGTACCTAACCACTGCGCTCCGATCTCGCTCATCGTTTACCCCTGCTCTTGCTTGCTGCTGTTGGTGAGCCAAGTCCTTGGCTGGCCTGGCCCAATGGCCCCGTCCGTGCCCAGCCAGGCCAGCTCGAGCTCGGCGGGGAGCGTGCACAGCGCGGATCACTAGTTCGCTCGCATTCATGGCGCGCTTGCTCTTGTTGGTTGGGGTTCCAATCAATGCCAGTGCCCTCCTCCCCTGGCTCTGGCGCTGCTGCCCAGTGCAGTCGCTGCCGTGTGCTCTGCCTGCCTGTGTGTCAGTGTAGGAATGGTCTACCGTAGCAGTAACCACCGTAGCCCACCCAGTCCACATCCACTCCATCTCCGTCACCGTGGTCTACCAGATTTGACCAATATTAGTACGTACTCCGTATTACTCCTAGTATATATATACACACATACTCCATCCGTTCTGAAAAAACTGACGTTTAGGACAGCGACACGGTCTACAAAACACAACTTTGACCTCTTGTTATTCTAAAAATATTTATCAAAGAGTGATATATGTATACTTTTATGAAAGTATTTTTCAAGACAAATCTATTCATATAGTTTTCACATTTCTTTAAACTTAATAATTTAATTTAAAAATTATTGATGATTTATATTCTCAATATTTGACCTAAACCTTGTGCTAACGTCAGTTTTTTTCAGAACGGAGGAAGTGAGATACAGTATATATTAGTATCTTTTAGCGTTTCTGTTTTTTTTTCTTGAGTTCGCATCTTTGTATTAATCAAGGTAGAAACAGCTCGAACGTTTACACGACGGGCCCGTCTGCACATTTTCAAAGCCGTAGATACTGTCACAATCTGTCGTGTATGATACTGTATATCCAAACGCTTCACTGCACTACCTATACGTCCTGTACATTAGTACATACGTGGCCCATGCCTATTCTAGTGAGAAACCAAACACGGCAGCATGTATGTGCCACCATTCTCCATTGTTGGAGTGATTAAATAACACAAGGGAATGGCCCATCCGCCACTGCCACATGCAGACAGGCACGCACTGCACAAATCGAGCAGCGCCGACGTCGCCGCCTTCTATTCCCATCAGCACTGCATACGGCCGACGCATGCAGGCATGCATGCATGTGCTTGCCATGCATGCGGATTCTTCTTCATTTTGACCAATTCGACAACCTCTCCGAGATCGAGCTGCCAAGTGCCAATGCAATGCAACGCCACCGACCGATCCATGGAGGGCACGTGACCCGCGCCATGCCCGTAACGTGCTAGCAGTGAACCAGTCAACTGCTTTGCTCTGGTACTGTACTGCGCCTCCTGATCAGCTAGTGTAACAAGGCATATGACGCGACGATGTGCTCCATGTCGTGTTCGTTTGGCTGATGGTGGTTTTTCTGAGAGAAAAACACTACTGACTGGCTGAAAACCATCTAGACGAACAGGGCGCCAGCGAAAGTGAGTCCAGTAATCCACACACAATATTTCTGAGCAGTGCAGCCTGGCTAGCTTAATCCGTAGTCAAAATTGAAGGGCTGCCACTGTTATAACATGTACTTGATGCTGCCTGCCGAAGCTGTAAGGACTGCTGCGACTATGCCCCAGTGGATAATTTTTTTTGTTGGTCTTCAGCTGGAAATAACCCTAATTGTACACGGGGGATCTCCCGACGACATGGATGGTGCAATATTAGCATCTGTAGTGTTCATTCATACCCCT
>OAMR01000369.1:975196-993612 GCA_900205405.1 Echinochloa crus-galli
TTGCTCACTCACAATCCCTCTCTCAACCCAATCCAAGGATATGAACAAATTCAATCAACTCTCACAAAGAGAGGCTTGGGAGAGCTTGCTGGTGCTTGAATTGCTTCTGGTCGCCCAAGGGACCCAAATGAACCAGCAGCCCTCAAAGGTGAGGGCTAGGGGGTATAAATACCCCACACACAAAAACTAGCCGTTTCCAAACCGGTCAGACCGGTTTTCAAACAAAACTAGCCGTTACACTCCTGAGCTCCCAAACCGGTCACACCGGTTTGGGACCAGTCAGCACACTAAGCCCCAAAACACTCCTCTCAAAGGCTTTCTCACATGGGTTGACCTATGAGCACTTTTTGGTGTGTAGTCAAACAACTAATGTTGCATCCCTCTTGATAGTACGGCATTCCTATACTCAAGATTGCAATAAATAAATGAACTCTCTTCTTGAGCTTCTATGTCTTCATTGATGCCATGCTTGATCAATGTCAACTTGAGGGCTTCAACATCCTTTCCTTGCTGAGCAAATCCAACTTGAGCTAGTGGCTTTGAATCTCCAAGTGTATGATCATGAATCCATACCAATTCATAAGCCACTTCATCACATTGTTCAACAATAATTGGATGCATTGCATTGCTTCACTAGTTAGGCCTGATTAATGTCTAGAGATCAGTCCACAATACTAGTTCCTTCACCCTAGCAAAGTTCCTCGGCCACAAGACAACTCTTGTCCTTCACCTCGCTTAGTACCTCGTCACTAGCCATCTAGTTTGATCCCTTCCATCCTATCTAGCCGCTTTAAGTTTTGCTTTGCTTTGCATCCACATGAAATCCACATTGAAATCCATGTCTTCAACTATCCGAGATATATCCAATATCTTCAATTTAATTGCCCCAATATTATTTGACAAGCTTCTTTCTAATGAGACCTATCCATAAGCATCACTTCTTGTCGCATTTGTAATTTACATTTGCTTGTCATTGTCCACTTTAGTTACATGGGTTCACATCCACTTGTTTGCATTTATACCAATATAAACCAAAGGAGCGCATATTCTTATCAACAATTACATGACATGAATATCCATAAGAATAATTCCCTGCTTATATACTTAAACAAACAAGTTAGATTACATATCATGTTGTCATACAAATCACCAAAATACTTAAGTGCCTAGATGCACTTTCACCATCACATCAAAATGTCATAACATGTATGAAGTACTAAATGTAGATGAAATCAAAAACTAATTACACAGTTTTGTTGTGCACTGCGAGACGAACATTTTGAGCCTAATTAATCAATTTTTGGTCAATTTTTCACAAATACAAACGAAATGCTACAGTGACGCAATGATTACGAAGTGGCATCATACTCCCAAATTCACTCTCCCAATTCTAACATCTAAACAAGGCCCTAGTGGTGTGTGGGGAAACTACTTTTTTTTTAAAAAAAGAGAAGCTTTATTGATCTTAGACAATTACATCAAGATGATACAATTATATAAGATCCAACCCAGCCTCTGCATAACTAAGATGCACACAGCCAATGAAAAAGAAACAAAAAATAAGAGCACTATGACCTAGCAAACTACCACAAGCGCCTTCATCTTCATCTGCTTCATAAAATCAAAGCAACTCTTGGACTATAAAGTAGGCTCCCGATACAACGCCTCCAACGAGGAAACGGCACGCGTACGTGCCGACATTGTAATGATCCAACCAATTAAGACCAGATCAAATGTTTTCACGAGGGAGTAATTTATTTTAATCCAAACAATTCCTTCAACAAGGTCACTGCCAGGTTCAACCAATCAAGGTCAGACCTAGGAATTTCTTCCTGGAACCGATGAATTAGTAGCAATTACCACCACGATAAGTCTCACCGTGCTGCTTCCCCTTCTTACCAGGCCAATGCTTCCATATAGACTAGCCCTGACCCACTTTAAACGGCCACGAACTTCAGATCCGGCAGACCATCTGAAGTAACCTGAGATACCATGCTGGCAAGTCATCTTCTATGAAAGACGAAGTCCTTAAAAGGGTGAGGAGATGAGCAGGTACTTGACAATTTTATAAGTGTGGATGATTTTTGTCTCTTTTTTTTTCTCATCTCAACTTATGGACGACCCTCAGTTAACAGACAGTTGCGCTATATGTTTGGCCTACTCCAACCTATAACATCTTTAGTTGCTTGAGAATAATAACATGACACGGATTTCAGAATGAAGATGAATCCGGCAGATGATCTGATCTGATTTGCCAAGAAACACACATGATTTTTATATCATATATATATGAAGGTCTCCAACCACAATACAGCCAGCTGAATTATAATCAACCAACAACCATAACCAAGACAAATAGTGTATTAATAATAACCAGCTACTAAATCATAACTAGAAGTCCCCATACTAGCTGTTGCTGACTGGAATCGTGCACGCATTTTGATCAATTCCTCTCCATCGTGCACGCATATATGCATGATCACTCAATTCGTCTTCAATGTGCTGACAGAATTAATGGATGGGATATACACGCTGATAGTGATAGATGATGATTCCGATAATCTGGATGATGTCTCACACTCACTTGAGCACGTACTTCATGACGCCGGGGATGTGGACCCCGTAGAAGTAGTCGTCCCAGTCGATGGTCTTGGGATCGAAGTTGAACTCCACCCTGTCGCCGGCGGCCATGGCCGTCCTCAACCTCTCGACGTTGGCGTCGTCGAAGAGGCCCCTGAAGAGCGCGAAGGGCCCGTAGAGGTCGACGAGGCGCATGACGAAGGCGTACTTGCGGGCGAGGTCGGCGTAGAGGCGCGCGAAGAGGCCGCAGCAGAGGAGGTTGGCGAGGCGGAGGAGCTCCAGCGGCAGCCGGTAGCGGACCACCATGTAGGCCGTGAAGGCGGCGATGGTGGCGAAGAAGTGGACCTGACGGGCGCGCACGGGCCGCCCGTCGCGGCCCACGCGCGGGTGGTCGCTGAAGTAGCGGATCCCCGTGCGGTACAGCACCGCGTACGGCGCCGGGTTGCGGAGGGACGACGTCGCGTGGTACACCGTCGGCGGCGGTGGCGGAAGGCGGCGAGGGTCCGCCGGCGCCGGAGACGACGGCGACGCGTGCGCCACCGTCGCGGCCATCATCGCGTTCACCACCATGTCGCCGGGGATCTGCATGCGTCAAGATTCATGATTGTACGTGTAGTTCATTATTGTGCCGGACGCCCGGACACAATATATAGTAAATGATGGCACAAGGAGTGTGTATATAATGTGAGCTTATTTTCATTGTATTTAATTTTTAGAATTGAACTAATACTAGCTTCAAAGTCATGCCATGAATTAATCATGAAAATCGATCACTTCAAAGAGAGGACGACGACAGCCGAGTCTAAGACCTCTACCAAGCAATTAAGATAGCCATGCCCCCGCTAGCTTCAAAGGGTAGCAAGGACATATGGTCACTTCACTACCTTGCCTACTGTGTGTACTTAACTCCGATTTGTATGCCACCAGCATGTACTCCCAAGTGTCATGTGATGTCACTTAATCCATGAAGCATATCTACAGGATAGATCATAATTCACAAAGAATATGGAGCGGTTGGTTGGTGCAGCTGCTTAAATGTGGTCACAAGTGTGTTGTTGAGATGCGGTGAAGAACGTGATCAATCATCGATGCGTCGCCGTCGACCTACCGCACCGAACCACTAATAACAATGGCACAGTTGTAGTGCCTAGAAGACTAGATAGTGTGTATGTAGGTGAGCAGTTACTGGGTACTAGCTACAGCTACAGTGTAGTACATGCACTTACGACGTCCATGGTGAGGTCGAGGTCGGCGAGGAAGCAGGAGAGGTTCTGCTTGGCGTAGCCGATGAGGATGGCGTCGATGGTCCTGGTCCCTTCGATCCACCCGGGCAGCGGGTCCTTCTGGATGCTCGTGATGATGCTGGGCCGCACGATCACCACGCCCACGCCGCCGCCCCCGGCCTCCTTCCCCAGCGTCATCTCCCCGAGCGCCTTGGTGAACACGTACGTGTTGGGCCACCCGAACTCACGGGCCCTGCACAGCACATTTTTTTTAAATTTTGTTTCGATCGATTTTAATTATTCACGCATTTTGCAATTATATATATAAACAAATGTAAAAATATTCTGCAAAATTAAGTAACTTGCAGAGAGCGAGCAGAAGGCGGCGCAGTACCTAGCGAGGCCGAGCTCCTTCATGGCCTTCCTCTCGTTCTTCTGCTCGGCGTCGTCGGCGGCGAGCTTCCTCTGGTAGTCCCTGGCGAGGCGCAGCTCGGCGTCGACGTCAAGCTCCAGCGGCGCGTCCTCACGCAGGGTCTCGCCGTACTTGAACGGCCGCTCATGGATCACCCCTTGCCTCTCCCCAATCACATAAGCTGTGCCATTATTTCAGATTCTTGTTATTCAGTTAATATAATATATATGCCGCCAGTAACCAAATTGTTTACCACAGATATATTACATTTACATTATATATATATAGCATATATATATCAACTGCATGCGGATATATATGAGATTCACATATTCTTTTACCAGTGGAGACGTGCAGGATGACCTCGAGATTGGGGCACTTCTTGGCCAGCTGGCACATGTGCTTGACGCCCATCACGTTCACGTCCAAGGCCACGTCGTACCTGCAGGTTCATCAGATGCATGCCATTCTCAGCCGTGCGTTAAGGCCTATCAGGGTTTATTTCGTCAGGCCATATTCAGTTGCATGTTCTTCTTAATGAAGGTGTATGTGACCGCAATAAAGATGGAAATGAACCGATCGAGAGAACCTCTCGTAGAAGTTGGTGGTGGCAGCTCCATTGACGATGACGTTGATCTCCTGAACCATCTCGCTCAGCTGGGGCTCCTCCACGCCGAAGTTCTCGTAGATGATGTCACCGGCCAGCGCCACCACTTTCTCCTCGATGAAGGATTCGAACCCCTTGCCGTGCGTCTCCCGCAGCAGCCCAAACAGCTCCTTCCCGATCACCTGCGTTATGTAAAAAATGCCAATCAAATTCACCACAAGCAAATTTATTCATCGTTAGGCTCCTGCAAAACACTTTATTTGCATACTATTTTCTACGTCTCAAATTACTATTTCGTATTGATTTTCTTTATGACGTCTGACTATTTATCTTATTCAAAGTTCTTTTTAATCTGTGGAGGTGAAAAGTAGCTTATAGAAATGTAAAACGTTTTAGAAAATCGTACAGGACGACAAGCGAATCGGAACAAGGGGATCCCGACCAATGGTTTGATCCCTGCTTTTAATTACATTACATAGATGGGTCACATCTTTTATCAGTCCCTGTATCTGCTGGTCCATGACACGACGTGTGCTCAACGGCGATTAATGGCTTGATCAGTTCTTGTCCATCCAAAAGCTTGATGTGGCTCGTCCTCGTTCATAGAAATGGCGAGATGAGATGAAATAGGCTGGGCTGGAAGGTTGGGACTTTGTTTGTATGGGGCCCCAATTGGCGAGATGAAATGAATCCTGCTTTTGCGTACGAGTCGGGCTCAATTACTAATGCACGGCTGTGCCAGGGGAGGCCGGTGTGTGGTGTGTCCTAGACATAGGAGACTCTGTTAGCTACTCCAGGTCTTGCATTGGCTGGTGATCTGACTTGGTGTGTGACAACTGAAAATTGCCAGTGCGACGATTACGTGTGAAGGCAGATCTGATGGGTAGAATACAGTCCCTTCAGTAACTTAATACGGTGTTCCTTTTACGGTTATACTAAGTTAATAGGGAGTGCTGCAGACAAAAGAAATAAGTGAACGCTGTGACACTGAATTCCTCTGCGTAGCACATGTAGCAAGTGTCAGTGGTAAAGATCCTAGTTACTCCCTTTGGATTTCCCTTCGAACTGAGTAAATTCAGGAGAACTGCAATGTGGGTATTTCTTTCTTTCTCATGAGACAGGGTTTCTAGTTTCCACTTTGTTAGACTAAATCTTCTTTTCAAAAAGAAAAACTTTGTCATACTAAAAAAGAGACGGAATGTTGCAATCAACATATGGGCAAAAACAAAAGGAAATTAACAACGAGATGGTGTCTTTGGCCGTGTTTAGATACCAAAAGTTTCCAAAAAGCAACTCCCAAGTTCACTATGCAACAAGAAAGATTCCCATCACATCAAAATGTCATAACATGCATGGAGCACTAAATATAGATGAAATTAAAAACTAATTGCACAGTTTTGTTGTACTCTACGAGACGAACATTTTGATCCTAATTAATCAATTTTTGGATAATTTTTTACACATACAAACGAAAATGCTACAGTAGCGTAATGATTACGAAGTGACATCTTACTCCCAAATTCAACATCCCAATTCTAACATCTAAACACCCCTTTGGCAATGCCTGAATTCCTTTCAGGTCGAATAGTATTCTCCTGGCGTAACATTTGCTACTGCAGTGCTCGGCCAGGCCTCTGGGGACTTGCATGCTGTTGATAGACGACGCAAAACCGGGGACGAATTCACCACCCAGTCCACAATCCCAGCACATTGTTTCCCGGCAAGCATTAGCCATGGCCAGTGCCTTTCACACTGAAGTGCCGAGGCAATTACTCCTCGCTCCTGAGCAAACCTACCAGCAGCTACCCGATGCGGTAGGCAATAACTCCTAGCACTAGCAGGTAAATGGCCTGACAATGTATACGAGCGGGTGTTTAGTTTCTGAGAAAAGGTGAAAAGTGAAGTGAAAAAGTCACATCGAACACTGTAGCACTTTTTGTTTGTTTGTGGTAAACATTGTCCTACCATGACCTAACTAGGCTCAAAAGATTCGTCTCGTCGTGTACATCAAAACCATGCAACTAGTTTTTTTTTATTTACCCACGTTTAGTACTACATGCATGAGGAGAGAGATTTGATGTGATAGGTGAATAGTGATGTTTGGAGAGAGAATTTTTGAAAGTTTAATAATTTGACCAGGAACTAAACAGGGCCGAGGAGTATAACGTGCTGCAGCAATTGGCTCGCTTGGCTCTGAATCATGCAGGTCTCACGTTTCAGAAATTCAGATCTAGCCGCTGCACGCTGTAGGGGTCCCCTTGCCTGGGTTTTCCTTTCTTCCGGGCAATGTTACCGTGCCCCACGCTTTGACTTTAATTGCCGTTTCCTAGGGTAATTTGGTTTCCTGAAATGGGAATTTATGGAGCTGGGATCTACTGCCACTGTAGCTGTCATCACTACTGGGTGAATTGTTCAAGGACCTTGGACGACTTTTCATCGAGGAAGAAAAAGGACCTTGGGCAGATCAGGGCACAAGTTGAAATCCTGATGACCAGTTTTAAGTAATGTAATTAAATATGCATCTATGGCTTCACCACCAACAGCAGCAGCATAATTCCCTCAACATGTGCTTCTCAACAGTTCGTAGTGGACAGTGGTTTGGTATGTTGTACTAGTGACCTCCATCTCTTTGGGATCTTATTCAGTTAAATAGTTAATCCCCTCCCAAGTGGATAGGAGGGTGGTATATATTGTGACTTGTGAGGGATTACATCCCGTACAAGACGAGGAAAAAACTACATATTAAGTAGTATCACAACAAGTGCGCGACGATCATCCTCTACGTACGGTGTAGTATATTTTTGCTTGTACCACATAAATATAGATGAGAAACAAATAACTAGATAGATTAAACAAATAAGTAGTGAACAGCAGCACGCACCAAGGAAATGGAGCAACTTGCAAGTTTGTTAATTTATTTGAAGAATGTTTCAGGTTCTCGTGACATGAACTTTTAATTAGGCCTATGCATGCCACTGCTAGAACAGAGGAGGCTACTGTACTAGAAATGAATGAACTCACCTCAGTCTCAACCCGTTTCTTGGCCGACGCTGCATCCGGCGCTCGCACCGGCAGGTAGATCCTCTTGACGTCCGGCTGGACCCTCAGTATCTTCTCCACAAGTACTGCAGCAGGACATGACCAAAAGCACAAGATCAGATGAAGGCTAGCACAATGCATATGCAGCAGCAAAAGTTTGCTGATGAATTTTCGATTTCTTTGGCGAGGCAAGAGAGACGAAGTTTATGCATATGTGCTTACTCTTTCCAAGGAAACCTGTTGAGCCAGTGATGAGGACGCCCTTGTTCTTGAAGAACCCAGGGATCCTTGATTCCTCCATTGTGGCAACCATCCTTTGATCTGTGTGTTTTGTGTTTCTATCTTTGTGTGTGTGAGATAGAGAGCAAGAGAGGGATACCAGAGAGAGAAAGCAGGAAGGGAGAAGAAAGCTGGTAAGAGTATGCTTGGCGCTAGAGAAGGTTTATGTGAGAGTAGGCACCGCACCAAAGAGGCTCCTGAATGTGGATATTTATACACAAGCCGGGCACGCCAGGGTGCGAAAGTCTTAGGGGGTTTGAGTACACGTAATCTAGAATTAGCTTAGCAATGGCAAGATGGACTTTACTGCAAGGGCAATGCACAGAGGATATTACCCCAGTCACTGTCAGGCGCAGATAATTCATAATTGTAGAAGCACTTGAAAGCAATTTAATATTCACTGTAGTACAAATCAAAATACCATTGATCCGTCTTAGATGGATAGTATAGCCGTGTGGGGAACAATGAACAACCGGCCTATCGATCAGATCAAGCTTACAAGTTACAACTGAAGAACGAGATCCCAGAGCTTTATTTGACAACTGAATAAGCTGTTTGTCACAGAGGCTAGTGATGCAGCTGAGACATGACTATCATGCAGTAGGGTATATTGGACGAAGCAAATGGATGTTTCCCAATATATAAATAAGTGAGAAGAAAACGAGGTAGATTGGAAATTGTTA
The DNA here is from genome assembly GCA_900205405.1 of Echinochloa crus-galli. Lineage (NCBI taxonomy): Eukaryota > Viridiplantae > Streptophyta > Magnoliopsida > Poales > Poaceae > Echinochloa > Echinochloa crus-galli. Next base: position 984,020 of record OAMR01000369.1, read on the forward strand.
AACAAATATTTTTGTCTTTCTCCGCTAATCGTTGACAAGTACAGTATTTGTTTGCGCATTGTTGGTTACACCAGAGTACAACTTTAAGAAGCTAAATCCTAACTACTGGAATGAATCTTGTTTCTTTCCCCCCTTATAGGATTATTATGTGGATAATTCAGAACGCATGACCCATGGGGTTCTGTGGATTCTGACAGACAAAATCCCCAGGAGACATGTTTGGTAAGCTAATACATACTAGTACAAGGGCCGGGTGAGTGTGACATCAACTAAAACGCCACGCCACGCTTGGATTCATTTGATTTTGTGATTTATCCACAAGTAGGTCACCAAGTATATATTCGTTCCCTCTAAAGTAACACATATATGTAGTAGAACATTGCTTCAACAAGAACTGTATCTACCAAATATACGGGAGGAAGTCATCTGCTTGCATCGATCTTTTTTCCTGATCCAGAGACCAGGACAAGTTTATTATTCAATTTTTCATATATATCAAGTATGATTTTTATTTATATTTCTTGGAAGAGAGAGAGAGAGAGAGAGAGAGAGAGAGAGAGAGAGAGAGAGAGAGAATCGGACAAGTATGAACTTAAAGTCACTGGAATTAAGGAGCTGAAGACCTGTCCAGATTTAGCCGCAAATCTTTGAATGCCTAGTTGCATGAAGCATGGTCCCTTCCCTTTTCTCTCGGGACATGGAATAAATCGTTCTGACATCTAAAATTAGCGTGTGGAACACAATTTGTAAGATGAGAACAACCCTCAACCGTCATTAATATAGTCTTTTAAGTTATATCCCATGCTTGTAAGCTTTAGTGGACCTAAAGCCCAATGCCTTGACCTATGTGGGCCTCGGCTTGTACCGCGCGGCGCCTGCGCGTAATCTGATAAATGGGGTCAGTAGCATCATCATCAGTCGAAGTGGTATGCAACTTTTGGACGCAATAATGTGGGACAGATCTGCTCTAGTCTAGTGAAGGTATATAGTACATCATACAGTACATGATGTCCCTGGTAAAATATAATGGAAAACCGCTCTTCTGGTTTTAGATATATGTAATCTCTGCCACGAACCCGTTTGAAGCTGTGTCATGTGTAATGTGAAAGTACAGCAGCAGCCAGCAGCAATGCAAATATGAAGCTCATTATTCATTAAGCAATGCGAAGCTGTTGTTATCTTTCTTCCTGAAACATGTGAATATGCACTAGCTCATTATTCATTAAGCATGGCTCATGCCGTACGTTTCTGACATAGTATGAAGCGCAAGAATATCTCGGTCGGACAGTCAGTGCTTTTCTCTCGTCTGGGTCAAGCCTTTTTCTTTCTATGCGTGCCGCCCAATGGAGGCAGGCAGAGATCTCATTTTATTACATTACATGCATGGACTCTCATGGAAATCGTCTGCCTCAAGGATTTACAAGATGCCAAAACGTAACTCCCAGTCTAAATCGCTTGTCCATGGGAAAAGAGAACAAGAGGTGGCACCAAGATCAGCCGCAAATTCTGTGTTAAACAACCATACGTTTCTACTCTTATCTCCTCGAGAGTCAAGAGTAGATGGGTGTGCATGAATGGAAGGAAATCCTAGTCCCCTGTCCATCGGTCAGTCAGTCACCTGTCATCTTAGACCAGCCAACGAGACGCCAACGCATGCGAATTAAGCTGCAGGGGGTCAGTTTATGCTTCACTAATTGAATAATAAATGACTACAAATGAGAGCTCGGGTAGCATGTCTGTGTCTCTGCATGTCCATCAGCCAGCTCCACACAGGCAGCTCACGGTGCCGTGAGGGGGGAGCTCTGCGGCGACCAGAACTCCCAGGCCACCATTAATCATATCCATGAAGCTTACACGCGTGGTGGAGGAGGAGGGAGACCAGTGGAGAGTTGAGGCATCATGCGCCGAATTGCATTTGCATCAATGATGCGGTCCTGATCGCATCCGACTGTTTTATGGGTGTGAATGTGTGATAAATGCGGGCCTTATTACTTGCAAGCCCAACGCATCAGGGAGGCGGTTGGCATTGGACCGGAAGCTTTCATCTAAGGCATCCCAAAAGTTCCCAAATACACCATGCAAAAAGAGGATTCTCCATCACATCAAAATGTCATAACATGCATGGAGTACTAAATGTAGATAAAATCAAAAACTAATTACACAGTTTTGTTGTACTCTGCGAGACGAACATTTTGAGTCTAATTAATAAATTTTTGGACAATTTTTCGCATAAACAAACGAAATGCTACATTTTCCGGGGTGTCAGACCGGCCAGCTGCAGTCCCGAATCCGTGGTGCGGATTGTGGAACTAAACGAGGCCTAAGAATTCGACCGAGTGCGAGGTGGTTTTCGATCTCTGGGCTGCACATCAGCAACTCCATCCATGGAGGAAAATGTAAAGTTAGCTGGGCATGGTGACCAGTCCATCGAGGAGGCCTTGGAATCACGAACCTAGAATTTTTCAGCAGAGCATTACGGCTTAGATGGCTATGGTTCGGATGGAAAAGCCCGGAGAAACCGTGGAATGGAATGGACTTGCTGATAGATGGCACTGACAGAGCATTGTTCTTGGCAGCAACAAGGGTAACAGAAAACAACGATAACAAGGCCAAATTCTGGACGGTAAGTTGGATTCAAGCAACATCGTCACCGCCACCGGCACTGCTATTTCCCGATCTGTATAAACACAGCAAGAGAAAGAATAGGACAGTGGCAGAGGCTTTGGCCGATGGGTTCGTGACATCTTCCATGACCTGACCATTGGGCTGATAAGTGAGTATGTGCAGCTCCAAGAAACGGTGGAGGCAGTGAATTTTGATCCCAACAATACAGAGGACGACACCATTACCTGGACACGAACACCATCGGGGGAATACAGTGCTCGTTCAGCATACAACATGCAGTTCGACGGAGGTATGAACTCCCTGTGCCCACAAATAGTTTGGCATGTCTGGGCTCCTTCCCGCTGCAAAGTGTTTTTGTGGCTGCTGCTCGCCGTGGGTGTTCTAGTAATTCAATAAAATCGGGCCAGGTAGTTCAGGTATTTAAAATTTCAGGTAATAGAAACTAACACCCGAAATATCTGGTTCAGGTAATTCCGAACACCTAAAATAGGCGTGGAGCCGTGGAGGACGAGGATGGAGGCGTGGGGCCATGGAGACGGCGATGGGCGGCGGCCGGTGGCCGATAGACTAGATCCGGCAATCTGCAGGCGTTAGTGGGCATGGATTGGATGGGGCGTGAGCATGAGCGGTGGCGGCGGACGGGGAACGCGGCGTTAGAAGCCGGGTGGGCGGCGGCGCGGCATAGCGGCGCTGCCTCGCGGCTTGCGCTGGGAGCCGGGCGGATGGGGAACCAGCACTGCGGCGGGTGGGAATTGAGTCGGGAGGATCGAGAATCACGGGTGGCCGCGTGGACGTCGGGACGGGATGATGGAATTTTAGGGTTACAAGTTGGGCTAGGCCGTTAGTAGTCTATTGAGCCTTGTGCCTTCATGTGAACTTTGGGTCGAGTACCGGGGTATGAGCTCGAATTTCCCGAACTAATATCGGGTTTTGTGGCTCAAAGCCTAAAATTGTGTATGAGTAATTCAGGATCGGGTAGTTCGGAATCGGGTCCGAGTAATTTGGGTTCGGGAAATTGTGCCCAAAATCAGCTACTGCTACAAAAACCATGCTTGGATGGCCGACCGACTTCAGCTGCGCGAAAGGACAAACTCTTATTTTTGCCCCATGTGCTATCGTAATTTGCAACACTTGGTAGCATCCTAAGGTATTGTGGCTCTGGGAAGTAGTCAGCTCTTGGATCGGCGCTTCAGGCTTCAACCCAGCAAATTGGAGAAGCTCTCATAACATTGTAGATTGGCTTCCATGACCTTTCTGGTAGTACAAACTCTGATCTTACAAAAGGGTTGCGTTCACTGACTAATTTGATCACCTGGACCATTTGGTGCGAGAGAAATGCTTTAGTTTTTAAAAAGGAGAGACGATGGAAAGACTAATGATAGAGATCTAGGAGGAAGCAAATATTTGGAGCTCCGCGGATGCAAAGCACCTACTTGCTATAGTTGCTGCTCAAATTAAAGAGTAGATATCACGTACTCCCTCCGTATCGAAATATTTGTCGCCGTTGATTTTTTTTATAACTTTGACCATTCGTCTTATTCAAAAAATTATTGCAAATATGCAAAAGGGTAAGTCAAGCTTAAAATACATACAATAGTAAAGCTTGTGATAATAAAATGGATGGTACTTGCATAAGATTTTGAATAAGACGAATGGTCAAAGTTGTAGAAAAAAGTCAACGGCGACAAATATTTCGATACGGAGGGAGTATTTCATGTTATGATCTGAAAGACGGAACCAGTTTTTCGGTCGCACTCGCCTCTAATTATCCATGACGGAGAGGGAATGGAAGGAAGAACAAACTTGGAAGACAACTTTGAAATCATTAAGGTTATTATACGATATATAAGCATTGAACCCTCTGATATACCATAATATACTCTCACCCAGTGTACATGGCCTGCATTGTACAACTCGAAGCAGTCAAGGTCATCAAATAAATAAAAAATATTATATTACAACATTAATGAGAGTTGGTGTGGTGGTAAAGGTAGTGGGTGCAGAACCACCGAGATAAGGATGGTGGTAATGGAAGGCTTGGGTCTCGTTTAGATGCAAATTTGGTAGGGTGAATTTAGAAGGTAGATGTCACTTTGTAATCATTGCGTCACTGTAGCATTTTCGTTCGTATGTGCATTAAATTGTCCAAAAATTGATTAATTAGGCTCAAAATGTTCGTCTCGTATAGTACAACAAAACTGTATAATTAGTTTTTCATTTCATCTATATTTAGTACTCCATACATATTATGACATTTTGATGTTGTCGGTGCCGAGATTGGTCGCCCAACCTCAGCGCCACACAGAATGCGCTGTGGCCCGTTCCCTTGACGGTTGATGCAAGAGCTAGCAAGCTTGACACAAGGGTTTATCCTGGTTCCGGCCGCGGGGCCGTACGTCCAGTAGGGTGTGCTCGCGGCACTGTACTATCTTGCACCGGGGTGCTTGCAGTGGGGGGCTACAAGCTAGGCGGGAGAGGAAAGAACTCCAAGTCCCTGATCGAGAATGATTGAAGCAAAGTGCCAATATCTTAGTGGTGGCGATCGGTGTGTGTGTATGGTTCCTCTGTTCGTCGCCCCTTGGAAGGGCGCCTGCCTTCTCCTTTTATAGACCAAGGAGAGGAGGCTTACAAGTACGGGTACTGCTCATTCCTAATGTGGAGAGTTCTGTGGAGCATGGCGTTGGGAGTGTCATCGTCCTTGATCGCAGGCGGAGGTTTATGGCGAGCTCTGGCTTCTCCGGGCGCCGTGGCCGTCCCTGTGCTCGTCCCAGGGTGGTTTCGAGGGGTTGCGTGGATTCCAGCCGGCGCTGGGTCGTCGTCCGTACTCTTCATCGAGGTTTCCCCATGCCTGTTCGAGGGTTGCGTCGTGGGGAGAGGACGGGAGCAGGTAGAACAGGGGTCGGGATGGTGGTCTCTGTTGGCCACAGCGCGCGGCGTGCCCGTCTTACCAGGGAATGGGCGAGAGTTGGTAAAACAGTGGCACTGAGTGACGCCTGCCAGCCCGTACGATGACGGGGGCAGGTGGTCCTGCGGCTGAGGTCTGCAGAGGCGACTTGGCACGGCGCGCCGGCCCAGGGTCCGCCCCTGGTGGTCGTCCGCACGCCGAGGGCGCTCCCATGCCCCTTCGAGGGTTGCGTCGTGGGGAGAGGACGGGAGTAGGCGTAACAGTGGCGCCGAATGACGCCCGCCAGTCCGCACAGGGATTGCGCAGTGCCGCGTGCGTCAGCGCGGCAGTGGCGTGGTCGCACAGTGATCGGGCAGGTAGAACAGCGAGAACCTGTGGTGTCAGCGGCGTGGCGTGAGGAGAGGCCGCTCGTTGACTTTGGCGCCTGACTGACGGGGCGGGCATTAAATGCGGCCGCTGGGCGGAGTGGCTGAGCGTCTCGGTGGTTGCACTGAGGAGGCCTCGAACGAGGCGGAGTTTGGGGTCGAGTTCGCTCGAGGGGGTCGTAGACCCTCGTGCGAGGCGGAGATTGGGGTCGAGCCCGCTCGAGGGGATCGCAGCCCTCGAGCGAGGCGGAGATCGGGTTGTTTGCTTCGAATCCTCCGGCGGCTGAGTTGTAGTGGTATTTGGGCCGTGATGAGCAGTGACGGGCCGTGTTGCCCAGGTTTCGTTTAGGCCGTTGTTATCTCGACCTCTTTGGATTTAGCGTTTTTGAGGGTGTTTACCCCGGTGGTTAGGGGACCCTATCGTTATACCCCCGACAGACGTGATGGGGAATCTTCTTTTTACATAGTGTATTTGGAAGTTGCTTTTTGGAAACTCTCGGAAACTAAACAAGGCCTTGGTATGCAAATAACAATGGTGGTACAAAACCACTGCACCAGGTGTCGTCGGGTACATAACCAAAAGATAAAGAATCATGGATTTCTTCGGTAAAAAAGTGAATAAACTTTGTGTCACATCTGCTACTGTGATACTGATAAAGCAACTTTATGTCTGCTCCAACACAAATAAAACAGAGTTGAAAAGTTGCTTTGTATCAAATCTGCTACTATAGTCCATATGTGCAATACCTAAGGGCAAGGACAATGTATAAAGACCAAACAATCTTTATACATGGGCCATATGTCAGTAGTCTTTAGTTATTTCTACTGGGCCACAATGTTGAGCCTAACTACAACGGTATGCTGCAGCATGCTTCGTCGAGCACGAGTTAGTGGCGCGAGCACGCGGGAGGGAGAGAGGATGGAGAGATGAGAGAGAAATTATTATTTACTTGCTTATGGGCGGGGTATATGCTTGTGGCTACACATAAATATGGGTCATGTAAAGACTCCTCTCACAGTAGTGAAGGAGTATATAAAGACTCTTTTTTCTCTTTGTTGTGGTTGCCTTAACACAATCCAGAGTCTATAAAAACTATTTTTTCTCTCCTTTGTGGTTGCATTAACACAACCCGTGAAAAAAACAAACACGTGTAGAATATATGAGAAATAGATAAAAACGAAATTGAATATTTAGACAGATTCAAAGAACTAGATTAAACGAGTTGCAACTCTAGCTGTATAATCCGTTTTTCAGGTGGAATTGCACACGGATGGGTGGGGTTGTCAGACTAGAGAAATTCGAACACGCCAAATACGACATGCAAAATGCAATCGGACAGTGTCCACCTCAGCTAAAAGCATTTTACTGAGTTGGGTGTTCGGTGGTAAAAGGCCCTGAACTTTTTACTAGAAATTTTAAAGATAGAATCCAATTAGGATCGATCATCAAAATACTATTAGTTTTTGAGCCAAAATTTACTAAGATCAACTTAGATTGGGCAGAAAACAAAGGTATCCCCACCCATATCCCAGCAAACCGTTCAGACGACGTATGCTTCCATCAATTCGGTTGATATCCCGAAAAAGGAAAAACAGTGGTCCTGTGCAAAGAACAAATAGGAACTCTGCAGAGGGAGGCCAGATTCTCCCAAAGGGTATCTCTTGGTTTGATTTCCGTTCTGTTGACACTCAAATTGGGCCGAAGGCCAAACCGGTCTGACCGGTTTGCCAAACCGGTCAGACCGGTTTTATTCTGTAATTCGAGTAGGATTAGGATTCCGAGTTTAATCCCATATTGTAACCGATTCGAAAGGGGTAAGACTTCCCCGGCCTATAAATATAAAGGCTAAGGCCGATTGAGAGGTATTCCAATCGAATCAAACACATTTATCATTTACTTTTTATCTCTCAAACCCTAATCTCTTTCCAACCCCCATATTCTGTTCTTTGCTCGTCTCTACGGCGTTCAAGGGCGTTCTAGGTGGCCTGCCGACCCTAGAGCAACCCTAGCTTGCTTGAGCTCCGACGGGGTCCCTCCCGAGCTCGAGTTTCTAGGTCTTCACGAATTCCTGCCTGAAAGCGGTCTGACCGGTTTCAGGAACCAGTCTGACCGGTTTGCCCGAGGAGCTCAGGAGTTGGCCGTTGTGACGGCCGTGCTGCGCGTTCGATCGATCTCGAGTGTGTTGGCGCGTTTTCGTGTCAACACATAGTATCAAAACATTGTTTTCTTCTTTTTAAAAAAGGATCATAATATCATAAGCTGATTTACAAATCTTAGCCTTGGTAATCTCCTTGCTATCGATGTAGGCAAGCAGCTCCTCTTGATTGATAACAGCCTCATGCAAAGCGTACATATGAGAATGGCAATGCAGAGCCCACGCAGAGCCTTGGCAATGGATATTGATGCTGAGACTCAAACTATACATATGAGAATGTCATTAGCAAAGAACTGATAGTAAGAGGATAAATAACAGACTCAAACTATACATTCCTCTGGTATGTTTGGGTCCTACCATGGTCCATATTCAGGACATGTACAAGTGCCCCTAAGAAATTCCGGCAACTCAATGAGCAATTTTCCATGCCTTATATTTAAAAAACCAAAACTAAATTCGCAAGTGCAATGGAAATTCTCACATTTTTTTGATATCACGAGCCCACTGGGGCTTGTAACAATAAAATTCCTATCAATGGATAAATATAAGCTCTGCAAAGCAATAGCAGATTATATAATGATTTATCCGTGGTTTTGTATACAATCATATTGTTATAAACAGTAGGTTTGCATGTATTAGCAGTGCTTACCAGATCATATCTTTCAGGCTCTGTTTTGCAACGAAGTTACTTTTTATAAAGCTTTGGACACAATGTTTACAGAAAACATTTCAATCCGTAGTACTCTAGTGTGATAATGGAGATTATTAATGAATACAATATGTCATTCTTATCATAAAAGGCAATGTTCATGTTGCTACTTATAAATCACAAATAAAAAGAACCCGTGGCCTGAGCACTGAATGGCAATTTCATATTTTCTATCAAAAGTTCATAAAGTATTGAACTCTTAAAATAGAAAGGCAGTTTGTGATCTGGCTCAACTACACGTGGCTCCACAAATGAAATGACTATCTATTAGTTCAGATGTGATCATTTTTATCAGAGCTTTTGTATTACATTGCCAAAAATCATAAAACAAAATAACAATCCAGATGCATCAAATAAAAAAATCATCACACTTCGAATTCCCTTAATCAAGGAAAGAAGAATAACCTGCCATGTTCCAAACTTTCCAACAACGACCACTGCCATACTAGCAGTGAGATGCACATTATCCTGAAAAGTGTTGAAGCCCTTTCTTCAAACAACATAAGTAATAAAATTTTGATCAAATTAATCAAGAAAAAGATAGAAGAAAGTCCTAAGAGATGGCATGAAGTTTTATCCGAAGCATTATGGGCTCATCGTATATCTAGACATGGTGCTACTAAAGTTACTCCTTTTCAGCTTGTGTATGGTCAAGAAGCCGTTTTACCTGTTGAGGTAAATCTGGACGCCTATAGATTGGCTAGGCAAAATGATCTTGATGCTGTTGATTACCACAATTTGATGTTGGACAATATTGATGAGGTAACCGACAAACGATTGAAAGCTTTGAAGGAGATTGAGAAAGATAAGCTTCGGATTGCTAAAGCTTACAA
>OAMR01000369.1:997913-1028198 GCA_900205405.1 Echinochloa crus-galli
ATCGTGCATATTGTAAATGGCATAATTCCTTTTCTCGATTGAGGTATTCCCAATCGAATCAAACACTTTTATCTTTACTTTTGTATATCTCTTAAACCCTAATCTTTTCCAACCCCCATATTCTGTTCTTTGTTCGTCTCTACGGCGTTCAAGGACGTTCTAGGTGGCCTGCCGACCCTAGAGCAACCCTAGATTAGCTCGAGCTCCGACGGGGTCCCTCCCGAGCTTGGGTTTCTAGGTCTTCACGGTCTCCCGACCAAAAGCGGTCAGACCGGTTCTTGTAACCGGTCAGACCGGTTTGCCCCGGGTGATCAGGAGTTGGCCGTTGTGACGGCCGTGCTGCGCGTTTGATCGATTTCGAGTGTGTTGGCGCGTTTTTGTGTCAACACGTTCAGAAAAAACTCTTGCTTTGGTTCTGAACCTCTCCGCATGCTTTGCTTAATGGATCCCAGCTAAGTGAAAATTAATTGACTTTGTGGTGAACCAAGGGATATTCTCAAGATTTCAGATCCATGATCCATCACATGTGCCTAGTCATAACACCATGGCCGTGCCGCCGCCTGAGGGAGCGTCAGAAGTCCGTGGGGCTCCCTAGGATGGCTGCAGCACGGCCTCACCTCTCCTTCCTTCGGGTGCGAAGGCGGGCGCGGCCGTCCCGACCTGGGGGAGCTTGCCGCTGGCCGCTACGGCAGCGGCGGTGGTGGCATGCCGCGGATCTCTGCTGTCCTCGTCCGGATCTGGTGGCCTGCATGATCTGGCGGCCATCTAATTTGCGGCGGTGGGCGCTTGGCCATTGCCGGCGACACCTTGGGATGCGGCAGCGGCAGCGATTGCTCCTAACCTCCTTCCTCGTTGGCGTTTCTGTTCTACCGCCGCCTTGGGGTGCTGTCTGCAGCTTGTTGAGGGTGCTGAGGTGGTGTCTCAGGCTGTGCCGGGCCTCTTCGATAATGGTGATGCGGAAGCGACGAGAAGAGGACTTCTGCCTGACCATGAGCGGGCGGCAGGCATGGCACTAAGTCAGGCAAAAGCCCTCACTGACATGGTTGTCGGTGGGCATGGTGGTGGCGCCATTGAGGCGTCGTTTTCCCCGTTGGGGGCACCATGGTGAGGCATTATGTCATTTGCCGTGCGGGGCTCTCAGGGTGAAAACCTTGTCCTTCTTTGGACGTGCGATGGCGGCGCCTTGGCATCATGCTTTCCTTGGAGGCGCCACATCTGGAGACCTGTTTTGGCTTGTGGTGTTGCCGGAGAGGTGCAGAGGGCCCATGGGTGCTAGAGGGCTTGAGCTGCCGCACTTAGTGTTGTTGTGATCTTGCTGAAGGCTGGGTGGAGGTGATGCTCTCATGGTGGTCTTAAATATCTGAGTCATTCACAGAGAAGGTTGAGGGAGAGGAACCCCCCCCCCATGGGAGCGGTCGACTAAAGCACCACTGGAGTAGAGGGATTGACGATCGTGAGTGTGCGGCTTAACGATGATAGTCCCATGGTGGAGGAGCTCGGGTGGCCGTTAGGACGGTAGTCCCATGGTGGAGCTCGGGTGGCCGTTCAGACTTGCAGCAGGTTGCGACTTTGACGTGTAACAGCGTTGGTGACAACGGCACAGATGTCGACGGCCTGCTTCGTGCTCCTCTCCTATTTGGTTCGGGGTGGCGGTGTAGCATTGTGTTGTGTGCATTTATTTGTATGGGGGTGTATGTTTTGGCGTGTCATGTACAATTGCTTTTCTTTTTATGACATAACAGTGCTCCCACTTCCTTTAAAAAAAACAGCACGACCAGCAAGGCTTCACAACTCAAACTCAGATAGCACGACGCGATTCAGATAAATCATACACCAGCATACATTTCCAAAATCAACGAAGTCCGCTAGCTGAGGTTACCAGGCAACCGAGTAAAAGTTTGCACACGGTGGCGATCCAACACAAACAGGCACAGCAACAGAGACACAACGCTAGACAGTCATTGTTGCCGCTAACAGTTACAGGTCTGCGAGCCAACTTTCTGTCAGCATGAAAGCCTCAATGTCAATGATTGCACACGCATTGCGGGAATCCAGCGAACAATGAACATGGTCTACATCTCCAAAGATACACTTATCATGTGAGATCACATGCAGCTACATCTGTCTGCTTCAATTTATTGTTGAGCCTGGATTTGCTGTTCAAGCTGCATCAAAAGATGACAATAGATCAATAATGCAAAAACAGGAGAACTAATAAAGCTGTCTATGAGCATGAGTTTGCATAGTTTCACAAATAACGAATCAGACATGTGCGGAAACTACTTGCTATTATCTTATCGAGATAACTAGCACAAATTGAGAAATCAATTGTGTTTTTCCACTTGGTACTATCCCATGTATACATTCACTAGCGAGGTATAACTTTAAGAGGCCTCCGAAAGATACAGTAAATGATTTTGAACCAAACAGTTCTTCTATGCAAAATTCAAGAGGAAGCAGCTTTTAACTAGGCATATTATCCATTTTTACTATGGTAGTTCCCATTAGTGAAAACTAGAGAGTCAAAAGGCCATGTAAGCACTAGGTGCTACCTGAAGCATAGTCTGGAACTTGTTGCGCAGATCGTAGAACTCATTTCTCACAACAGCTAATGCCATGATGCACCTGAAATTATGCAGACCCACCAGATTCAGTAAACTTGCAGAGTTTGCATAATTATACTAAAACGTATCAGAATCCAGAAGTTGCTATTCTGTATTCTAAATTGATAAAGAAATTCTCAATTCATCCTCGGGAAAATATTCAATAGAGACCATCTATTCGGTGGAATCATGAAAACCCCTTTAAAAAGTATACCTGTAAGTTTTCAAAAACTTCGAAACAATACACATCCATAGTGCATCCATATATGTAATTTTTTTATGAAAGTTGAGATGCAAACTCAATCTACCAAAATTCATTAAAAATGACAAATTTCAGGTGTATATGCAGTAGAAGACAAAATGCGTGGGAATTTGTGTTTTAGTACCGCATGCACCTAAAATTCGTCATTTTCGTATGAATCTCTACAAAACGAGTTTGTGTTTCAAATTTTGAACAAACCACATATGTGGATGCACTATGTATGTGCATTGTTTTGAATGTTTTGAAAACTTCTAAATGTGTTCTTAAGAGGGGTTTTCACGATTCCAACCAATAGGTGGTTTGCACCGGATATTTTCCCATTCATCTCAGTATTTAGTCACTGTATATAGAGTAAAATCAGAAATCTGGAACCAGGACAATTACATGAAAATAAGCAAGAATCGGCATGTTCAGATAATGAAACAAGTGCAGCCGATTTTTTTATTGCAAATATTAGAGAGTTGGCAAGATCGGGTTAAATGTAGTACAATGCAAGGCAAGATTGGGTGGCAGCCCCAGGCACATGTATGAAAAAATAAACATCGAGAATGGGACTAAAATCATGGACATCTACAAGTTACTGAATACTGACCCATCTCTGTTCTTATCCTCACATAACTGACGGAACTGCATGCAAGTATACTTCACTTTCTGAGCACCAACACTGCAACAGGCCAAAAAAGAACAGATCAGCAAAACATCATCAAACTGATTCAGCTAAAATGATTCTGAAAAGCACCATATCTATCGCATCAGAAGGGACCACTGGATAACATAAAGATAGGTTTTAATCTCAAGATGCAGCTCCGCAGCATGTTGACAACTTGACAAACTTAATGGGGGCGGTAAGCAAAAGTTCTGGAGAAGCGTAATAAGCAATTTCTGTAGCATGCCACAAACTTATTGATAACTACTGCTGATTCATCTGGTAAGCACATGGGCTTGATCAGTAGAGTACAGAGTTTATATTGGGAAACATGTAATATGATCCAGTGATTCGTGAACCAATCTACAATGCAAGGTCAACATTCCACTTAGGTCCTAGTTCCGAAAAGGCAAGAAAAACTGAAATGATCTACCGTGACAAGACATCCTATTGTCAATGTCGTATTTCAGTTGGTGAAACTACCATTTCAATAGCTTACTACAGCTAACAATAGTTTCGAAAAGCTTGTAAGATGGCAGCAAATTTGGCACCACCATTTACTTGCACAGCTGTAATATTGGCAGTGGCAAGAACATTCAGAATTCCAGTGCAAAATGTAGTTCTATGATCCTCCTAGCCATTAACATATGACAACACAAACCATAAAACCTGCACACCTACTCATCTAGGCACACGGAGTCAAACTTCATGCCTACTAGTCTACATCACCAGCACCTGTCACCGAGTGGGTACACCAAAATAGCATCGCAGAAATAGAAACCACCAAAATCAGACGTGGGGTGATCACCTGGCGCTGCTCCCTTTGAGCTGATGCACGTAGGCGTCCACCTTCACAAAGTCCACGATGGGCTGCTCCCTGCACGCAGCGGAAATCCCCGACCGGACAGGGCCAAATCAATTGATTGACACTCCGTAGCACAGGGCGAAGGAATCGCCCGCAACAAGTCAACAACAACAACGCTAGCAGTAATCACGGGCGAATAGAGCGTACAGCAGGGCGGCGAGCTCGGAGATGATCCTGTCGGCGTCGTCGCAGAAGAGGGTGACGACCTCGGCGACGAAGCCCGGCGTGCCCCCGTCGTCCTGCAGCATCTGCAGCTGCTGGAACTGCTCGTCCACCATACCCTACACCAGCAACCGCAACAGACACACAACAAAAAAAACATAAAAAATCATCGAATCCTTCGGCTCCAGAACGAACGCCCCCCAATCCGATCGATCAGCACGGGACGGGAGCGCAGAGAAAGCCGGGCTCACCGTGGCGAACATGGAGTTGAGGAGGGTGTTGAGCTGCTCCCTCAGCGCCGCGGCCGCCATGGCTGGCTGCTTGCCTGCTTGCTCGAGGAGTCGGGGACGCCGGAGTCAGCAGCAGAGGTGGCGTAGGAAGTAGGCGGAGCTGCGCTGCTGGGATTGGAGAGGGGATGGTAGGTGAGTTGAATCCGATCCGAGCGGCGATCGCGACAGGGGAATCTATTTATAAACGCGCCGCGCGCCGGCGAGGAGTGCGTGGGGGGAGGGGATTGGATTCGCGGAGCCCGCCCTCGCAAGCTGTGGCCACGGCGAGCCCCTCCTGCTCGGTGGTGGACTCGATTCCTCTCTGCCTTCCGGCTGCCGTGTTGGGGACGCCCTCCCTTTCCTTTTCCTCGGTTCCTTCCTAGTATTTCTAATTTTCTATCTCTCTCCCTCCCGTTTTCCCTTTTTTTTATAACGTTTTCTTTTTCGAGGGCCATCGATTGATGCGAGTGTACACGTGTACGGCTGATGTGGGATGGGAAGAAAAAGGCCGTTGGCGGATTTCCTATTTTCGGTTTGTGTGTGTGTGTGTGAGTTTAAATGGTTCGGTGTTTATACTAGATTGTTTTTGCATCGGATAACGGCATTATTTCCTTGTAGAAAAGAAGACATATTTGGTATTACCACACCAACATAGACTAGTGATGTGTACAGTTCAAAACAAAGTTTTGGGATGCAGGTGAAACATTTCTTATGCTGTAATTTCATGCCTGTCTGTTAACCCTGATTTCTAATATACCAGTAAATCTTGCTATGCCTCATTAAAGTTTACCACTAAACAATTCAAGCCATACTTTTAAAGTCTGTCGTAAAATATTTAATCGACTTGTGCTGGTAGTTTTTTATTCCATAATTTAAAGTTTGCTTTTTAAAGTTGTTCTACAATATTGCTAAAGAAACTTGTAATAAGCAATTTCTATAGCATGCCACAAACATAACAATTGACAACTACTGATTCATCTGGTA
Source organism: Echinochloa crus-galli (assembly GCA_900205405.1). NCBI lineage: Eukaryota > Viridiplantae > Streptophyta > Magnoliopsida > Poales > Poaceae > Echinochloa > Echinochloa crus-galli. Next base: position 1,003,705 of record OAMR01000369.1, read on the forward strand.
AGCACATGAGTACCTGGATACTGAATGAGGCTCTGGGTTTGATCAGTAGAGCACAGAGTTTATATTGGGAAATGCATAATATGATCCAGATCTGCTACTGTGGTCAGTCACCAAATGCAGATAAAGCAACTTTACGTCTACTCCAGCATTGACAAAACAGAGTGGAAAAGTCGTTTTGTGTCAAATCTGCTACTATGGTCCATCTGTGCAATACCTAACACAACCCGTGAAAAAAGCACACACACATAGAATACATGAGAAATAGACAAAAAAAATGAATATTTAGACAGAATCAAAGAACTAGATTAAACGAGTTGCAACTCATAGCTGCACAGGGATGGGTGGGGTTGTCCGATTCCGGGAAAAGAAGAGAGAAATTCGAACACGCCAAATACGACATGCAAAATGCAATCGGACATATACGGAGTATGCGGCAGTGTCCACCTCAGCTAAAACCATTTTACTGAGTCGGGTGTCCCAGCAAACAGTGCAGACGACATATGCTTCCATCAATTCGGTTGATATCCCGAAAAACAGTGGTCCTGTGCAAAGAACAAATAAAAACTCTTCAGAGGGAGGCCAGATCTTCCCAAAGGATATCTCTTGGTTTGATTTCCGTTCAGAAAAATCTCTTGCTTTGGTTCTGAACTTCTCCGCATGCTTTGCTTAATGGATCCCAGCGAACCAAACGATATTCTCAAGATTTCAGATCGATGATCCATCACATATGCATAGTCATAACAGCACGGCCAGCAAGGCTTCACAACTCAAACTCAGATAGCACGACGCGATTCAGATAAATCATACACCAGCATACATTTCCAAAATCAACGAAGTCCGCTAGCTGAGGTTACCAGGCAACCGAGTAAAAGTTTGCACACGGTGGCGATCCAACACAAACAGGCACAGCAACAGAGACACAACGCTAGACAGTCATTGTTGCCGCTAACAGTTACAGGTCTGCGAGCCAACTTTCTGTCAGCATGAAAGCCTCAATGTCAATGATTGCACACGCATTGCGGGAATCCAGCGAACAATGAACATGGTCTACATCTCCAAAGATACACTTATCATGTGAGATCACATGCAGCTACATCTGTCTGCTTCAATTTATTGTTGAGCCTGGATTTGCTGTTCAAGCTGCATCAAAAGATGACAATAGATCAATAATGCAAAAACAGGAGAACTAATAAAGCTGTCTATGAGCATGAATTTGCATAGTTTCACAAATCACGAATCAAACATGTGCGGAAACTACCTGCTATTATCTTATCGAGATAACTAGCACAAATTGAGAAATCAATTGTGTTTTTCCATTCCGTACTATCCCATGTATACATTCACTATGATAGTTCTCAGTTCTTCTATGCAAAATTCAAGAGGAAGCAGCTTTTAACTAGGCATATTATCCATTTTTACTATGGTAGTTCCCATTAGTGAAAACTAGAGAGTCAAAAGGCCATGTAAGCACTAGGTGCTACCTGAAGCATAGTCTGGAACTTGTTGCGCAGATCGTAGAACTCATTTCTCACAACAGCTAATGCCATGATGCACCTGAAATTATGCAGACCCACCAGATTCAGTAAACTTGCAGAGTTTGCATAATTATACTAAAACGTATCAGAATCCAGAAGTTGCTATTCTGTATTCTAATTTGATAAAGAAATGCTCAATTCATCTCGGGAAAATATTCAATAGAAACCATCTATTCGGTGGAATCATGAAAATCCCTTTAAAAAGTATACCTGTAAGTTTTCAAAAACTTCGAAACAATACACATCCATAGTGCATCCATATATGTAATTTTTTTATGAAAGTTGAGATGCAAACTCAATCTACCAAAATTCATTAAAAATGACAAATTTCAGGTGTATATGCAGTAGAAGACAAAATGCGTGGGAATTTGTGTTTTAGTACCGCATGCACCTAAAATTCGTCATTTTCGTATGAATCTCTACAAAACGAGTTTGTGTTTCAAATTTTGAACAAACCACATATGTGGATGCACTATGTATGTGCATTGTTTTGAATGTTTTGAAAACTTCTAAATGTGTTCTTAAGAGGGGTTTTCACGATTCCAACCAATAGGTGGTTTGCACCGGATATTTTCCCATTCATCTCAGTATTTAGTCACTGTATATAGAGTAAAATCAGAAATCTGGAACCAGGACAATTACATGAAAATAAGCAAGAATCGGCATGTTCAGATAATGAAACAAGTGCAGCCGATTTTTTTATTGCAAATATTAGAGAGTTGGCAAGATCGGGTGGCAGCCCCAGGCACATGTATGAAAAAATAAACATCGAGAATGGGACTAAAATCATGGACATCTACAAGTTACTGAATACTGACCCATCTCTGTTCTTATCCTCACATAACTGACGGAACTGCATGCAAGTATACTTCACTTTCTGAGCACCAACACTGCAACAGGCCAAAAAAGAACAGATCAGCAAAACATCATCAAACTGATTCAGCTAAAATGATTCGGAAAAGCACCATATCTATCGCATCAGAAGGGACCACTGGATAACATAAAGATAGATTTTAATCTCAAGGTGCAGCTCCGCAGCATGTTGACAACTTGACAAACTTAATGGGGCAGTAAACAAAAGTTCTGGAGAAGCGTAATAAGCAATTTCTGTAGCATGCCACAAACTTATTGATAACTACTGCTGATTCATCTGGTAAGCACATGGGCTTGATCAGTAGAGTACAGAGTTTATATTGGGAAACATGTAATATGATCCAGTGATTCGTGAACCAATCTACAATGCAAGGTCAACATTCCACTTAGGTCCTAGTTCCGAAAAGGCAAGAAAAACTGAAATGATCTACCGTGACAAGACATCCTATTGTCAATGTCGTATTTCAGTTGGTGAAACTACCATTTCAATAGCTTACTACAGCTAACAATAGTTTCGAAAAGCTTGTAAGATGGCAGCAAATTTGGCACCACCATTTACTTGCACAGCTGTAATATTGGCAGTGGCAAGAACATTCAGAATTCCAGTGCAAAATGTAGTTCTATGATCCTCCTAGCCATTAACATATGACAACACAAACCATAAAACCTGCACACCTACTCATCTAGGCACACGGAGTCAAACTTCATGCCTACTAGTCTACATCACCAGCACCTGTCACCGAGTGGGTACACCAAAATAGCATCGCAGAAATAGAAACCACCAAAATCAGACGTGGGGTGATCACCTGGCGCTGCTCCCTTTGAGCTGATGCACGTAGGCGTCCACCTTCACAAAGTCCACGATGGGCTGCTCCCTGCACGCAGCGGAAATCCCCGACCGGACAGGGCCAAATCAATTGATTGACACTCCGTAGCACAGGGCGAAGGAATCGCCCGCAACAAGTCAACAACAACAACGCTAGCAGTAATCACGGGCGAATAGAGCGTACAGCAGCGCGGCGAGGTCGGAGATGATCCTGTCGGCGTCGTCGCAGAAGAGGGTGACGACCTCGGCGACGAAGCCCGGCGAGCCCCCGTCGTCCTGCAGCATCTGCAGCTGCTGGAACTGCTCGTCCACCATACCCTACACCAGCAACCGCAACAGACACACAAAAAAAAACATCAAAAATCATCGAATCCTTCGGCTCCATAACGAACGTCCCCCAATCCGATCGATCAGCACGGGACGGGAGCGCAGAGAAAGCCGGGCTCACCGTGGCGAACATGGAGTTGAGGAGGGTGTTGAGCTGCTCCCTCAGCGCCGCGGCCGCCATGGCTGCCTGCTTGCTTGAGGAGTCAGCAGAGGTGGCGTAGGAAGTAGGCGGAGCTGCTGCTGCTGGGATTGGAGAGGGGATGGGTAGGTGAGTTGAATCCGATCCGAGCGGCGATCGCGACAGGGGAATCTATTTATAAACGCGCCGCGCGCCGGCGAGGAGTGCGTGGGGGGAGGGGATTGGATTCGCGGAGCCCGCCCTCGCAAGCTGTGGCCACGGCGAGCCCCTCCTGCCCGGTGGTGGACTCGATTCCTCTTTGCCTTCCGGCTGCCGTGTTGGGGACGCCCTGCCTTTCCTTTTCCTCGTTTCCTTGGATTTCTCTCTCTCCCTCCCGTTTTCCTTTTTTTTATTACGGTTTTTTTTCTAGGGCCATGGATTGATGCGAGTGTACACGTGTACGGCTCCTGCGGGATGGGAAGAAAAAGGCCGTTGGCTGATTTCCTATTTTCGAATTTTATTTTTGTGTGTGTGAGTTTAAATGTTTCCGTGTTTAGACTGATTGTTTTTGGATCGGATAACGGCAGTATTTCCTTGTAGCAAAAAGAAGACATATTTGGTATTACCACACCAACATAGACTAGTGATGTGTACAGTTCAAAACAAAGTTTTAGGATGCTAGTGAAACATTTCTTATGCTGTAATTTCATGCCTGTCTATCAACACTGATTTCTAATACACCAATAAATCTTGCTATGCCTCATTAAAATTAACCATTAAACATTTCGAGTCATACTTTTAAAGTCTGTCGTAAAATATTTAATCGACCTGTGCCAGTGGTTTTTTATTTCATAATTTAAAGTTTGCCTTTTAAAGTTGCTCTACAATATTGCTAAAGAAACTTTTTTATGTCACTATTTAATGTTTGCCCTAAAAAGCTCGATGTGTGCCACTTAGGTGATTTTATGCCATAGTTTAATGTGTGCCTTAAAATACTTGGTTTTTGTTAAATAAAATTGCGATACTTGGTTTTAATGATGGCTTGAGCTGACCTGGACTAAGCATATGACTAGGAGGGACGCGATAAAGTTATGCTATTTGGGCTACCAGGCTTAAATTTATAGAGAAAATATATGGTGAATTTGGGTTTTAACTCGGAGCCGTAGTGCTAGCAAAACATTTCATGCCATGCTTTTAAAGTCTGTCATAGAATTCTTTAAGGGCCCGTTTGGATCCATGGAATTGAAACTCATTCCGAGAAACATATTCTAGAAATTAGATTCCACAAGAAACGAATTGCTAAGAATTAGTTTCAAATCAAATTTTATGTTTGGGTATTTATGGAATCCTTTTCCAGGAATCAAATATCGTATCCTGTTTGGATGAATAATCATGGAATCCTTCCGAGCACCAATATCTCCTTACACACCGAAAACCCAAAACCCCAAAAACCCAAAACCCCAAAATACCGAAACCTGAAACCCCAAACCCTGAAACGCCAAAACCCGAAACCCCAAAACCTCGAAACCTGAAACCCCAAAATACCGAACACCAAACCCCCGAACCCCCAAAACCTCGAAACCCGAAACACCGAAACCCCAAAACCCCGAACCCCCAAAACCCAAAACCCCAAACCCCGAAAAGTCGAAGCCTAGAAACCCGAAACCCCAAAACCCCAAAGCCCCAAACCCCGAAAAGTCGAAGCCCAGAAACCCGAAACCCCAAAACCCCTAAACCCCGAAACCCGAAACCCCGAACCCCCAAAACCCTGAAACCCAGAAACAGAAGCACTGGAAGAAATAGTTGTCGTTAATCTTTTACACCAGGCATTAATCTTCTGCGTTCTTACAAAATGGGGCTTGGGGTTGCTTTTAGCACCAAGTCGCCAATTAGTTCATGGCATGGCATCACTGTCATGTAGCTGCTAGATCCACTGTGTGCCTTATTGACCACTGTCATGTCGGACAGGGAAAATAATTATGACCATTAACTCTTGCTAACCATTCCCACCTACTCCATCAAAACTCCAGGAATACATGTTTCAGACAGCTTAATGCGAAGTCAAGTTCCTTTTCATGTGAAACAACACAGTAACAAGCTATATTTCGTAAAATCAGAGAGCAAACACTTTGATGCAATTATTATAAGATCACCAAATATTCATGCACATAATTATCTTGCTTGGCATCTTCAACATGGTTATGCATTTTCAATAAGTAGCCTACTTATTTTTCCTTTCTCTATATAAAGGCAATTGATTTGAAATAGATGTTTTGTACATCCTAAAAAAATGTTTGGTTATGCATTTTCAGTAAGTTTGTACTTATTCTTCCTTTCCCTACATATGGGCAACCGATTTGAAATCGATTCAGTTATGAAACTACTGCTGAGGAATAGTGTCATCCAACACTATTAAACTTCACATAGGAAGTGAATCTATAAGGCGGGTCCTATCCAGCAAAGAAAGTGCATGGCTAAATATATAAGCAGGCCTAGATTTACCTAGAAAGAATAATCCTGCTAATTAGTTGAATCTGAACCACCAAACTGCAAATACAGGGAAGATAACGGTAGTTTGATTAAATGAAGGCTAGCATCCCAATACCAAACACAAGCAAGTCTGATTTATCTCGATTTAAGACACAGAGGATGCAACCCATCTCACTCGCATGAGCAAGAACGCATCCACCAACACACAATAAGCAAAGCGATGGAGCTTATGCGCACCTCAGCTCCTTGCTGGAGCTCATGTCGGTGACCGCTTCATTCATGACCACCATAGCCAGAGACGACGACGAAGCCGGCAGGAATGCCTCCTCTGCCGCGCCGGTCACCACATCCCCTCGACCTCCTGAGTGGCTGCCGCCGGATCTGGCCTCGGGCACCACGGCCGACGAAGGGTGCGCACCCCCTCCTCTCCTGTCTCTGACCCTAGTTCGCTCGCCGCCAAGCCAGCACGCAGAAGAGGTCGCTCGCACCCCGCGGCTCAGATCTGAGTCAGAGCAAGGGAGAGAAGTGGTGAAGAGATGAGAATGGAGAGGGAGGGAGAAAAGGCGAGGGAGAGCCGGCCGCTACCGTGGGGTCGGACGGGATGCCGGGCCGAGGGAGCCGGCCGCCGTCACGCCGTGGGGTCCCGCCCGCCGCGGCACCAGAGGCGAGAGGAGCGGGTTGAGATGTGCTGGGGGTCAGGGGAGAGCCAGGAGCAGGAAGAGGGGGGCTGGGCGATGTAGAAGGCGGCGCTAGAGGACCCTCGCCATGGCATCGACGCCGAGGGAGGCGAGTCGAGAAGGTGCTCGGGGACGGGGAGGCCGGAGGGGAGCGAGTCGGGAGGAAGATGGAATCGTTTTCCATTTTTTAGGCCATGAATCTGTCGCAGGGCACGTTTCCGGGCATGAAAAGGCGTTGAATCCGACTTTCTGATTCACGGAGCAACCAAACACGAGGGCTTTGGAAACTGATTCCAATTCAGGGTGTTTCCCAGAAAACAAACAGGCCCTAATTGGTTGTGTGCCAGCGAATTTTTTTATTTCATATTTTGAAGTTTGCTATTTCAAAACTGTTCCATGATGTGCCAAAGAAACATCTTTGAGTCAGTGTTTAATGTTTGTCCTAAAATACTTGATGCTTGAAGTCCACATAAATGATTTTGTGCCATAGTTTGATGTGTACCTTAAAATAAGTTGTGGTATCTAGACTACCATGCTTAAATTTATAGAGAATGTCCATGGTAAATTCGGATCCCAACTAGTGCTAGGTCCGCTCTTAATGGCACTCAGAAAGGGTGGCAAAAAAATTAAATACCCCAAAATACTTGATGGGCTATATGCTAGCGAAATATTCTTACGCTATCATTTAAATTTTATCACACAGCCCTTGATCCGCTATGTGTCATTTGAGAACCATTTTTATGGTCTACTTTAATGTTTACACAAAAGAACGTCATTCACGGTATCTTGGTGATATATTTATTGTTTGCCCCCCATAAAAAGTACCATGCCTAAAATCAGCGGAACATTTTTTTTCGTTGGGTGTAGTTTAGAGTTTGTCGTACCGTGGCGGAGTACACTTAGTGTTGCAGTTTATTGTTTGCTCAAAAATCTTGATCCCGAAGAGAAACTATTTTAACCTTTATATGTTGTAGCTTTAATTTTTTGTCATGAAAACGTGAGCCGTAATGCTAGCATAACATTTTTATACCGCAGTTGAAAGCTTGCTGTAAGAAATTGATCCGCAGCATGCCCTCTGTCCCAATTTGGTCACTCGGTATCATGGTCGACAAACGCCCCGTTCGTTTGGCTGTTGGCTGGTGGCTGGCGCTGGTTTTTGTTGAGAGAAAAACACTGCTGGCTGGTTGGTGGCTGGTGGCTGGCGCTGGTTTTCGCTGAGAGAAAAACACTGTTGGCTCGCTGGAAACAATCCAAACGAACAGGGCGAAAATGTGTCAAATCTTTATTAAAAATGTTGTGTGATCTGACAGTTGTTCAAGATGAGGAATTGAGGATATATATGCTTGCTCGGGAGGTCTTTTGCACGTTGATGGCCACAATGGCGCTTTCGGTTAGGCTATGATTCTGCCTGCTGCCTGTCTCTCGCCTCCACAGATTTGGAACCTTCACATGATTGTTGCGCCTCCTTTTCTGTTTAAAAGTCTGCCTCAGTGGTATCTCCCTCAGGGCACACAAACCTGTTGCACATGCTGGGATTTCCTCTCAACTCTTTCTCCACTCACTTGTCACATGATTGGAGCAGCATGTCGGGTGCGGTGCAGTTCCACTCTCACCAGACCGTCAAAACAGATCGCAGGCAATTGATTAGTCCAGATCCAGTTGAGAAGGTAAAAAAAAACATCTGATATCATTGTATTATTAAATTGTCTGACCAGTACTTGCTAAACAGGACTATGAACAAATTAACACTTTTCTTTTTTGCGAATGATGAACAAATTAACACAATAGCCATCTGCTTCGTTGTGTATTTACAGTTCTATAGCTGGGGTTTCCTCTGTGGAGGTTACATGCTGTCACTCGAAGAATAGGCATTCAGGTATCAGGCTTGCCTCAACGGCGCGCTGAGCAGCTAGATTTAGCGCGAAATAGCCAAAATTTCAGAGCTATAGAAAATTGGGCGCAGGTAGAGCCAGGCAGTAGCATTAACTAAGCTCTGTACTCGTCGCCACAATCCCCGATAATATCCATCAAGTTTCTGCCCTTCTTTGATATTTCAGTGATGCTGTTCATGTCCTCTTCATCCAATTCAAGTGAGAATATGGCATTGGTGTCTTTGATGTGCTCAGAAAGTCCCAATCTCACACCCACCATGGAACCCGCAACAGATGTCTGTTCCAAACAAAAAAAAAAGAAATTGCAATAACAGAAGTCGTGAGTTGTTGGATAGAGCCATGAAAAATCTCGAAGCCAACTTGATGTTAAGATGGGGTACCTGGTTCAGTATGTATCGCACAGCAACAGTTGCGATAGGAACACCGTGTTTCAGTGACACCTTCTTTAAAGTTTGAAGCAAAGTCTGGAACAGGCTCCAGCCACCCCAAGCATCAACCATCTGTCACAGCCACGAGAATGAGGATGATGTGGAAGGGAAAGCGGGATAAGAGTTCAATCACAACAATACAAGATGCTCACCCTCTTATACTTCTGCAAAGATGGGGTATTCAGAGGAGGCCCAGCAAAAGGTATTGATACATTGGTGTCAAGAAACTTTTCAGACAAAAGACCACCCATCACTGTGCCATACCTGCATCAAGTGATAGTGGGTTAAAACTTTTAAGAGAAAGCATGTTCTACTTGGAGAGAGGGAGAGAGGTATGAACAGAGGGAGCAGACGTTATAAGTTTAACTCCAGTTAGCTGGCAAAGCTCTGCCATTCTTTGCTGAGGGCGCATATCAACGATGGAATGTTGAACCTGAAACCGCAACCATCTCTCACTTATTTGAGGGCGATACAATAATAGACGAAAAGAAATCCTCAGTATTGAAGTGTAGAGAAATATACCTGGTTGCTGACAACTGGGATTCCGTTTTCTAGAATTATTTGCAGTCTGTCTGTATCGAAGTTTGTCAGGGCTACAGTCTTTATCTTGCCTTCAGAATTTTTCGAACAAAAAAGGCATTATGTCAGAATTCATTCGTACTGAAAAAACATGAAAACATAAAAGGATAAGAGCTATTATCTGGTTAAGTTTAGAATTTAGGGTGCTACCTTCCTCCTTCAGGTCTGTGATGTGCTTTAGTGCATCCAAATATCCAGGATTTGCGTAATCCCACCTATTTTATTTTAGGATATGAGGTCAGCAGAATTCCCAGTTGTCGCTGTAGTTATATCATAAAAAATATTAAAATTTGTCTGCATCCCTCAAGGAGTACCCACAGTATCAAAGTACCACAGGTTTAAATCAGCGTGGCATTTCTGAAGTTTTGGACTTCTAGTACCAGATAAGCACATTTACAGATTTACCTAAAAATATTCTGAATTATCAACACTTGGCATTACTTCCAAATGTCCTTCAAATTGATATGTCGTGCAACACAACTAAGACTCTAAGAACAACGACAATTGGCAAAGAGGAAACTTGCAATCACAGCACATTTTCATGAATAATCTTTTTGCGGAGATATACATCACTGAAAAATTGACTGGGCAAATATAACAAACCTGTGCTACAAAATCACTTCCATCGAAGTTAACTACTGGTTATTAACAGAACCATTTCTAAATTCCAGTAACTATTTCGATTGAGGATGGAAGATTGTATGCTCACACAATGGCACCCTGGCACCCAAATATTATGATCATTATGACAACTATATGAACAGAAAAAATACCAGTGGAACTGCAACATGTCCAATGCAGCAACATCCATCCTCTTCCTGGATCTGTTGATGTTCTCCTCAACATAACTTCTTGTCATCTTAACAGGAGGCGGTACCCACTTTGTAAGCCTGCACATTAAATCAGGAACAAGTAGAGGCATCAGAAATAGCTAAGATGCATCTAAGTGGCATAAAGACCATGAAGAATTTGTTCACTCGCCCCTTGATTTCTTCAAGAAACTCAGGTGGGCGCTCCCGCCTGACTCTATTGATGAACATGCCATACAGATCCTCTGCTGGGCCATCTGCCATAACAACAATTATATGTCAGTGCCAAGTTGAAAACATGGTCAGCGATTGTGCATTATATATTAGGATATAAAGACATGATTCAGCCTGAAAAAACTAACTGGGGCTGCTGCGGTTCAGTTTCCACCTCATATATAATGGGAGTTTAAAATTTAACACTGTTTTATACAGATCAAAGAAATACATAAAACATTGACTATTTTTGAAGATGTATGAACAGGACCTGAGAGCTGAGATCACACTGCACAAGCTCCTGGTGCAAACAAAATAATTTCTCACTGTGACATTAAATAATAGTTTTAAAAACGTGAAGCGTGTGCACATCAATTGGCAACTCCCGATCGGGATCACTGTGATAGAAAAGAAGAATCAACACATGCTCACTAGGTGTTCGTGCGAATGCCGAGCAGAGAGCGTGCAGACTGCAGATAGATTGGAGTGAAGAGAAGGGAAAGGGCAACTACAGTGGTCGGCCATGTCGAAGGTGGAGAGTCCGGCGTCGGCGTACGCGAGCATGGCGTCGACAGCGTCGTCGCGGTCGATGCGCCCCCACCCTCCGCTGGTCTGCCACATGCCGTTGAGCACCCGGCATATCGGCAGGGAGTCCTCGCGGTTGCTGACGGTCACCACCCTCGCCGGCCCCGTGGTAAGCGTCTCCGCCGCGGCGCTGCTGGTGCACCTCGCGGGTCTCAGCCGGCGCGGGACGGGAGGCGGCGGCGCGGCCGCCGGCGAGACGGCGCGGGCTGCGGTGGAGGACATGGGTCTTGCGTGCGTGCGAGCGCGCGCGCCACGGAGACGGGGGAGAAGGGATAAGGCGCTGCTGGCCCTTGGGCGTCGCATTCGGTTTGGGCTGCTCGTGTCTCCCCGCGAAAAAAAAAGAATATCTTGCAAAGTAATCTTGCTATTATTAAAAAAATATTATGCTACTAATTTTCATGTGCTACAAGTTTACTTTTCAGTGGCACTTTTGTATCAACCAAAGTGGCTGGATGTTGATACAAAGGTATAAAACGCTAATTGAAAAAAAGCAGATTATTTTCAAGGACTAGAAAATTAGCAAAACTGAAGTAAAAAGAAAAGATTGTCAATTGATATGTGGAGAAGGGAAGCATGTTGCCATACCCCAATCTCTGACATTGGAGCTTTTTTTTTTGACACGGTCTGACATTGGAGCTGAGCGGTGCTCAACTGACTAGTTTTCTCTAGCGAGGATGAAAGTAAAAAATACGCCAGAGGCCAGACGCTGCCGACCCCAACGCCACCGCCGCCGCCTTGAGCTCGCCGCCGGCGTTAGCTTAGGCGAGGAAACGAGGCAGCTGGTGCCCGTGGCCATTCAGCTCCTGCCGGCTACCAGGACGCGAGCGGCGAGAGAATAAAGAACAGGAGGGCTACCTGTGCAAGAAGCCAAGAACTGTGCTTTTGAACCCTGAGGCTGCAGGCTTTATTCAAATCTCAAGTGGTACAGCAAGTCTGTGGGTATATGTGGTACAGACATCACAATCAGAAACCGAATATCATGTGGTCAAGAAGAGTTGGTAACATCTGTTGTAGAACACTGCGACCATGAACACAAGAACAACCTAAATGATGACGCGAGATGTACACGGAACACTGGAGCAGAGAGCGTCTCAGATCTTGCTGGCGAACTGGAGGCCCTCATTCTTGAGCTCCTCGATGTTGGCGACGGGCGGCTGGGTTTTAGTGCCAAGTTGAAAACATGGTCAGCGATTGTGCATTATATATTAGGATATAAAGACATGATTCAGCCTGAAAAAACTAACTGGGGCTGCTGCGGTTCAGTTTCCACCTCATATATAATGGGAGTTTAAAATTTAACACTGTTTTATACAGATCAAAGAAATACATAAAACATTGACTATTTTTGAAGATGTATGAACAGGACCTGAGAGCTGAGATCACACTGCACAAGCTCCTGGTGCAAACAAAATAATTTCTCACTGTGACATTAAATAATAGTTTTAAAAACGTGAAGCGTGTGCACATCAATTGGCAACTCCCGATCGGGATCACTGTGATAGAAAAGAAGAATCAACACATGCTCACTAGGTGTTCGTGCGAATGCCGAGCAGAGAGCGTGCAGACTGCAGATAGATTGGAGTGAAGAGAAGGGAAAGGGCAACTACAGTGGTCGGCCATGTCGAAGGTGGAGAGTCCGGCGTCGGCGTACGCGAGCATAGCGTCAACAGCGTCGTCGCGGTCGATACGTCCCCACCCTCCGCTGGTCTGCCACATGCCGTTGAGCACCCGGCATATCGGCAGGGAGTCCTCGCGGTTGCTGACGGTCACCACCCTCGCCGGCCCCGTGGTAAGCGTCTCCGCCGCGGCGCTGCTGGTGCACCTCGCGGGTTTCAGCCGGCGCGGGAAGGGAGGCGGCGCCGCGGCCGCCGGCGAGACGGCGCGCGCCGCGGTGGACGACATGGGTCTTGCGTGCGTGCGAGACTGCGAGCGCGCGCGCCACGGAGACGGAGAAGGAGAAGGGATAAGGCGCTGCTGGCCCTTGGGCCTCGCATTGGGCTTGGGCTGCTCTTGTCTCACCGCGAGAAAAAAAAAATCTTATGCTACCAATTTTCACGTGGTTCAAGCATATTCCGTACTTTTCAGCCACACTTTTGGATCAACCATAGTGGTTGGATGTTGATACAAAGGTATACAATGCTAATTACTAAAAGGAAAGCAGATTATTTCCAAGGTACCGATTGTTAACTGGTTAGAGGTAAGAGAAGGGAAGCATGTTATCTGAAGTTCTGAACCTTGCCCAGCTCACTGGTTTTCTCTAGTGAGGATGGAAATTAAAAAAAAAAGCATATGCAAAATTCTTTCTTTCTGAAAACACGTGCAAAATCCGGAGTGTGAAAGGCGTACGAACGTGGCGCTGGGACAACCTAATCCAGAACGGGAGACGCGGGGCGTTCACAACGACGTGGCCTTACATATGTCCGCCATGTCGAACGTGGTGAGGCCGCCGTCCGCGTACCGGAGCATGTCGTCCACGGCGGCCGCCGGCGCCGCGCGGCCCCACGACGCGCCGCTCACCTGCCACATGCCGTTCACCACCCGGCACACCTCCAGCTCGTCCCCCGCCTTGCTCTGCACCGTCGTCTTCCTCCCGTCCACCACGGCGGCGCACCGCGGCGCCAGACGCCGCCGCCTCCATCTCGCCGTGGGCGTTAGCCTCGCCGATGAAACGAGGCAGCTGCTTGTGGCCGCGGCCATTTCAGCTCCTGCGAGAACGCGCGCGAGAGAATAGGAGCAGGAGTGCGAAACTGTGCTTGTTGAGCCCTGAGGCTGCAGGCTTTATTCAAATCTCAAGTGGTACAGCAAGTGTGTGTGGTTGTACAGACATTACAATCAGAAACCGAATATCATGTGGTCAAGTACGCATGGCAACATCTGTTGTACAAAGTACAGCACTGCAACCATGAACACAAGGACAGCCTAAATGATGACGCGAGATGTACACGGAACACTGGAACAGAGAGCGTCTCAGATCTTGCTGGCGAACTGGAGGCCCTCATTCTTGAGCTCCTCGATGTTGGCGACGGGCGGCTGGGTTTTCGCAACCTTGGCAATGGCCTTGTTCTCATCCGCTGACCCGCCTTCCAGGAAGGCGCCCAAGACCTTGCCGTCCTTGATCCAGTAGGACCCGAACTTGGGCTTGCTGGAGGCGGGGTCGCTGTCGCCGAACAGGATGGTTTCACCGACGTTGTCGCCATAGAATTGCCACCCCAGGTCGAATGATCGGGAGTAGAAGTATGGCAGGTAGTCGTACTCGGGAACTGACTCCCCGGACTCTTTTCCCTTGATTGCCTGAAAGGAGATGCAATAATATCCGAAGCAGCTCAGATGGTGAATGAACGAAATCAAAAAGATTGAATCACACTAGATGGAGAACTCCACATTCAGGCATTTCCCACCAGGTGAGACAGTTTCACACAAAGACAAACTAATATCACACTGTCCAGGGTTCCCTTCTATTTTATTGGGTGGAACTGTGGAAGTGGAGATTAAAAACATAACTGAATTCTGCCTACCACAGCTTATTCATAAAATTCTTACTATGTCCACAATATTTCTAAACACTAATCAACACCACAGAATGGAGAGAATTTTAAACAGAATAAATTCTACCAGGCTGGTCTGAAACTCTGAATGCAGACCAGCATTTATGCGTGGCTATTAAGCATCAATAAGATAATCTGAGTCCTAACAACTTGTACACGAACACTAAAGTTAGAGATAAAGAAGTGGGAGAGCCGGAGAGCCTCACCTTTACAGCCTGCTCTGCAGACTTCCTAGAATGATCAACGTGTTCCACTCTCCTCAACTCATTGTACATCTTCAAGGGGAAGGTAGCGACATCACCAATAGCATATACTCCAGGAACACTTGTTTCAAAGAAAGCATCAGTCTGCATGAAATTTTTTGGATGTCAGATATTAAGGTGTAACTCAAGCTCAGTTTATCAAAAGATATTAAGGTGTAACTCAAAACTCAGTCTTCATGAACTCAAGGAGTACAACCAAGATGGAAAAATTGAGGAACAAACAGTACATGCATAGCTGCTGCTTTTAACAAGGAAACATAAAATAGCATATCATAGACACATTTTTATTGAACTTTCTACAGTGGTGTGCTCTGATTTTCTTTTTTATAAAAAGCTCGATGTGCTCGAAGTTAAAAAGGCAAGTTAGAAGCAAACTAACCTTGATTCCACCTTTCTCCTCAGCAACTTGACCTTTGAAGAGGGTAGTCAATGGTCTGCCTCCAACACCAACAACAACAAGGTCAGCTTCAAGTACTGTGCCATCCTTTAGCTTAACTGAAGTGACCTGTAAGCAGGAAACAAAATAAAGCAAGTAAACATTTGCGCCTATAAACATAAATTTACAACTGAATTAGGATTTGGAAATTGTACATACATCACCATTGGCATTGGCATCAAAACCAACAGCTAATGTGCCCTTCAAAATCTTTACCCCTTTGTTAGTATAGTAAGCCTCGTAGAAAGCAGCGATGTCGGCAGTGAAGAGCCGGGGCACTACAGGAAATGACATAGCAGTGTTACTTTGTTTTGTCAATAATTTTGACAATACCATTTCATTTAACAGCATAATTTCATGAGCAATGTGATTTCCATTTCTCTGGTGCATAGTAAGTAGTACTAGAAAAGTATTGGTAGAAGTATGTGAATTATGACACTTACTGCACCAAGGTTCAGGAAACACCATAGTGACATCATAGTCATTGATCTTCAGTGCTGCACTAAGCTCAAGGCCAATATAACCTCCCCCAACAACCACTGCCTTCCCACCCTTCTTTGCTTGGATAGCTGCAACCAGCTTGTCAGCATCATCAATTTCCCTTAGGTATAGAATGTTGTTAGAATCAGCTCCTTGTGTGCCAAAATCAGTGAGCTTGATGACCTGAAAAACGAGTGGAATCAGGTGTGGTTCATTATGTGGAAAATATAACGGTACCTATTAGTATTTAGTGAACAAAATTCAATAGTTTCTGATGGCAACATTTTGGGCCATCATCCACAGATTGACAAAAAAAAATGCATGAGAAAAATGAGGGGGAAAACACATACCGAGGACCCAGTAGCAATGAGCAAGATCTCATATGTAAAGGTTGCTCCAGCTGCGCTAGTCAGAGTCTTGGTGGAAAGATCAGCTTTGACAATTTCTGTGCTGAGGATCAGCTCAATTCCTGCCAACAGATGTAATAATATACTATATATGATCAGCATCCCAAAAAAAACATAGCGAACAAATGACTAGTCTTGAAGCACCAAACAGATCCTGTGCGTGCAGCACGTTTGAAGTGGCCAGCATATTTTCTATTCAGGGTTCCAGTTTCAATAGTAACAAAATTAAATAAGCACACACCACACAGTTAAGATTATATCGTATTCAGCCAAAAAAAGAAAACATATCTTACCATAAAACAAACATTCCTCATCAGTAAACTAGAAATTTGTAAGGCTAATCAGCAAAGGTACCCTCATATGGTGCCAACACAATGAACTGTATATGGGGTGATAGCTTTACTAGCTAACTTGGGAGTTGGGAGCTTTGAGGTTCCATCAAGCATGCTCAACACAATGAACTGTCCAGAAGCTATGTTTAAATGGAGGGTGTAAAATGAAGGATACAACTCCAATGATCACAAATAAAGAATTGAAATGCGATTTAACACTGTAAGTAAATTTTTGAATGTACCTTTCTCTGAGTACCACTCAGGCAATAGCCTCTCTCCACCACTGCCCACACATACATGAAATCCTGGGAGCCTTGCAGCATCTATTCACAGTAAGACAACACATTTTTGCATGAGCCCATGTGGTGGAGTAGATCAGGCATTAAAGGCAAGAAAACATTGTTTGCAAGAACATACTCTGAGGGAAGAGGTAACCCTTGCTGAGGGCAGGACGCTCGTAAGGAGCCACCTGTCAAATAGATTATGGTCAGAGAGGTCTTGCGGTCTTGCCTGCGCATCAATGACAAAACAGGTGCATAGAACCAGTAGAGGCCAGGCTACCACTAGTGCTTGTCAAAATGTGAACAAGGATTAGAAAGGCAAGTTCATTTTGCACCCTCTCCTGCAACATCCCTGTTCCTATGTGCTCACTACATTAGTCATCACAGTAAGCAGTAGTACTGACACAAACGAGTTTCAGCATTTCACTAAAAAGTCCATACATGACCCGTGAAACCCACTTGTCTCACAATTTGCAGGTGTGAAACCCCATTTGCTCGGTCGATGAGAATGTCTCGTGAGAAAGCTAAAAAAGCTGTGGCTTGTAGATGAGGGCGCCGGAGAGAGAACACATACCGCCTCCTTGGAGATGATGGCGAGCTCCCCTGGCTTCACTCCCTGCTTGGCGAACTCGCGGGCCGCGTACCCCTGCAAAATTTAGCCGGAAATTGAGCAAAAACGAGTTCGCGCACGAGATCTAGACACCATTCAGATGAAATAAGAAAAGGATCGGAAAATCACTGGTTACAGCCAAACAAGCGAGACAGCAAGCGCGCGAGCGGAAAAATCTCACTGAACTTCGAATCCGAGAAAAACCATCGATCTCACGAAGAATCGACGAAACAGAAACCCAAAACGCGGAAACGAAGGAAGGAAACTGATCGGAAAAACAGGGAGTCGGAACGCAGGGAGGAATTGCACGGGCACGCACCGCCGCGACGCCGCCGCCGAGGATGACGTACTTGAAGTGCTGCCCGGACGCCATGCCTCCCACCGGAACCGGACGCTCTCGGAGCTACCCCCGATCGATCGAAACCGCTGACCAGTCAGTCCACTCTGCCTGCGCGGCGGACCTGGAGACTGCGGAGAGCAAGGACAAAGGAGGAGGAGCGGGATTTGGGGAGAGAGAGGGAGAAGATCAGAGTAGTGGTGGGAGCGGGTGGGGGCGGCTCGAGTGGTGGATTAATTAATACTAGCGACCAACTGGGGTACTTGGTCGAGGGACTGCCACGCGGGCCCGAAAAGCCTTGGGGCCCGGTTGTCGGTGACTCTAGTCCTGAAGGAGAGTTTACGGAGAGGGAAAGCCAGGAGGTCGATGCGCCGTGGCCTTTGTGGAGCTTGCCCATTGGCTGGTTTCCTCCAGGTGGGCGGAACACGCGGCGCTGCCAATGCCGTTGGATTCGTGAATCGTGACGGGCCGGACCAACAAAAAAAAAAGGCGCAGGAATAAAGAATTCAGAGAAGAGAAAATAGAATTCAGAGATGGCTCGAAGGAACAAAGAACAGAGGTTCTAGAACAGTCTAGATGGATCTATTGTTTTCTGGGACCAACCTGTTTTTTTTATCTTTTTTTAGAAAAAAATGGGACCAGGCTGATGAAGTAGTAGCAGCATTTCCGGTCCAAGTTCTTCTCCTCGTGCATGAGCGCAGAAGGCTCGGAAAGGCGTCCGGGTGGAGGGAGAGAGACGAGACGAGAAAGAGAAGAACCGAGAACAGACTCAGAGACGACGGAGCTGGAACGCCACATAAACTACCGACTACACACACGAACAGCAGGATTCTTGTCACACTGATACGTTCATACCTGATACCCTGCTCATACCTGATAGCAAGGCTGCTACGCGACAGCGACGACCAAAATTAATATGCTACCCCACACCCCGGCCCGCGCTGTAACTAAAGATCTCCTGCATCCATCGCCATCGTTTTCACCCGAGCTAGGTCGCTAATTTTGCTATGGCACAGGGAGGTAAACCTGTTATCTAGATTCCATAATGGAACTATGGAAGCATGGTTAGTTACACGTGCTCTGCTGCTGTTTTACTCATCTATATGAATGTATGGTCGTTCACAGCATGGCCTGAATGATCTAGTGAATATCTCTATAATATGAATCATAAGGTTAGAGCGCGGGAAATTCGATCTCCGTCACCTCAGTGAGTCAGGTCGCCTCATTTTTCTGCCCATCGAATTTGATTGGGCCGTTGACAAACGGACAACAAGATAATGCTTCCACGTGCCTCGTCCATAGGCACTCTAGTTGTAGTTATCACTTCATGAGTTGTTCTCGTCTCACCAATCATCATGTGGTCGCTCCTCCTCTTGCAATACGGCTCCAGGAGAGATCGGGCTTCTCTCACGCGCGCCGTCCGTTTGTGTCGGTTGATCAGCTCGGATGGCACACGAATAAGAATAAGGGTATCTTTGTTCGGCTGTGGCTTTAAAAAAACTGATGTGGCCTGTGACTTAAAAAAAAACTGCTTTATCAAAGCTGACGTGGAATGGAGGGAAAGCCTGTTTGGTTGAGCTGTTGTGGCTTTTGAAAAAGTAGCCTCACTTCTAAGTGGGCCCCACATGTCAGAGACACATTTGATTTCTTCCTCCTCTGGCCAGATCTCGGCACTCACCTAGGTGGAACTCGTGGCCGCACTGCAGCCTGGCGGTGGACCTCTCCCCGGCGGCGGCGAGCACCGGCCCATCCTCCACCCCGTCAGCCGCCGCCGCGTCGTCCTTGGTCTCCCCACCGATGCCCATCGCCTCTCCCTCCTCCCTCCCTATCCTCCCCGGCGGCGGTTGAGGCAGAAAACGCAAACGGAGGGAGTCGCCACTGTTAGAAAAGTAAGCAATTTCCACATTATTTTAATCCAGAAATATAACAGCCAGAAAGTGATGACATATATATAATTGATCATGATGAACAGAATAACTTCTAGCCATCCATTTAAACAGGAAATGAACATGAAAGACATGAAGAACAATACATAAATAAAGATGAGAGACAGAAACAGATACCCAGCGTTGCCGGCAGCATTGGAGGGCGAAGATTCACTCATGGTGTTGTCGTCGTCGTAGCAGAGAAGTCGCAGCAGACAGTCTGGTGTCGTCGTCGTTGATGCAGGCAGTCGCGCGAACGCTCCCCAAAAACCAAATCGCCGTACACCCCGAGCAGAGTTCACGAACGGCGTAGGTTCCGGAGGCACCTGCCCTCCAGCGATCCCGTGCGCGCAGGTGCACCGGACAGAGATACCCGAGAAGCAGCAGAGTTTGTTTACTCGATGCACCAGATGAGACCGAGGCTCTACTATATATATATATAGATCCAAGCCAAGAAGGTGAAGGATGAGGCGCCGGGCACACAGACAGTCTCCCATGGGATGCGAACGGACGGAATGTGTAGAGTGGTCATTAGACTCCACTCACATTCAATAAGATAACTCTTCCACTCACATTCATTAGGATAACTCCAGCACATATGAATAGTGGATAATAAAATGAAAAGTCCGTCCGTTCGCTTGCCGTCCGTTCGCTCGCTCGGCACGACAGGCCAGCGGCGGCACGCGCGTGTGACATCCAACTGTTCTTTCTCAACTTCTCAAATTAATTAGAATAAATCCAACTATTTAAGCTGAGAAAAAACTCTTGGAATTCTCATCCGGTATTGTTGTTATTCCCATGCAAATATTACGTACCATAGAGTTGAATTAAATTTTAAATGGGCCAGGCCCAAGTAAAATTCCAACAGCGACTGAAGCAGGACAACGCGGCCACCTTGTCCTCCTTGCCGGCCGCCCCATCCTCCGCCCCGGCGGCCGCCGCCGCATCCTCCTTGTGCTCCCCAATGACGCCATCGGGGTGGTCGCGCCGTGTCCAACCGCTGCCTCCCTCGAGCTTGGCTGCCTCGGCGTCGTTGTCCCGCGGCGTCTCCGTGCGCCTCGCCGAGCTCTCCCTCCGCCGCGTCCAGTTCTGCGGCCAGCCTCCGCTGCCGTGAGGCCGAGGCCCAGGCCTGGTGTCGCCGCCTCCGCCCGGCCGGCTAGTTTTCTCAAAACTGATACTACAACTATCATTGATTCACTGTTGTATGATGGTTTTTGACGCTTTTAAGCATTGTCTGGCAGCAGGAAGAAAGAGGAAAATAATTAAATATTGTAAATTCCTTGTGCATACACATATCACATTATTGAATTCTTGTGCACAGGCTACGTGTATGTGTTTATGTTGAAGCCAGCTTGTGCGCTCAGCCCAACTACGTGCGCGATTCTTGCCGCGATGCGCCGCGCGCTCCGCCCGCTCCGCGTGCACCGCGCGCCACCCCGTGCGCGGTCACCACGCACGTCGCACGCCTCGCTTCCCTGAGAATAGCTCGGTTGGTTAGAGTAGGGCTGCCCATGTACTTGTATAAAACCTGTGTGTATGTGATCAATACAAGCTGCTGGTTCACCCAATTCCTTTCTACATGGTATCAGTGACCGACGTTACTCACCTTTTCAATCCCTTTGCCTCTGCTTCCGCATCCATGGCTCACTCCGTCCAATTCCGCTGCTTCCTCGGGCTCCACCGATGATCTCTCCGATGCTGCCGCCTCTCAACCAGCCACGGCTACCGTAATTCAGACGGTGAATGTCCGATCCCACGTCCCCGTCATCCTCGACCTCGACGCCTCCAACTACAGCCGGTGGCGCTGCTGCTTCGACTCCATCCTCGCCAAGTTTGGTCTTGACGACCATGTGCGCGCTCCGACGCCGATCGCCCAGCACACCGCCGAGTGGCGTCAAGTTGACAGTTGCATTGTCAACTGGATCTACTCCACTGTCGCCCCGAACGTCTTCGACCTCGTCCACAAGCCGCGGACGACCGCCTTCTCCCTCTGGTCTGATGTCGAGGGCCAATTCCGTGACAATGAGCCGGAGCGCGCCGTCCTCCTGGAGGCTGAGTTCCGCAGCGTCAACCAAGGGGACCTCTCCGTCCACGCCTACTGCACCAAGCTCAAGCGTCTCGCCGACCAGCTTCGCAACGTCGGCCATCCCGTCTCGGAGCCGAGCCAGGTGCTGAACCTTCTTCGTGGCCTCAGCTCCAAGTTCCGCCACCTTGAAACTGGTAATCAAATCCAAATCGCCCCCACACACATTCCAAAGTGCCATATCCTACCTGCTCCTGGAGGAGGCCACCGACTCCCATGACGCCAAGGCGGACGCCGCGCAAGCCCTCCTGGCCCAGCACGGTGGATCCGCCAATGGTGGCTCCTCCTCTGGCGCATCCGGTGGGCCCTCCGCTGGCGGCTTTGGCGGATCCGGTGGCACCGGCGGTTACGACGGCCCTCGCAACAAGAACAAGAAGAAGTGGCGCAGCTCCGGCCTGCCTCACAACGGCGGCGGCGGCGGCGGTCAACAGCCACACTCCACTCCCTCCGCTTCGTGGTCTGCTGGATATGTCCCGTGGACTGGGCTTGTGCAGGTTTGGGCCATGCCCATGCGGGCTCCCGGCTCAGGGGTTCTTGGCCCACGACCGCCATTCCAGCCACAGCAGGCCATGACCGCGCTTCATCAACAGCAGCTGCCATCCCTCCCGTGTCCCCCGCAGGCGGGCGCGCCTGTCTGGGACACCCAGGCGCTCTACACTGCTCTCAACACCGCCGGCGTCGCGACGCAGCCACCGAGCGCCACCAAGCGCCGCCGAGTGGTTCCTGGATACAGGTGCCAGCAACCACATGTCCTCCAATTTCGGTAACCTCCATTCTCCTCGCCCTATCTCGTCTTCCATCATGGTCGGAAATGGTGCTCGGCTGCCTGTCACGCACGCCGCCGACACCTCCTTTCCCACATCGTCTCATCCTCTTCACCTTGACAATGTTCTTGTTTCTCCCTCTCTTGTCAAGAACCTTGTCTCTGTCCGGCAATTAACTCGTGACAATAATGTTTCAATTGAGTTTGATCCGTCTAGTTTTTCTGTCAAGGACCTCACCACTAGAACGGAGACTCTCCGATGTGATAGCGCCGGCGATCTCTACCCGCTGCGTCTGCCACACTCCTCGGCCTTCACCGCATCCACCTCGCCGTCGGTCGAGCTGTGGCACCAGCGGCTTGGACATCCCAGCTCCAATTCCTTGTCACAGGTTTTGCATTCATTTAATTTTAGCTGCAATAAGTCTGAGACCCATGCCTGCCACTCATGTCGCCTTGGCAAGCATGTTCGTCTCCCCTTCAGTTCATCTGAGCATCGAACTTACTTTCCCTTCCAGCTAGTTCATTCCGATGTGTGGACATCACCCGTTCTTAGCAACTCAGGGTTTAAGTACTATATGTTATATTCCTGGATGATTTCACACATTATATTTGGACCTTTCCAATTCGTGCAAAATCTGAAGTGTTGCCCATTATTCGTTCCTTTCATGCATATGCGCAAACTCAATTTCGTTTACCTCTGATCGCGCTTCAAACTGACAATGGCCGTGAGTACGACTCCAACGCCCTGCACGCCTTCTTCTCCACCCACGGCATCTCCCTCCGTCTCTCGTGCCCATACACGTCGCAACAGAACGGCAAGGCGGAACGCATATTACGCACCATTAACGATTGCCTGCGCACATTGTTGATCCACAGTGCAGCTCCTTCGACGTTCTGGGCGGAGGCCTTGAACACGGCGATGTTCGTACTCAACCGACGACCGTGCCACGCCATCGAGACAGTGACGCCGCACGACATGCTCCTCGGCGTTCACCCGCGCTACGACGAGCACCGGGTGTTCGGGTGCCTCTGCTACCCCAACCTCAGCGCCACGACACACGACAAGCTCAGCCCGCGCTCGAGCGCCTGCGTCTTCCTTGGCTATCCGGCAGATCACCGCGGCTACCGCTGCCTCGACATCGCCACTCACCGCGTAATCACGGCCAGGCACGTCGTCTTCGACGAGTCATGGTTTCCCTTCCGTGAACTGGCCTCGGCATCGCCGTCGACTTTCCCCACTCCGCCGTGCAACGACGTCACACCACCTCCGCGTGCGCCGCCACCTCACCGCCGCGCACCAGCGGCCGCCCTGGGTTCACGACAGGCCTCCCCACCGCCGATCGCGTTGCCACCGCCTGCGTCACCGCCCCGCCACCACGGGACGTCTCCGTCGAGCCGCCTTCACTGCCTGCGTCGCCTTCACCACTCCGCGCAGATGTCACTGATGTCGCGAACGACGGACCGGCTGCTCCATCAGCCGTTCTGCCCGCACGACACCAGATGACGACCCGCGCCAAGGCCGGCGTTTTCAAGCCCAATCCCAAGTATGCGATGATGGCCACACCGTGCTCCTTATCACCGATTCCGACCTCCGGCCACGCCGCACTAAAAGATCCTAATTGGCGGGCGGCCATGCAATCGGAGTTCGATGCTCTGCTGGACAACAAGACGTGGACGCTC
>OAMR01000369.1:1030024-1060290 GCA_900205405.1 Echinochloa crus-galli
GCGTCTTCCTTGGCTATCCGGCAGATCACCGCGGCTACCGCTGCCTCGACATCGCCACTCACCGCGTAATCACGGCCAGGCACGTCGTCTTCGACGAGTCATGGTTTCCCTTCCGTGAACTGGCCTCGGCATCGCCGTCGACTTTCCCCACTCCGCCGTGCAACGACGTCACACCACCTCCGCGTGCGCCGCCACCTCACCGCCGCGCACCAGCGGCCGCCCTGGGTTCACGACAGGCCTCCCCACCGCCGATCGCGTTGCCACCGCCTGCGTCACCGCCCCGCCACCACGGGACGTCTCCGTCGAGCCGCCTTCACTGCCTGCGTCGCCTTCACCACTCCGCGCAGATGTCACTGATGTCGCGAACGACGGACCGGCTGCTCCATCAGCCGTTCTGCCCGCACGACACCAGATGACGACCCGCGCCAAGGCCGGCGTTTTCAAGCCCAATCCCAAGTATGCGATGATGGCCACACCGTGCTCCTTATCACCGATTCCGACCTCCGGCCACGCCGCACTAAAAGATCCTAATTGGCGGGCGGCCATGCAATCGGAGTTCGATGCTCTGCTGGACAACAAGACGTGGACGCTCGTTCAGCGCCCGCCGCATGCCCGTGTCATCACTGGGAAGTGGGGTTTTCAAGCACAAGCTCAATCCCGACGGATCACACGAGCGGTACAAGGCACAGTGGGTTGTCCGTGGATTCCACCAGCGCGAAGGCATCGATTTCATAGAGACTTTCTCCCCCGTCGTGAAGCCAGCGACGATCTGCACCGTCCTCACCTTGATCGCCTCCCACGGGTGGACGGCTCACCAGCTCGACGTCTCCAACGCCTTTCTCCATGGCAACATCCAGGAACAAGTCTACTGTCAACAACCCGTCGGCTTCGCCGACCCGGCGCGTCCCGATGATGTCTGCCTCCTTTCCCGCTCGCTCTACAGTCTTCATCAGGCACCCAGGGCTTGGTTCCAGCGCTTTGTCAGCCATGTTCTCACCCTTGGCTTTGTGCAATCCAGAGCCGACCCATCCCTCTTCGTTCTTCGGCATGGCGCGGACTCGGCGTACATGCTCCTGTACGTCGACGACATGATCCTCTCCGCTTCCACGCCCGCGCTACTCCAGCAGATCATCGCACATCTCCGGTCCGAGTTTGCCATCAAAGACTTGGGTCCTCTGTGGTTCTTCCTTGGCATTGAGGTTCAACGTCGCAACGATGGGTTTTTCCTGTCTCAGGCGGCGTACACGCGTGAACTTCTAGAACGCGCGGGAATGAACAACTGCAAGCCTGTCTCTACACCGGCGGACACCAAGGCGAAGACCTCGAGCTCTGATGGCCCACTGTTCTCCGACGCCTCTTGGTTCCGCAGCATGGCCGGCGCGTTGCAGTACCTGACGCTCACGCGCCCGGACATCGCCTATGTCGTTCAACAAATTTGCTTGCATATGCACGCGCCGAGAGACTGCCACGCCAACATGCTGAAGCGCGTCCTTCGGTATCTCAAGGGCTCTCTCGACCTCGGGCTTCATCTGCACGCCACGGCTACACCGGCGCTGATCGCCTACACCGACGCGGATTGGGCCGGCTGCCCCGACACGAGGTGTTCCACTTCCGGTTTCTGCATCTCCCTTGGAGACTCGTTGGTTTCTTGGTCGTCCAAGAGGCAGAACACAGTCTCGCGTTCTAGCGCAGAGGCTGAGTATCGAGGAATTGCCAATGCCATCGCGGAGTGCTCCTGGTTGCGCAGTTTACTTGGCGAAGTTCATCACGGCGTGGCGAAGGCAACCGTTGTCTATTGTGACAATGTCTCCTCAGTCTACATGTCACGGAACCCAGTTCATCATCGCCGAACCAAGCACATTGAGCTCGATATACACTTCGTTCGAGAGAAGGTGGTGCTTGGCGAGCTCCGGGTCCTTCATGTGCCGAGCGACAAGCAGTTCACGGATATCTTCACGAAGGGTCTGCCTACCGCTCTCCACGATGACTTCCGGTCCAGCCTCTACGTCGATTCCCGCTGAGTCTGAGGGGGGGTGTTGGGAGCCAGCTTGTGCGCTCAGCCCAACTACCTGCACGATTCTTGCCGCGCCGCGCGCTCCGCACGCTCCGCGCTCACCACGCGCTACGCCGTGCGCGGTCACCACGCACGCCGCACGCCTCGCTTCCCTGAGAATAGCTCGGTTGCCGCCCTCCATGATGGGCCCTAGGGTTCCCATATCCGACAAGTAGGGCCGCCCATGTACTTGTATAAAACCTGTGTGTATGTGATCAATACAAGCTGCTGGTTCACCCAATTCCTTTCTACAGTTGTCACACCCGGGTTTACACAGAAACCCGAATGCTACTGTATGTGTGCCCAGGAAGTCCACAAAACACATTGAAAGTGCATCTAGGCTTTTAATCTATTTTGGTGATTAATGGCAATAGAAATTCGGATATGATGTTGTGCTTGAGTTGTGCAGGAATAAAATGAAATAAAGAGAAAGATAGCACAAAAGGAAGTACCCCAATTCTTTTTGATATGGTGGAAGACTCAATTGGCAATTTAAATTCTATTTTCCTTTTGAAATTGAGTATAGGAACACCATATCAAAAAGAATTGGGGTACTTCCTTTTGTGCTATCTTTCTCTTTATTTCATTTTATTCCTGCACAACTCAAGCACAACATCATATCCGAATTTCTATTGCCATTAATCACCAAAAAGGGGGAGATTGAAAGTGCATCTAGGCATTTAATCTATTTTGGTGATTAATGGCAATAGAAATTCGGATATGATGTTGTGCTTGAGTTGTGCAGGAATAAAATGAAATAAAGAGAAAGATAGCACAAAAGGAAGTACCCCAATTCTTTTTGATATGGTGGAAGACTCAATTGGCAATTTAAATTCTATTTTCCTTTTGAAATTGAGTATAGGACCACCGTACTATCAAGGGGGACGTAGTTGATAAATTCTAGTTGCTAAAAGTGCTTTGATTGAGATGACAAACTCTTGAGAGTCACAAAAACACTTCACAAACACCTTTTCTGCTCGGCCGGAACTTAGGCCGGAAGATCCGACCGGAAGTTCCGGCTGGCTCTGTCTTGGTTTCTCTCTGAGTCGGATGTTCCGGGGTCTGTCGGAAGATCCGACACTCTGTCGGAAGATCCGGCCCCCGGAACTTACCTGGAGTTTTTGTTACTCGGTTCTGTTGCTTATCGGAAGATCCGACCTTTTGTCGGAAGATCCGGTACCCCTTCGCAGTGAACATAACGGTCATATTTTGGGGGTTGGTATATATACCCCTCACCCCCTTTCATTCACTGCAGCTGCTCACACTGACCTAACACGAGACAAACTCCCACTTGAGCATTAACTCCACCTCTCTACTCCCTTCCAAGGCTTGATTCTTCAAAGATTCACCTAGGGTTTGAGTGTGAGGGAGAAGATTTGAAGTGTGAGACACCGTGCCATCTTGAGCTCCTTCAACTAGTTCATCTCTCAAGCACTTGAAGCACTTGGATTCATCGATTCTCGTTTGTTACTCTTGGAGCTTGCTCCTAGACGGTTAGAGGTGCCGGTGAACTCCCATTCTCTTGTGGTTTGAGTCCCGGAAGTTTGTATTACCCTCTCTCTTCGTGGGAGCACATAGTAAGTAACTCAATCCTCCTTTGTGGTTGATTGGGAGAGACTTGGGGTTAGTGTGACAGCCCGGCTCTTTGTGAGCATCTCAACGGAGACGTAGCTCCTTTGTGGAGTGAACTTCGGTAGAAAATCCTTTGTCTCCACTTTTATTCTTGTTCATATTGTTTCTATATCTTGATTTGTCCCGATCTACTTATTTGTGAAAATACTCTGGTATTGATCATATATAGAAGGTTCCTTACATCATTTGTGAGCTTTGTATTCAAGTGGAATCGTCAAAAGGTCATTAGATTTCAAATCTCGAAGTACCTTTGAATTGCCTGTCGGAAGATCCGGCTTATTCTCGGATCTTCCGGTTTTCTGTCTCTGTCGGAAGATCCTGTACAGTGTCGGATCTTCCTGGCCGGAAGATCCGAGACTGTGTCGGATCATCCGACTTTCTGACAGTTTTTCGGAGGATTTTTGCAGGAATTTTTAAACAGGCCTATTCACCCCCCCTCTAGGCCTAGTGTTGGTCCTTTCAATTGGTATCAGAGCCTAATCCCTTGTTTAGGCTTAACCGCTAAGGGAAAAACACTATGGCCCATACGGGAGATGGATCCGAGATGGCTTCCGCTCACAAAGATAAACATCCGACGCCCGTTGAGTCAAGCTCAAGCGATGATGAATTCAACATTAGCGATGTTGATGAGAGCTTGGATGAACAAGAAAAGAAAAAGCAAAGAAGGGAGAAGATAAGGAAGAAGATTAAGGAGAAGGCCGAAAGAAAGGCGCAAAAGCTTCTCAAGAAGAAGATACGAGAAAGAGACGCTCTCGACGGACTTCACTCGGTGTCTTATCGATATGAGACATCTTCTTCTAACAAATCTTTCGACCCTTCTAGTCTTAATTTCTCATCCGTTCCAATGGGCAAAGTCCCCAAATTCAATGGGATTGACTATGCCCGATGGAGTGATGATATGAAAATTTACTTGCATGGTCTTCATCCATCTCTTTGGACTATTGTGAAAATAGGTGTCGACAAGAGTGCAACGCCAAGTCGAGAACAAGAGTACAACATCTTCCGCAACTCTCAAGCCGTGACCGTGCTTAGAAGTGCTCTAAGCACTTATGAGTACAACAAGATTAGAGGAATCGATAGTGCCAAAGAGCTATGGGACACTCTTCGAATGGCTCATGAAGGATCGGAAGAAGTCAAGGAAGGCAAGGTAGATCTTCTACAAGGAGAACTAGAAGCCTTCGTCATGAAGAAGGATGAGTCCTTGCAAGAGATGTATGATCGATTGAAGCTCCTTGTCACCGAAATTAGAATGCTTGGAAGCAATGATTGGGGCGAGAACAAGGTCACAAAGAAATTGCTTAGAGCATACGCACCAAAGAACCCAATGCTTGCCACAATGATTAGAGAAAGTGACAAGTTCAAGACAATGGTGCCCATGGAGCTATTCAACAAGTTACAATATCATGAGATGAATAGCTTGGATGTGACAAGGTCAATCCAACAAACCGAAGTCAAGACCATAGCTCTCAAGGCCGAACCAAGCAAGAAAGTTGAGTCAAATGAGAAGACCTCAACTTCCAAGAAGAATGAAGATTCAAACGACCATGAGAGCACCGATGAAGAAACCGCTATGATGGTTAGAAACTTCAAGAGATTCATGAAGGCAAGAGGTGAAAAGAAGAGCTTCTCTCAACGAAGATGCTATGAGTGTGGGGAGAAAGGGCATTACATTGCCGATTGTCCCCGCAAGAAGAATGACAAAGATAACAAGAAGTCCAAGGACAAGAACGATGACAAGGACAAGAAATACAAAGAGAAGAGTCGAGAGTACAAGAAGAAGTTTGGAAGCGCCCATGTTGGTGAAGGTTGGGATTCATCAAGTGATGACTCCGGTGATGAAGGAATGGCCACTTGTGCCATTCAAGCTCCTACATCAACTCCACGACTCTTCAACAACATCGATGAGAGTGATGATGAAGCTCCCATGTGCCTCATGGCTCAAGGGACTAAGGTACTTGACACCACACCACCTTCCTCATCCACTCTATCATCATCTAGTAATATTGAAAATGAACTAGATAATGAAGAAGCCGAACACGAGAAAAACATGATAAAAAAGTTCGGCAAAGACGGTTACAAACTCATTAAAAAACTACTAGAGAAAATTGAGAAAAGAGAGGAGTCTCTTGATAGGCAAGAAGAATTGCTCATCCTTGAGAAGGAGAGAAACCTTGTCCTAGAAGAGGCTCTAGTTGAGGAGAAACTCAAGGTTGAGAAGTTGGCATGTGAGTTATCTCATGCCAATGACTCACGGGAGAAGATGTCAAAGGAATTGTCTTTGACAAATGACTCTCTAACTAACCTAAAGAGTGCTAAAAGTGAGCTTCAAGAAAGGCATTCAAGCCTAGAGATCAAATACAAAGATCTAGAAGCCAATTTTAGCTCACTTTGGGAAAGTACCAAGAACAACTCTAAAACAACTCTTGACTCAAGTGTCTCTACTAGTGAAGGTTGCTCAAGATGTTATAAAATTGATTTAGATGCTTGTGCAACTAACATTTCTAAGCTAGAGAAGAAAGTCAAGGCTAAAGATGCTCAAATCCAAAACTTGACCGAAGTCATTGGCCAAAACCAAGGTAAGGGCAAGAGTGTATTCGAGACCCACCCGGCATATAAAGCCGGTAGATATGGTACTATCAAGGATGGGCTTGGATACACTCGAGGTGGAAAGGCAAATGGCACAAAGAAGATACAAGGTCATGATGTGTCATTGTTCACCAAGGGAACCAACCTAGGTGAGTTGATGGATGCGGCTCATGGAGTGGTAAGCACCATTGAGTCCATGCCAAAGGCCAAAGCATCTAGCCATGATGTCAAGATCAAAAGCAAGAAGGAAGAGAAGATTATTGAGCACAAGCCATCTCCAAACTACTCCATTGACTACATGGTCACTTGGGACCAAAATGGGAAGATGGTAGTGAAGTATATAGGTGCTCATACTAGGAAGATGATGAGGAGTGTGTGGGTGCCTAAAATGTCTAAAGCTAACACTCAAGGACCCAACCACTTTTGGGTACCTAAGTTCAAAGCTTAAACTTGTTTTGTAGGCATATTCCTCCGGTGGACCCTCATGGCTACTAGATAGTGGATGCTCAAATCATATGACCGGAGAAAGGAATATGTTTGCCAAGTTGCAAGACTATGACACACCCGTTGAAAAGATCACATTTGGTGACAATAATCATGGTGATGTCATAGGTCAAGGTGAAGTAGCTATCTCACAAGACTCATCTCTTTCCAATGTTTATCTTGTTGATTCTTTGGGGTACAATTTGTTGTCGGTCTCACAACTTTGTGAGAAAGGCTACAATTGTCTCTTTACTAATGAGGGTGTGAGCGTCCTAAGAAGGGAGGATTCCTCTATTGCTTTTACGGGTCGACTTAAGGGAAAGCTTTACTTAGTTGATTTCACAACTAGTAAAGTGGAACCGAAGACTTGTTTAGTGGCAAAATCTAGCTTGGGTTGGCTTTGGCATCGCCGGCTAGCTCATGTTGGGATGAGGAACTTGGCCAAACTTCAAAAGGATGAACACATCCTAGGACTAACAAATGTTGTTTTTGAGAAAGATAGATTATGTAGTGCTTGTCAAGCCGGGAAGCAAGTTGGCGCTCCACATCCACCCAAGAACATTTTGACTAGCTCAAGACCACTCAAGTTACTTCATATGGATTTATTTGGACCGGTTGCTTATGTTAGCATTGGCGGGAACAAGTATGGACTTGTCATTGTAGATGACTTTTCTCGCTTCACATGGGTTTTCTTTTTACAAGACAAGAGTGAAGCTCAAACAATCATCAAGAGATTCATTAGAAGAGCTCAAAATGAGTTTGAGTTGAAGATCAAGCATATAAGAAGTGACAATGGGACGGAGTTCAAGAACACAAATGTTGAAGAGTTTCTTGATGAAGAGGGAATCAAGCATGAGCTTTCCGCGCCATACACACCTCAACAAAATGGCATTGTTGAGAGGAAGAATAGGACTTTGATTGAGATGGCACGGACCATGCTTGATGAGTACAAGACTCCGGATAACTTTTGGGCCGAGGCGGTTAGCACGGCTTGCCATGCCACTAACCGTCTCTATCTTCAAAAGTACTTGAACAAGACTCCATACGAGATCCTAACCGGTAACAAACCAAAGGTGCACTACTTTCGAGTCTTTGGTTGCAAATGTTACATTCTTAACAAGAAAACCAAAAGCTCAAAGTTTGCACCTAAGGTTGATGAAGGCTTTCTACTTGGTTATGGCACTAACGAACACGCCTACCGTGTTTTCAACAAAACCACCGGTTGTGTTGAGATCACGGTAGACGTAAAATTTGATGAATCAAACGGCTCTCAAGTAGAGCAAGTTATAAATGACCTTGTAGATGAAGTCCCGCCAAATCAAGCTATCAAGAACTTGAGTTTAGGAGAAGTGAAGCCCCAAGAGCCTCAAAATGAAGATGAAGAACAAGACCAAGATCCGGAAATCATGTTCAACATCGACCCGTCACCATCAACAAGAGTTGAACCACCAAGCTCATCACAAGATCAAGTCCAAGATCATGGTGACGATCATGACCAAGGCATTGATCAAGGGGGAGCTCAAGGTGAAGATCCTCAAGATGTTGAGATACCTCATGAAGAAGATGGTGATGGACCCATCCAACGTCAATCAACATTCCCACATCCAAGAGTTCATCAAAGTGTTCAACGGGATCATCCCGTTGACAACATTCTAGGGAGCATCCAAAGAGGGGTAACCACTCGTTCACGTTTAGCAAATTTTTGTGGATTTTACTCGTTTGTCTCCTCTTTGGAACCTCTCAAGGTAGAAGAAGCTCTTGGAGATGCGGATTGGGTTATTGCAATGCAAGAAGAGTTGAACAACTTTTCAAGAAATGAAGTATGGGAGTTGGTCCCAAGACCCAAGCAAAATGTGATTGGCACCAAGTGGGTTTTCCGGAACAAACAAGATGAAAATGGCATTGTCACAAGAAACAAGGCTAGGTTGGTTGCTCAAGGCTTTACTCAAATTGAAGGGCTTGATTTTGGTGAGACATATGCTCCGGTGGCAAGGCTTGAGTCAATTCGTATCCTTTTGGCCTATGCATCTCATCACAACTTCAAGTTGTATCAAATGGATGTGAAGAGTGCATTTTTGAATGGGCCTCTCGGGGAGCTAGTATATGTGGAGCAACCACCGGGATTTGAAGACCCCAAGCACCCCGATCATGTCTACAAACTCCATAAGGCGCTCTATGGGCTTAAGCAAGCACCTAGAGCATGGTATGAATGCCTTAAGGATTTTCTTCTCAAGAATGGCTTTGTAATGGGCAAAGCCGATTCTACTCTCTTCACTAGAAAAATAGACAAAGATTTGTTTGTTTGTCAAATTTATGTTGATGATATAATCTTTGGTTCTACTAATGAAACTTTTTGTGAAGAGTATAGTAGGATAATGACCAAGAGATTTGAGATGTCAATGATGGGAGAATTGAAGTTCTTTCTTGGGTTTCAAATCAAGCAAATGAAGCATGGAACATTCATATGTCAAACCAAGTACACAAGTGATATGCTCAAGAAGTTTGACATGGTCAATGCTAAACCCATCAAGACTCCTATGGCCGTGAATGGTCATCTTGATCTAAATGAGGAAGGCAAATCCGTCGATCAAAAGGTATATCGCTCCATGATTGGTTCCTTGCTTTACCTTTGTGCATCTAGGCCGGATATTATGCTTAGTGTGTGCATGTGTGCAAGATTTCAAGCCAATCCTAAGGAATGTCATTTAATGGCTGTTAAGAGAATTTTTAGATATTTAGTGCATACTCCAAACCTTGGCTTGTGGTATCCCAAGGGCTCCACTTTTGATCTACTTGGCTACTCCGATTCGGATTATGCCGGTTGCAAAGTAGATCGGAAGAGTACAACGGGGACTTGCCAATTTCTTGGTAGGTCTTTGGTGTCATGGAGCTCTAAGAAACAAAATTCCGTTGCGCTATCCACCGCCGAGGCCGAGTATGTTGCAGCCGGTGCTTGTTGTGCTCAACTACTTTGGATGAGGCAAACCTTGAGTGACTTTGGTTGTGAGTTCAAAAATATCCCACTCTTGTGTGACAATGAGAGTGCCATAAAACTAGCAAACAACCCCGTTCAACACTCAAGAACCAAGCACATAGACATTAGACATCACTTCCTTAGAGACCATGAAGCCAAAGGAGATATCGCCCTATGCCATGTTGGAACCGAA
Organism: Echinochloa crus-galli; assembly: GCA_900205405.1. Taxonomy (NCBI): domain Eukaryota; kingdom Viridiplantae; phylum Streptophyta; class Magnoliopsida; order Poales; family Poaceae; genus Echinochloa; species Echinochloa crus-galli. The sequence continues at coordinate 1,039,946 of OAMR01000369.1, forward strand.
AAACAATTGGCCGATATCTTCACCAAGCCTCTTGATGAGCAAAGGTTTTGTTCCTTGAGGAGTGAGCTAAATATCTTGGATTCTCGTAACTTGGCTTGACTTGTTGCATACACAATTGTTTGATGCCTAGACTAGGAGAAAAATTGTTTTATCTTAGTTTTGTGTGAGTATTTCAAAATATTTGATCTTGTGATCGTTGGATCACATCTTGTCTCAAGTTGATCATGGTTAATTTGTTGATTGTTTGTTGCTGATCAACTTTGGGACAAGTTCCTTACATGTTCATAAGCTAGTTCTCTCAAAATCATCAATCAAATCTCGTCGTGGAAAATCATCTTCGGGACATATCTTCTCTGGGCCGGATCTTCCGACAGACCCCCGGAACTTACCCCTGGAAGTTCCGGGCGGCTCTGTCTCCCTTCGCTCTCTCTGAGAGTTTGCCGGATCTTCTGACAACATATCGGATCTTCCGGACCTGGGAGCTGGCGAGATGTGTATAAGAGACAGATATAGAGTCGGCCGAATACGCATTAGAATACACGTATTAGAATATATACGTATATAGACATGCACGCATGGCTACTGAAAAAAGCAAACTTTTTGTGAAGAGTATAGTAGGATAATGACCAAGAGATTTGAGATGTCAATGATGGGAGAATTGAAGTTCTTTCTTGGGTTTCAAATCAAGCAAATGAAGCATGGAACATTCATATGTCAAACCAAGTACACAAGTGATATGCTCAAGAAGTTTGACATGGTCAATGCTAAACCCATCAAGACTCCTATGGCCGTGAATGGTCATCTTGATCTAAATGAAGAAGGTAAACCGGTTGATCAAAAGGTATATCGCTCCATGATTGGTTCCTTGCTTTACCTTTGTGCATCTAGGCCGGATATTATGCTTAGTGTGTGCATGTGTGCAAGATTTCAAGCCAATCCTAAGGAATGTCATTTAATGGCTGTTAAGAGAATTTTTAGATATTTATTGCATACTCCAAACCTTGGCTTGTGGTATCCCAAGGGCTCCACTTTTGATCTACTTGGCTACTCCGATTCGGATTATGCCGGTTGCAAAGTAGATCGGAAGAGCACCACGGGGACTTGCCAATTTCTTGGTAGGTCTTTGGTGTCATGGAGCTCTAAGAAACAAAATTCCGTTGCGCTATCCACCGCCGAGGCCGAGTATGTTGCAGCCGGTGCTTGTTGTGCTCAACTACTTTGGATGAGGCAAACCTTGAGGGACTTTGGTTGTGAGTTCAAAAACATCCCACTCTTGTGTGACAATGAGAGTGCCATAAAACTTGCAAACAACCCCGTTCAACACTCAAGAACCAAGCACATAGACATTCGACACCACTTCCTTAGAGATCATGAAGCCAAAGGAGATATCGCCATATGCCATGTAGGAACCGAAAAACAATTAGCCGATATCTTCACCAAGCCTCTTGATGAGCAAAGGTTTTGTTCCTTGAGGAGTGAGCTAAATATTTTGGATTCTCGTAACTTGGCTTGACTTGTTGCATACACAATTGTTTGATGCCTAGACTAGGAGAAAAATTGTTTTATCTTAGTTTTGTGTGAGTATTTCAAAATATTTGATCTTGTGATCGTTGGATCACATCTTGTCTCAAGTTGGTCATGGTTAATTTGTTGATTGTTTGTTGCTGATCAACTTTGGGACAAGTGTCTTACTAGTTCATAAGCAAGCTCTCTCAAAATCTTCAATCAAATCTCATCTTGCAAAATCATCTTTATGTCATATCTTTTCTGGACCCCCGGATCTTCCGACATACCCCCGGAACTTGCCCCTGGAAGTTCCGGGTGGCTCTGTCTCAAATCGCTCTCTCCGAAGAATTTTCGGATCTTCCGACCCGGTCGGATCTTCCGACTCTCTGTCGGATCTTCCGGACCTGGGAACTCTCGGAACATCCGCTCTGGTCTCTCTGGTTCTGTCTCGGCCGGATCTTCCGGCTCGTCGTCGGATCTTCCGGCCTGTGCGCGATATATATATCTGGACCGAACCGTTACCTTCTATTCCTCCTCTCTTTATCCACCAGCGTCCCCACAAACAAGATGAAAATGGCATTGTCACAAGAAACAAGGCTAGGTTGGTTGCTCAAGGCTTTACTCAAATTGAAGGGCTTGATTTTGGTGAGACATATGCTCCGGTGGCAAGGCTTGAGTCGATTCGTATCCTTTTGGCCTATGCATCTCATCACAACTTCAAGTTGTATCAAATGGATGTGAAGAGTGCATTTTTGAATGGGCCTCTCGGGGAGCTAGTATATGTGGAGCAACCACCGGGATTTGAAGACCCCAAGCACCCCGATCATGTCTACAAACTCCATAAGGCGCTCTATGGGCTTAAACAAGCACCTAGAGCATGGTATGAATGCCTTAAGGAGTTGCAAGACTATGACACACCCGTTGAAAAGATCACATTTGGTGACAATAATCATGGTGATGTCATAGGTCAAGGTGAAGTAGCTATCTCACAAGACTCATCTCTTTCCAATGTTTATCTTGTTGATTCTTTGGGGTACAATTTGTTGTCGGTCTCACAACTTTGTGAGAATCCGAGACTGTGTCGGATCATCCGACTTTCTGACAGTTTTTCGGAGGATTTTTGCAGGATTTTTTAAAACAGGCCTATTCACCCCCCCTCTAGGCCTAGTGTTGTCCACAGAACACATACAGCTTACAAATATGGAAATCAGAAGACATATGCTCGAATAAAATGGTTTTACATCAGAGTTTACCTAAATAGAACACAGCGGAAGTCTAGTAATTATCTCGACGGGTAGAGCCTCAAGTCCACAGGGACGCCGACTGGTTGACCTCAGCTCAGAAGTATGGAAATCCTCAGGAACCTCAGTAGTTGTCTCATTCACTCCATCTGGTACCCATGTACGGAAATCTTCAGGAAACTCAGTAGCTGTCTCACTCACTCCATCTGGTATCCATCCGGGATTTTGTTGAATAATGGCAAGCGTAAGTAATTGTCTTACTTAGCAAGTATAACACGGTGTATGTTTAGTTGATTCATTTTATCATTCACCAAGTTACTACAATGAAATGAATCCCAGTTGATAAACCCATTTAAATAAGTATAAGTGAACATTAAACATCATTAACTTCATCTTCTAATCAAAAAGGATCGAGGCCGCTCGTGACCCTGAGCAAGGCTATCATGATAGATTTACACTCTGCAGAGGTTTCGCCCTTTACCCACCAGTCGCGTAAAAGTTCATAGAACTTTGAACCCAACCATGCCGAGGTGGCCAGTCCTCTAAAACCACACTTCCGAGGTGTGATCGCATAGGGACGCTACGAGGCTTTTCACAAGACACCCTAACAAGACAGTAGCCGCCGTGGTAATACAAGGCGGTGAGACCTTAGGCACCGAGATTGACTTACGCCTACGGAGTCCACCGTAAGGGGCTCGATGGCGTCCAGAGCGCGAGTATCCACCCAACAATGCGCAATGCGCGGAGTTCTCAATCGCTGAGACTCCCAACACGGGACTGGGTCTAACGAGACCTAGCCGACGGGGCTACCGTCCTCGGCGGAATCGGGAAAACACCCCGTGCCTTGCCTCCCACAACGCCGCTGGCCCCTCGGTAACCACTATCAAGCTGGACACTAGGGCCAAGCACGAAGCCAACGCCCTAGCTCCCTGATCCATGTTGCTAAAAAGCAAGTTTTATCAACCACATTGAAATAAACCATTAAGTCATGTTTAATAGTTAAGCCATGGTGACAGTAGTTGCGCCTAGCAAAGTTCTACCCAAATGCATGAACCCGAGGTAATCAAAGGATAGGATAAACAAAGCTAGGTACAACCTTAAAGGGAAACAATTTAGACACATGCATATGCAGTAAATAATGTATTAAGGGTGTGTAGGTAGCAAGGATTGTCCATGCTATACGGCACGTCCTCAACGTACTCGTAGTCCAAAGCTACGGGCTCACCGACTGGACACGAACATCACGCACGCAACCAAAAGCAATCATTACATGCAAACAAAATTAATCTATTAGAACAGTACATCAAACAGTGAAAGCAGTACAAACACAGGAGCTAGAAATGTTCTACGGAGTATTACGGTCACGCGAGCGCAAGAATCGCTGAAAACGGAGCTACGGTTGAAAAGATACAACTATCGGAAGGTTTGTATTTAATGAAAGACTATAAGCTTCATTTATTTTAATTTAATAAAAACCGTGTATAAATGATGAATACAAATTATATTTTAACTTTCAGAAAAAATGAAGTAAACTTAGTTATATTATTATTCACAACACATTTATGTTGATATTAATCAATATTAGGAATTATTCATGAAAACTCGAAGTTTAATCCTTAATTAGCTTTTAAATTGAAAAAGCTAGTTAAATAAACATTAATCAAATTAATTTCACTTTACAAGAACCGAGATGAAACTTCATTATATTTTATTCATAAATAAATTGAATAATTTATTAATTAATTTTAACATTTAATATAAAAAGCCGAGTATAAACCTTAATTGGATTTTAGTTAGAAAACACATTTAAATAATCTTTAGTCAAATTAATATTAAATTAAATTCAGAAACAAATTAGATGTCAATTAACAGTGCTAACGAGTAGTTTAAGATGACATGGATCTAACGCAACGAGAATGGATCGAAACGGGGTTAAAACGTGGGATCTATGGCTAAAACAAGGCTATAGGGTTCTATTCGCGATTAAACGTATATCTCAGGGGCTAGCAGAGGAGATCCGCAAGGCACACCTAACAGTGGCCGCAAAAAGGACAAACCTCAGGGGTTAGATCTAAAAAGGGGCTCGGGTTGGATTTATGTGTGACAAGGGGGTTCTTGTAGGGGCTCTTCTGAAAGATGTGCAAGACACAAGATAGATCCAAATATTAACAGGATTGATCAGGGACCTTTCCGCAAAGAGGTCGTCTTCTACCTCGAGTCAGCACAGGGGGTGCTCGCCGGTGTCCCTGGGCGGCGTGGCTCGCCGGCGATGTGGCGGTCCAGGGAGGCGGAGGAGTAGCGCATGGAAGAGAGGAGGGAGTGGCGAGTCCATGGGAGGGCTCACCGTCGGTGGGGACGTGCAGAGGCGGCCGGAGTCGTGCCCACGGCGGAGACAGAAGGCCGGCGGCGGGGGCTCTCGTGGGGAAGGGGTTCCGGTGGCGTTCTGTCGACGAAGACCGGCGGCGGATGTGCACGGAGGCGATGCGGATCCCGTGGTGGTGCCCGTTCCCTCCGGCGATGACCAAATTGGCCGGACTCCTTGGCCAAGCTCCGACGGCGGCGGCTTCCCGGGGAGGAACTTCGCCGGCGGGGACGGCCGGAATTTCGGCCGGTGGAGGAGAAGACGGCCGGCGGCGAGGCTACACATGGGCGGAGGGCCTCCGGCGGTCGGACGGCGATGATAACCAGCGACAGAGCTGCGTCTCGATGAGTAGATGCTCATGGCGGCCTTGGTTTGCCCCGACGGGCGGCGGACGCAGCGAGTCGCCGGCAATGGCGGGCGGCGGCGCTCCTGGCGGCGGCGGAGGTGCTCCGCGGCAGCGTAGGTGCTCCGCGGCAGCGGTGCTGCGCAGAGGGGCGAAGGCGGCTAGGGCTTGCAGGGCGGCGGCTTTTATAGGGGCGCGGAGGCCGAGGATTGCGGAGCGCGCACGCCAAGGAAGGAGAGCGGCGCGCGGCATCGGTTGCGGAGCGGCGGCGGCGCCGCGTTCGGTCGGGGACGCGCGCGCGGCTGTTGCGGAGGCTGCTGGGCCGCGGAGTGGGCCGCACGCGTGTTGGGCCGGCCCGTACCGGGCCTCGCAGGCTCGGCCCGAGAGGGAGAGAAAGACGGGCCGGCGGGGAGAGAGAGCTGGGCCGCGAGGGGAGGAGCGAAGCGGGCTGGACTGAGCGGAGCAGCGCGCTGGGCTGAGCGGAACGGCGCGCTGGGCTGTGCCGGGGGAGAAGGAAGTGAGAAAGAAGGGAGGGAAAGCAGGCCGGAAAAGAGTCCAGGGGGCAAAAGCGAACTCCAGCTCAAACAACTTTTCTAAGGCTCTAAACGAAACAATTCAAACTCGAATTTAAACTAAATTTAAATTCTTATTTGAACCACACAAGAAAAACTCAATGCAGCCGGCATGAATGCAAGGGACTCAATATTAAACTTATATTGTTTTAATTTAGTTGAGAAAATTGAATTTTCCTATACTAAATTCCCTGTTAATTATATAAAGCCTGAAAAATTTTAGAAAATTGAAAAAATTATTGTACTAATTACGTTAAAAATTTACATCCCAAAATTTAAAAATTTTGGGGTGTGACAACAGTTTAGCCTATTTGGTCAGTGACACCATGTAACTGAATGAGTGCACACGGTTAGCACTGAGCAACAATCACGTGTGAATGGATAACCCTTGCGAGGATGGCATAAATACCTGGTGCGTACATGTACATCATCATACAACACTATCGTCTTGTTTAGATTCCAAATTCCACTTCCAAATTTAGTATGTAAAAAGAAGATTCCCCATCACATCAAAATATCATAACATGTATGGAGTATTAAATGTTGATGAAATTAAAAACTAATTGCATAGTTTTATTGTACTCTACGAAACGAACATTTTGAGCCTAATTAATTAATTTTTGGACAATTTTTCGCACCATATAAACAAAATGCTACAGTAGCGCAATGATTACGATGTGACATCATACTCCCAAATTCACCCATCCAATTTCAACATCTAAACACGTCCTATATTTTGGCTCCCCACTACCTAACTACCTGACTTCTCTGAGCTATCAGCCATGCCACGTTATCATCCGGCCCCACCACTCCATCGCGCGGCCCCCCCGCGCCGCCCCCGTCGCGCGTGCGTCGCAGGTCCGCCGCCGCCTCCTCAGATCCGCCGCTGCCCACGACGCCTTCAATTCTGTCTCTTATACACATCTAGATCTCCTTTCCCTGCCTACCTCCTTTCCCTGCCGCAGCCCCCTCGCCTCCCTGTCGCGGCCCCCTCGCCTCGCTGCCGCAGCCACCGTGCCTGTCGCCTCCCCATCTCAGGCGCCCGCAGCACCTCAAACGGCAGGATGGCAGCCGAAGAGCCTCCCGTGTTATTTATGGCCCGTCACCTCCGCAGTTCAAAGGCCGACTGCCTCCCTTGCCATCGCCGTCCAGACAGCACCGCCGAACTGCCTCCCTCCTCATGCTGCGACAGGTGCGAGAGGTTCACATTCTGTCTCCTCTTTCTCATCGTTGTGTGTTCCAATCATGTGCTTCTATGTTCAATGGTTCCGGATAACTGTTGTTCAGTGATTTTGCTTCCCAGTTGTCCAGCTACGACCCTCAGAGTTTTATTGAGTTTCATGCAGTCAATGTGTTCGATTTATTGCCCCTTCCAAGCATCCTTAATCTTACAGATTTGTATAGATGATTTCACCTCATTTTTTCAAGTTCTTATGAATTGATTTAGCCTCTCTGAAAATCCCAATCGCATTGCAGACTTCCCAATGTTAAATGCAAAACGTTAAATGCAAATCACAAACTAATACAGCTTAGTCGCCAACAGAATGCATGCTATCATCCATAATTACAGATGAACAAACATTTTTTCTTTCTCCAGTAGTTCTCTTGCAAAATGTCAGCAACAGCTGAATACAGAATTTATTTTGTATGATTTCACCTCAATTTTGCACTATCATTCTGACTGTTAAGACTATAAGACTGAATGAAAAGTGAATTTTAGACGTGCCTGACTGTTCAGTAATTTCGCATTGCAGGTTCCTACAATTTGATTTATCCCCTCTGAAAATTGCAAGAGCATTAGCCTACTCCAGCCAACCAGGTAACATCCTCTGCTCCAACTTTATTAGCTTCTCTAAGTGTGTCCTTTTAGTTTTGATGATTAATTGTTCTGCACACATGCTTAGTTTGGGCAACCAATCAGTTTTCGTTCCAGTTTTATGTGATCTTAGTGTCCTGCATTTGAAATTTTAAGAATATATACAATGTATCCTGGGGAGAGTTCTTCGCGCCGTGGACGGCCACGACGCCGTCCGTCACTTATTATCACTCCTCAAATTGATCGTGATACTGCTCGTATTCTATATATTGATACTCCGCGCGATGCTGCGGGAATTTTTTAAATAAAATTTTAAGATGAAATTTGAAAATAGAAACATTAAGGTGATTGTTATTTTAAGGTGAAATTTAAAAGTATAAATACTAAGGTGATTGCATGACAATATTCTTTTGCAAACCATATTATATGTGAAAACATGTTCATCTTTTTGAGAGAGGGCGACTCTAAAATAACTGATCATCCATGTATTTCTACTGTTGTACTCGCAATACTAATAATTTGCATGCATAGATGCTATTTGTCATAAAAAATAGGTGGAAGACATAAATAGATGATCCCAGTGGATGGTGATATGAAATAGAAAATTAAGGTGACGATTGCATTATTCATGATTTTAAGGTGAAATTTAAAAGTATAAATACTAAGATGATTGCATTGTAACATTCTTTTATAAACCATATTATATGTGAAAAACATGTTCATGTTGTCGAGGGAGGACGACTCTAAAATGATTGATCATCCATGTATTTCTACATTGTTGTACTCGCAAGACTAATAATTTGCATGCATATATGTTATTAATCATAGAAAATCGGTGAAAGACATAAATAGATGGTTCTAGTGGACGGTGACATGGCGTGTGACATAGTGGGTTTCTATATGACATGGATAGCTTGCATGCTGAGTTGCTGAGAGTCCCTTTGATTAAATGCATGGATGCTATTAGCCGCAGAAAATCGGTAGAAGACATAAATTGATGGCTATAGTGGATGGTGATGTGGACACCTTGCATGTTGAGAGAAGTCTTTTAGTGGGAATCATCGGCTCTAGTGGATGGTGACGTGGACAGCTTACATGTTGAAGTAAATCTTTAAGCAGGGATCATCTAATAATAATATAAATACACCTATTAAACCTACAACTACTGCCTTCTTTCATCTCGCTGGCTATGACAACTATTGCAACTTCACTTTGCTTCAACTTCTCTTTTAGCTCATCCTTCTCTATATGCAAATGTTTGCCTCATCTCTGCATTATGTACCTGCTCAATCTTAATGTGTTGCTTATCCTATTCTTTTTTCTCCTCAACTTCCTAACAACGCTATTAAGATCAATAAGAACAGTCCGCTCATGTGGGTCACCACACAATGAACCCACTCATAATAACCGCGATCCTCGGGCGTCTGCAAAATTGAAAGCAGTCAAACCATGTCAAAAGAAATAGAAAAAAAATCCGAGCAGCCGATCCATGGGAAGCAATCACATAGTGCATTTGTAGTACTTCCGCCTACACTAGCAAATAAGCCAAAGGCGCAACTCAGGACGACACTGGCATCCTCATCCTCTTCATCTCCCACCCCATCTAACGGTCGATGTAGATGCACGAGAATGGCGTCATCATGAGGACGCCATGGCCGCATCTTCATCCTCCTTACTCCCTCACTCTCCACTCTACCTTCTCCCTCACTCTACCCCTTCTTGTCGCCTCCCATCATCGACTAAAGGGCTTATATCGAAGAGCCAAGAATCTGGTGGCAAAGAAGGCTTGGTTCCCGCCATTTCTGTCACCCTCTCTCATTCTCGTCAGCCATCCAACTTAGCGTCCAGCGTGTCAAAACCACAGAAAAACCACCACATGGGGTTAAATTGCATGGATTTGGAAAGTTTGGGGGGGGTGCAAGTGTTAGAAATCTAGGCAATTTTCGGTATATTTTAATTCCAGAAATTATCAACAAATTCATGAAAATTATGAGTGATCCAGTGATAGCAAAGCATGTGCTAGTGTTCAAGTTAAATCTCAAATAAAACATGAACAACAAGCAAAACCAGAGAAGGTTTAGTGTATACCCAGGGACGGAACCGGAACCGGAGGAACCAGAATCGCCGTTACTAGTCATTGTGACTAGCCTGCTCGAGGTAGTCGATCTGATTTGTGCAGTGACGAGTTGCAGTGACGAGTTGCTGCAGTGCAATCCCTTGAACGGCCTCCTAGAAGTAGACGTACAGGCCACCAGTAAGTAGTCGTTTGCTTGAGGGAGACGGACGCCGGGACGTAGTCGTTCGTGCTGACGAAGATGCCACCAGGAAGTAGACGAAGTAGTCGTTCACGGCAGCGAGCAGGCGCATACGAGTACGCTCCCCAAAAACCTTATCGCCCGCCTATCTCGAGCAGGATCACTAGGCAGACGAGGTTCGGAGGCAACTGCTCACGCAAGCAGAGTGCGCGCAAAGCTTGCGTTGGGGATGCGATAGAGTAGCAAACAACAGGGAGAAGAGAGTGGTCTCCTGAAAGGAATACCGGAGAGAGAGCTTGTGTCGTGTGTGTTGCCTGGGAGGAGATGCCTCCTCTTATAGGCGATCAGGAGGAGAGGGAGGATGAACCTGGACGCTATTGCCATAATGCCATTAAGCGTCAGTTACAGGATTCATGAAAGTAACGGTCGTCAGTTACTCTCCCCATGAAGGCTGCAACGTCTCTGGCTTTAGTGTCATTAACAGTAAAAACGTTCACCCACCGCACACGCGGAGCGGCACGGCTCGTGCTCGTCACGGCCACGGCGAGGCGAGCGAGCGCGCGCGCGCGTGTGGCGCGCCCTTCTCCTTTTACCAACTTTACAAGCGGTCCACATTTGGTCCACTATTTAAGTTAGTTAGGATTCTCGTTGACTCTCAATCCGGGATTTAGACCCCTAGCATTTATTAGTGGACCTTTAATTTCTTTTGATTAATTGAGACAAAATGGGCCAATGGGCTGATTAATTGAGACTAAAATGGGCTAATGGCTCAATTAATCCAACAATCCCCACCAAGAATTTCAAGATTCACAACAAATGCCCTCGACTCAAATGTTGTTTTGATATACCGGCTTCATGGTGGAGACTGTTAAGTTGAACATCCACCTGAGGCAAAAGCTACACTCATTCACAACTGACCAATGGACTATTCCTTGAATTGGCAGTTTCGTGCAAACAAGCTTGACTAGAGCCCCTTGCCAGTACTAGGCTGCTGTAAGCATCCCCTCGGGTTGGAATGTATAAATCATACTTTGTGCTTTTCATGGGTATCTAGAGATCATCCTATCACATAGATTGTGACTAGCAATCGGACCCATATAGGTGTAATCCTTTAAGATGTTCTGTAGCCCAACATCTTTGCTCCTCATTGAGCCAGTCGGATAAGGTTTTCACCAACCTGCCATACAGATTTAGAAGAGAAATGCACCTCTACTGGAATGAGCCTTTTACAAAGGTTTCAATTGACTGAAAATGCAAAGCTTTCTAGTATCTGCAGCACTATATAATGGTATTATTAGCGCCTCATGTCATGTCTTCGATGAGGCGCCCAGGTCTACTGCACCCAAGCAACCTACTCATTTTTCTAATTAGAACCAGAAAAGAGATTGGAAATAATAGTGCCACGAGAGAGGCTCTAACCTTTTCATACTACTTTGAACCTAAGAAAATCTTCTAGATCTGTAATGTAATTGGCGATACTCTTGTTTAATTAGCTCTGGCATAACATCTGTTCTCGGTAACTTTCCATAATGGAGAGCCTCCATATCAAAAGCATGTCTAATGCAGTGAGTTCTGCCTCCATAATAGACCTCGTTAAGATGGTCTGCTTGCAAGACTTATAGGAGACAGTGCCACCTCTAAGTGTAAACACGTATCCACTTGTGGCTTTAATCTCATCTGCATCAGATATCCAATTTGAATTACTGTAACCCTCTAGTACCCTAGGGTACCCGGTATAGTGAATCCCGTAGTCCACAGTACCTTTCAGGAAATGCATCACCCGTTCGAGAGCTTCCCAATGAGCCTCTCCTGAGTTAGACACAAACCGACTCAGTTTGCTCACAGCATACGCGATGTCGGGTCTAGTAGCGTTGGCTAGGTACATCAGTGAACCAATGATCTGGGAGTATCTCAGCTGATCTCTCATTATTCTCTTGTTTTTCCGCAACACTTTACTAGCATCATAAGGTGTTGGAGCTGGCTTGCAGTCATTATAACCGAAACGACTCAAGATCTATTTACACCAAAAGAAAGCCTTACGTATGCTTGTCCAGTTGTCCGTTAAAATTTGTGTTTAGTTTGCATACACATTCATCTGAATCTTATAAAACCTACCGTTTTAATATATGGGACAAGAGTTCTTTGACTTCCTTAATCATATGAAGGCTTGTCCCAAATATCAGTATGTCATCCACATACAGACAGAGGATCACTTCTTCGCCCCCACCATAGCGATAGTACACATATTTATCAGCTTCGTTCACAACAAAGCCAACAGACGTTAAAGTTCTATCGAATTTTTCATGCCATTGCTTAGGAGCTTGCTTAAGTCCATACAAAGACTAGCCTCACACCATTCCTTCTTGACCTTCTACTACAAATCCGTCTGGCTGATCCATATAGATCTCCTCCTCCAACTCTCCATTTAGGAAAGCTGTCTTAACGTCCATCTGGTGAACGATAAGACCATGAGAAGCTGCTAAGGAAAGTAGTACTCGAATAGTGGTCAATCGGGCAACCGGTGAGTAGGTGTCAAAGAAGTCTTCTCCTTCTTTCAGAGTATAGCCTTTAGCCACTAGCCTTGCCTTGTACTTTTCAATTGTACCATCAGGCCTAAGCTTTTTCTTGAACACCCACTTGCATCCAACAGGGTCATCACACAGCACACGCAGAGCGGCTCGGCTTCGGCCACGGCCACGGCCACGGCTCGGCCATTAGACATAATTGAATCCATCTCACTCCGAACTGCTTCCTTTTAATAATCAGCATCTAGAGAGGAATATGCCTCTTCAATGATTCTAGGAGTGTCATCCACGAGGTACACAATGAAGTCATCACCAAAGGACTTTGCAATCCTCTGTCTCTTGCTCTTTCTGAGAGCTGCTTCATTGTCATCCTCCTCAGGTTTCTCCACATGTGGTTGTTCATTGTGTTCTATCACAGTAGTGGTTCTTTAGGTTCATTGTTAACAGACAATTCATGACTAGATGTGCTATCTACCTTTTTCATAGAAAAAATGTCCTCAAAAAATGTAGCGTCTCTGGACTCCAATATTGTGCCAACATGCATGTCAGATACTCCAGATTTTACTATTAAAAATCTATAACCCACACTGTGGAAAGCATAACCAAGAAAGACACAGTCTACAATTTTAGGTCCTAATTTACGTTTCTTGGTTATAGGCACATTCACTTTGGCCGAACATCCCTAAGTCCGTAAATATGAAAGGGTTAGCCTTTTCTTTTCCCACTCCTCGAATGGTGTTATCTCTTTGTTCTTCATGGGAACACGATTCAGGACATGACATGCAGTCAATATAGCCTCACCCCACCATTTCTTGGAAAGTCCCGCTGTGTCTAACATGGCATTAACCAATTCAGTTAGAGTGCGGTTCTTTCTTTCGGCTACCCTGTTTGACTGAGGTGAATAGGGAGGCGTCCTCTCATGAATTATTCCATGTTCCTCACAGAACGCAGTGAAAACATTAGAAAAATACTCTCCACCACGATCAGACCTAACTCTTTTGATCTTTCTCTCAAGTTGATTTTCTACCTCAGCTTCAAATAAATGTAGCGAAATCTAGTAGAATCATCTATTAAAGTCATGAAGTGCTTTTTACCACTAAAATCTAGTGCAATCATCTATTAAAGTCATGAAATACTTTTTACAACCTTTTGTCAATACGCCATTCATTTCGCACAGATCGGAATGAATTAATTCTTGAGGTGCCAAGTCTCTCGTCTCAGCCGCAAAATGAGGCTCGCGAGGTTGTTTTGATTCAACACACACATGGCACTTGGAATTTTTGACTAATGTAAATTTCAGAATTAAACTCAAGTTTGCAAGACGCATCATACAACCAAAATTAACATGACAAAGTCGTGAATGCCAAACATTAGACTCATCATTAATATTTGAAACATGATTCACAACTTTATTACAATCATCTGACAAAGAAAAGCGGAACAAGCCTCCGCAATCATAGCCCTTTCCAATAAAACTTCCAAACTTAGAAATTACACATTTATTGGATTCAAAGACTAAATTAAACCCATCTCTACATAGAAAAGACCCGCTGACTAAGTTCTTCTTGATGGTGGGGACATGTTGCACGTTCTTCAGTCGAACGGTCTTACCCGAAGTAAGCTTCAGATCGACCGAACCAGCACCAAGAATACGCGCATGCGATCCGTTCCCCATCAACAAGGAGGAAGTCCCGCCTGCCTGGTAAAAAAAACAAGGAAATATCAGCATAAACATGAATATTAACACTAGTGTCAATCCACCATTCAGGTGAATGACATACGGAGTACTGAAAGAACTGTAGGTAAAATATTACCGTACCCCGACGTCCCACCAGTCTCACTAACAACCATGTTGGCACTGTTGCCATCTTTCTTATCCTAGCTATCCGGACACTTTGCAGCAAAGTGTTCGGTGCTACCACAGCAGTAGCACTTCCCAGTTGGCGGCCTCTTTGGTTTGAACTGAGCCGTCTGCTTAGCCTTTGTTTGGTTCTGATGCGGCTTGTTCTTCTTTTTTTTGGACGCATTGTGGTTCTTCTTCTGCACCATATTGGCACTAGAAGACCCAACAATCCCTTTACCACGTTGGTCCTTTGCCCTCGCATTCTCTTCAACATCAAGAGTGCCGATAAGATCGACAACAGCAAACTCTTGCCTCTTGTGTTTCAGAGAGGTTGTAAAGTTCTTCCAAGAAGGTGGTAACTTGGAGATAATACCTCCAGCCATAAACTTGTCAGGCAACTTACATGGTGCATCCTCGCTATAGTTCTCAAGATCCTTAGCCAGCGCCTGAATCCATGGGCCTGCTCTACCACAGAACGGTCTTCAACCATTTTGTAGTCATAGAGCTGTTCCATGACATACAGCTCACCACCAGCATCAGAGACCCCAAACTTAGCCTCAAGTGCATCCTAAATTTCTTTGTCACATGGTAGCAAAAGGTACGTGTCCACAAGGCTTTCAGCGAGAACACTCAAGATGGCACCACGAAACAGGTTATCGGCTGCCTCGAAAGCCCTCTCCTCCTCTGGAGAGAACTGTTCGGGCTTCCCCTGCGTGACCTCCTCCTCTGGAGAGAACTAATCGGGCTTCCCCTGTATGACATGCATGATGTTCATCACTGTCAACCACAACGTAACCCTCTGCTTCCAACGCTTGTAATTTGAGCCATCAAAAACATTTGGTTTGATTGACGCAGCAAAACTAGTTACCGAAAGACTATCAACAATATAAGGTTTTTGGATTGTTAGAAATCTAGGCAATTTTCGGTACATTTTAATTCCAGAAATTATCAACAAATTCATGACAATTATGAGTGATCAAGTGAGAGCAAAACATGTGCTAGTGTTCAAGTTAAATCTCAAATAAAACATGAACAGCAAGCAAAACAGAGAAGGTTTAGTGTATACCCAGGGACGGAACCGGAACCGGAGGAACCAGAATCGCCGTTACTAGTCATTGTGACTAGCCTGCTTGAAGTAGTCGATCTGATTTGGTGCAGTGACGAGTTGCTGCAGTGCAGTCCCTTGAACGGCCTCCTGGAAGTAGACGTACAGGCCACCAGGAAATAGTCGTTCGCTTGAGGGAGACGGACGCCGGGACGTAATCGTTCGTGCTGACGAAGATGCCACCAGGAAGTAGACGAAGTAGTCGTTCACGGCAGCGAGCAGGCGCGTACGAGTACGCTCCCCAAAAACCTTATCGCCCGCCTATCCCGAGCAGGATCACTAGGTAGACGAGGTTCGGAGGCAACTGCTCACGCAAGCAGAGTGCGCGCAAAGCTTACGTTGGGGATGCGAGAGTGCAGCAAACAACAGGGAGAAGAGAGTGGTCTCCTGAAAGGAATACCGGAGAGAGAGCTTGTGTCGTGTGTGTTGCTGGGAGGAGATGCCTCCTCTTATAGGCGATCAGGAGGAGAGGGAGGATGAACCTGGACGCTATTGTCCAGCCATAATGCCATTAAGCGTCAGTTACAGGATTCATGACAGTAACCGTCGTCAGTTACTCTCCCCATGAAGACTGCAACGTCTCTGGCTTTAGTGTTATTAACAGCAAAAACGTTCACCCACCGCACACGCGGAGCGGCACGGCCCGGCCCGGCCTCGGCGAGAGCGCGTGGCACGCCCTTCTTCTTTTACCAACTTCACAAGCGGTCCACATTTAGTCCACTATTTAAGTTAGTTAGGATTCTCGTTGACTCTCGATCCTGGATTTAGACCCCTAGCATTTATTAGTGGACCTTTAGTTTTTTTTGATTAATTGAGACTAAAATGGGCTAATGGTCCAATTAATCCAACAGCAAGACCCAATTTAGTTGTTGACTTGATCATGTTTCTTCACTGAGATGTGTAGCCGCGGATGGCCGATTTATAAACTCCCGCACTAACAGACGTCCTTCTTGCTTCCTTTGTCCTAAAAATAATGTAACTCTTGCGAGTAGTCCAACAATTTCAAATTGACTACAATTTTTACAAAAAATACTAATGTTTATGATACAAAATAAGTATTATTAGATTAATCATGAAATATATTTTTATAGTAAATTTATTTAAAGATATAAATGTTAGTACTATTTCGTATAAGTTTAATTAAAACTAACATTTTTGAAAGAAATGAGAGTTGCATTTCTTTCTAGAATGGAGAGGGAGTAGGTAGCAGTAGTTTCAATTATGTAGAGTATCTGATCCGGACTTTGCAACACCGCTATGCCCCCGTGGGCTGTCCGCGAACTCGCTTCAGATGACACGCGGGCTGAATTGCGGGGCCACGCGGTGTGTTGGCCCAGCGGGCTGGCAGCCTAAATGACCACGGAGCAACGTGTCGGTCGCTGTCGCCTCGTGCATGCATCCCCATCCGGGACCGCCCGCCCCCGTTCAGTGCACGGCAGCAATCCACCTCAACGGCTCAACCCCGCCGCCCCCGGCGGTACCGGCCGGCCGGCCGGCCCCAGCTGCCGCCAGACGTATGTCATTTACGTCAGCCAAATGACGCGAGATCGACGCGCGCGCGCGAACGGCAAGACCATGCGTTGATGCATCGCTGTCGACCGTTCGTTGTTTGACCCACTGCGCCACACATATCATTCGGGCATTCGGCCGACGGTCGCCTGGCTATCATTGATCGATCGATCAACCGATCCGTGGTTGCCTGCTGCTGCGGTGCTGCCGCCGCCGCCTTCAAGTCTTCGATCACCTGCGCAACACAACTCCCGGCGTGCGTGCGTGACCGGCACGATCGATGGGATCCGGCCCCGGGCCCCGGCGCCACAATGCCCCAAGCACGGCCAGGCCAGCGGGTACCGTCCCGATGATGATCCGGTTCCTCTGTAATCGGCAGGACGTGCGTGCGGTCGTGCGCCGCACCTCGACCCGATTCGTTCGTCGCCACGCAGTCGCCTTCGGCCTTCCCACTTCCCAGCTAGCTCCGTCGATCGGTCAGAAGGCCAAATCGGATCGACGTCACGAAATGCATGCATGGCTCGTTTCCCTTCCGGCCTGTTCCGATCGCGCGACGTGACCGTGCCCACGCTGCTGGTGCGTAATCTAATTAGGTGCATCGTGCATGACCGGTGGTGACCCAGTCTGGTACCCGCACGCTAAAGGCCGGCCGGGTCAATTATATTACGTTCCGGCAATTAATTATACCACGACTCACTGGTACGTACCATGAACTCATGATCAGTAGATATATCATCATCGATCTGTTACAATCAATTGTTTATATGTAGGACCTGATGTGTCTGTTCCGTCAATCCACATGACGCAGTCACGAACGTATCAACTGCTCCGCTAACGTGCCGGGGCAGAAGTCTGGCGCGTTCACTCGCGCGCAGTTCCTGTACGTACGTGATATCAATGCAATGGCCATGACTCGTGTGCAGACTGCATGCACTGCATGGCTCACGTACGTGTCCATCATCGTGGGCGGGCGGCTTGCTTCTCGCGCCACGCGCATTTAACCTGGTTAGGCCAAATTTAATAAAGGAGGGAGGACGACACGAGCCGGTTGTTTTGACTTGTTGTAATCGCCGGGCAGACAGAAGCTGGCCATGGAAAAAAAAGTGGAGGTTGACAAAAATATTCGATTTGTTATAAAAAATGTTAGAGACTAGTAGAATTTTGAGTCAAAAAAATAAAATAATCGAATATATCTACGTTCGCGACTTTCGTTTCCAACCGAATAAAAAAAATTGGTACTGCGTGATCAGTTGGGCCTTTTCTAGTTTTTAATGGACAATTTTTAGCCAAAGTACTTATATAGCTCCCGTGCTACATAGCAGCCCCCGCAAAGCCCCGCGCGGCCCCGCCTCCCCGCTCGTGCAACATGTCCACCTCCACCTCAACCCCGCCGCCCCCGGTGGCCGGCCGGCCCGGTACTGGCCGGCCGCAATTATATTACCCGGCCGGCCCGAGCGCCGCCGCCGTTCTCCACCGGCCGCCACAAACGTACGTCAGCCAAATGACGATAAGACGCGAGCGCGCGAGAAGCAAGACCATTTGGCTGTCGACCGTTCGTTTGACCCTCATTCTGCCGACGGCCGATCCCTTGGCTATCACTGATCCATCGTCCATGCTTGGATCGCTGCCTCCTCCTGCTGCTGCCGCCTTCATCAACTGCTCGAGTGCTCAACACAACTCCCGGCTGGCTGTACCTGACCTGTATGTGCGTGCCCGGCACGACCGACCGATGCGCGCGCGCATCCTGCTGCCCTGGCCTGCTCGCTCGGTCAGCAGCAGGCCAACAAATCGTCGATAGGATATATCGATCCACGTCACCATGTGATATGGATGCATGCTGGCTCGCTCCTCCTCGTATTCGCGTGACTATCCACACGCCGGCGCTTAAATTGGTGCATCATCATGAGTCATGACCGGTGGTGACCCGGCTGTGTTTAGTTTCAAAAAAAAATAGATGAAAAATTTTGTGAAAATGTCACATCGGATACTGTAGCGCATTGTAGTACTTTTCGTTTGTTTGTGGTAATCTTTATCCTATCATGACCTAACTATGCTTAAAAGATTCGTCTCGTCGTGTACATCAAAACCATGCAGCCAGTTTTTTTATTTACCTATATTTAGTGCTCCATGTATGAGGAAAGATATTTGATGTGATAGGTAAATAATAAAGTTTGGAGAGAGAATTTTGAAAAATTTGTAGGAATTAAACACAGCCCCGGTCTCTTGTGTAACCGCACACGAAAGGGACAGAACACAAGACCGAATCGTATAACGCATCAGCGATAACCGCATCATCCTATACAGAGCCATTACTATTTCCAGGCGGACCCGATCCAACGTCGTCCACATACGTACAGTACATGCTAGCGTGTGAAATGCTCCAATTTCAACGTGACGGGACAGAAGTCTTGCGCGTTCTCTCTTCTCTGCTCTCGCACCTCCTGCTACGTACTGTACGTGACTGTATTCATGGCAATGACTTGTGTGCAGACTTAGCCCTTGTTTAGATGTTGAAATTGGGTCTTGTTTAGATCTCAACTTCCACTCCCAAATTTACTATAAAAAAGAAGAATCCCCATCACATCAAAATATCATAACATACATGGAGTACTAAATGTAGATGAAATCAAAAACTAATTACACAGTTTTGTTCTGCTCTGTGAGACGATCACTTTGAGCCAAATTAATTAATTTTTGGACAGTTTTTTACAAATACAAACAAAATGCTACAGTTGTGCAATGATTACGAAGTGACATCATACTCCCAAATTTGGTATGGTGAATTTGGGAGTATGATGTCACTTCGTAATCATTGCGTCACTGTAGCATCGTTTGTATGTGCGAAAAATTGTCCAAAAATTGATTAATTAGGCTCAAAATGTTCGTCTCGCAGAGTGCAACAAAATTGTGCAATTAGTTTTTATTTTTATCTACATTTAGTACATTTAGTACTTCATACATGTTATGATATTTTAATATGACGGAGAATCTTCTTTTTTTATAGTTAATTTGGGAGTTCCAAGCCTTACCAGATGCATGCACCCAAAGAGAGAGAGTCGGGGAGGGAGAGGTCCGCCCCGCCATAGAGGTCCGCCGCGAATTCGGCCGGCCGCGGGTGAGCTCGAGCCACGCCGGCGTCCACCAGGAACGGGGACAGGGAGGCGCGGGCGGAGTCGTCGTCGTCGCCGGTACGGGGGTGGCGAGGGCTAGAAGGGCGAGGTGGAAGAGGGAGCAGGGGCGCGCTGCCCCGGCGCCGCGCCGAGCCGCC
>OAMR01000369.1:1071054-1127766 GCA_900205405.1 Echinochloa crus-galli
GATGTGTATAAGAGACAGCGCCGCCGCGCGCTCGGCCTCTCGTCCGCCGCCGTGCCGATTCGAGGGAGAAGACCGGCGCCTCGAGCATCATCTCGGACGCCGTCGCCGGGAGGAGCGCGCCGCCGCCGCGGGTGGAAGCGGATGGTGCGGCAGTGGTGGAGTGGATGGGGCGGCGGCGGGAGAAAGGAGGGGTCGGCGGAGGGGGAGGCGGGTCAGGCGGCGGCGGGGAGGACGCGCCGCGCGGGGACGAGGAGCCGCTAGGGAAGGGATTGGGTGCGGGAGGAAGAAGAGAGAGGGGAAGGAGAGAGAGGATTGAAAAGTATATAATGTGTGGGACCTACGGGTGGTAGTTGGTATAGAGAGTGAGATAGAGAGTGAACGAGTGCGGAAAAAAGTGATAGAGATTGGAGAATTTTAATGACCAGGACAGAATATTTTTTAGAGAGTAGAATAGAGAGACATCAATGCCAATAGCCTCAGTCGTCGCTCTGCCACGGCACTGCGGCTGCCACGCACGTACGGTGTCCATCATCAGCGGTGGGCGCGGGCGGCGGGCTCCTCGCGCCACGCATTTAATCTGGTTAGGCCAAATTTGATCGGTTATTAGCGCCGTAATAAAGGAATGACCATGACACGGGCCGGTTGTTTTGACTTGGTCTAATCGCCGGGCAGGCCGAGGCAGGCCATGGAAAAAGAAGTGGAGGTTGGAAAAAAGAAAGAAGTTGGAGGTGGAGGTTAAAGGCTAATGATTCATGGTTAGGACCGGAAGCACATCCATGGCCGACGAGAACACGCAGGCGCAGTAATCTCTGGCTGTGGCGGCATAATGATCGTCTCTGACACGGGATAGAAGGGGAGGGCGTGTGGAGTCAGATCGGATCGCACGCCATATCCATCAGTGCTGTGCGCCTGACACGACTGCCGGCCGGCAACCCTGCGTCGATATGGTCCCGTGCAGTTCGAAAGAAAAAGTAAATCTCTTTTTGATCAACTAAACAATTAAAGAGATCAGTGTCATTTTGTAGAGAACGAGTGCATGTACTATGATGTTCTTTCTTTCTTCCATTCTCTGTGACGTGATGTCATCTTTGTGTATAGAGAACGAGAATGACCCGCAACAGCTAGCTGATAGACAAATTAAATCACCCGTCACCAACTCGCTAATCTGGTCAACCTACTCTCAACCGCGCCTTAAATGCGTCAACCACCACCGTTCCACTCTCGCACGTCTCACATATACATACAGCAGTAGTACAGTACGGCCTATCCCAAATTCCACTCCCAATTTTACTATGTAAAAAGAAGATTCCCTGTCACATCAAAATGTCATAACATGCATGCAGTACTAAATGTAGATGAAATTAAAAACTAATTACACTGTTTTGTTGTGCTCTGTGAGACGAATATTTAGAGCCTAATTAATCAATTTTTGGACAATTTTTCACAAATACAAACGAAATGCTACAGTAGCGCAATGATTACGAAGTGACATCATACTCCCAAATTCACCATCCCAATTCTAACATCTAAACAAGGCCTACATGTACGTTGTTGCAACCTCACCCCCAACAGAAAATTCCGGAAAAACCAAGCTCACAACAAGAAAAAACACTGCCCATTCAATTTTTCCGGCAGCGGTGGTAGCAGCAGCATCTTTTGATCCCTTTTTCCCCTTTGAGCTCAGCTCTGCCCGTCCATGGATGTTCTTGTCAAAATCCAAAACATTCTTGCGGTGCTAGTACACTGCTAGGCCACGTCTGGTGGTGGAGCCTGGCCTGAGGCCTCCACACCCTCCCTGGAAAGGCAGGCAGGCAGGCAGGCAGCTCCTCCTACCAGAAAGCCAGAAACAGCAGCCGCTCACAGACACGCCGCGGCTTTCCGTTTCGTCTCCACCCGGCCCGCCCGCCCGCCCTCTTCTTGGCGTCTGCCGGGGTCGACGCCCGTGCTCGTGTGCTCGTGCTCGTGCGCGCGCGTGACCCTGTCGTCTACCTCCTCTCTCGTCGTCGCGCTCCCTCCCCGGTCTCCTCGAAGAAACGGCGGGCGGAATGCGGGACTTCTCCTGCTTCGGCGACGGCGCCGTCACGCTGGCCGCCGGGGCCGCCGCCGCCGGCGGGGGAGCCGGCGCCGCGCTCGGCCGCTCGCTCCAGGCGGCCACCGCCAGCGTCTACCGGTCGCGCTCTCGTCGCGCAAGGAGCTCCGGATCAGGGTCACCTGGACGCGCGGCGTCGCCGGGCGGTGGCGCCGGCGGCGGCTGCCGGCGTGACCGGCTCGCCGTGGCTGTTGATGACGATCCCGGGCGCCCCCGTCGGCGGCCGGCACGCCGCGCCGGGCGCTCCCGTGGCGGCCGGCATGCCGCGCGACGGCCGCGCCGGCGCGGCGCCCGCGGCCGCGCAGCATTTCCTGCAGAAGAAGCGCGGGACCCGGTCCTTCGCCACCGAGGCCGGCACGGCGGTGTCCCTCTACTGGGACACGGCGGAGGCCAAGTACCCCGCGGGCCCCGCGCCGGAGCCTCCCGGCGACTACTACCTCGCCGTCGTCGCGGACGGCGAGCTGGCGCTCCTCCTGGGCGGCGGCGGCGGCGTTGGCGAGGCGGCGCGGGAAGTTGGCGCGGCGCTTCGCCCGGCGCCGCGCCGCGCGCTGCTCAGCCGCCGCGAGCAGGTCCGCGGCGGCGGCGGCGCCTTCCCCCGCTCCTCCTTGTCCTCCTCCTCCTCCTCCCCGGCGCACGCGCAGCTGGTCCACACGACCGGTGCAGGTTTCGCGACGACGGCGCGGAGCACGAGGTCACGGTGGCGTGCCGCGGGGAGGAGTGGGCGGGCCGGCGGCTCCAGGGACGGCGAGGTGGCGGTCAGCGTCGACGGGAAGAAGGTGGTGGAGGCGCGGCGGGTCAAGTGGAACTTCCGCGGCAACCGGACGGCGGTGCTGGGCGACGGCGCGGTGGTGGAGGTGATGTGGGACGTGCACGACTGGTGGTTCGCCGGCGTGTCCCCCGGCAGCGGCAGCGGCGGCGGCGGGGCGCAGTTCATGGTGAAGGCGCGCGGGGCGGCGGACGGCGGCCGGGTGTGGATGGACGAGGAGATGGCCAGCAAGGGCCAGGCCCCCGCCGGCTTCTTCCTGCACCTGCAGTGCTACCGCCGGTGACCTTCCCGGCCGGTCGCCGGCGCCATCCCGTTCCGTTCCGTTCCGACTTCCGACGCCTGGTCGTCGTGTCGAAGCTCGCTCTCTCTGCCATGTCAGCACATTGTTCCGTTCGATGCTGTTTCTGACGTTGATAGTTCTGCTGCTCTCGTTTGTGGTCGTTGAAGGATTGATGGTTGAGAGTGGGTACTTTGAGAATTCGACAATGGGGAGGAGAAATCACAAAAACTAAATACTGATGGAAATTTTATTTTATATATAGGTCAAAGGTTCCTCGCTTTATACGTACGTATTTCGCAACAATGCATATATCAACATTTGATGAAAAATGAATCAAGAATGGTCACAGGTCTCGGTCGATCAGGTGTTGATGATGCCCTTGCTCCGGCGAGCTTGCTGCTGCGGCATGGCCCTTCTTTCGAGCAGGAGAGGAGCTGTTGGTGACTTGTGCATGCTCGATTGCTCTCGGCTCTCCTGCCTCGCAGCCGGGCAGGCCTCTATTTATTGCGGCATCACGAGGCTCACGGGCACACTAGCCTCGTACTCCGCTCCGCGACCGGCAACGGCAATGCTTTCCGGTGGCCGCCATTAACTTCGAGGGGGGCGGTGGTGGGCGGCTGCGGCAGCAGCTGCTAGTCGTCGGCGAGATGGCGCCGGGCCGCGGCCCACGGCTGGTGAGTTCAGGTCGTGTCAGTCCCAGGCCGTGCAGTGCAGAATTTAAAAGATGCAATAGGACAGTAACCCGCTACGTGCCACGGCGATGGCCAGCACTGCTGATCTGCGGTGTTGACTTTGACTTATGCAGCCCTCGTGGAAACTGATGAGCCAAGTCTTTTTTAGCTCTACAGCCACGTCGTGGGTTATTTTTCGTTGGTAACGCATCTAACTCGAACAAGGCCTAGGGTAAAGGAGGCGAAATGGAGGGCACGACCGCACGAGCTCATCGATGAAGTGTTTGGTGACGCGAACGCAAGTGGAATGGGATTACAGTGTTTCACATTCTTTCTTTGGTTCAACTTCAACTCCAGTAAAGTTAAATTATGAGATAGCATGCTTTCTTCAAATTTGCAAAAACAGAACACAACCGGAAGAACTCGATAAACAACAAAAGATTGTAGGTTCTAAAGGAAGAACTGATTTAATTGTAAGTGAAATTGAACGGACAATTGGGTGAAGATCGCTCATATAAATACACATATATTTACACACGTAAGCACCTCCTACTTATATATTGTGTATATCATTTAACTTGGGACCCATATTGTATATATCCGTCGTCAATAACTTAACTTGAGAAGTACTCCGTACCTAGGTGTACCATCAGAAACGTAGCAGCCAAATCAGATGCCGGACATTGAGCAGGCCCGGGTTCACTGCTTGGAGCCACGTATTCCATATGTGCTAAGTGCTTTGCTCCATTGGACATAGTGTACATTGAACTCGAACTAGATAGATAGAGCTCAAATAAGGTCAGCAAACTACTACCTCGGGTCTAAAAAGAAACGTGATTCTCACTTTTCTATAAGTCAAATAATTTTAAATTTAACCAAATTTATACTCCAATCAAATTTAAAATTGCTTCACTTCTTGGGAAAAAATGAGAATTGTGTTTTTTTGGACAGAAGGAATAAGCAGTGCAATAGTGGATGTCGTCCATTGTATGTGAGGTTGGATGTTAATTTAAAGAGATCCATAGCAGGCAGGCCGAGGCATTCTGTTAATAGGGTTAAGTCGTTTGGTTAATTCGGTGAAGAACTTCGATTATTGCAAAGTGGCAGCCACGGAACCTTTTCTCAGAGAATCATTAACCGGCCAAATACGGTTTCGGTAAAATTGGTTTGGTTAAGGTTAACCAAAACATAAATTATACCTCCACCTCACATTTATAAGAAATAAATCACAAATACAATAAGTAAATAGTCTCCAATCCGATCACATGCAATAAGTAAACAAAACACCAATCTGATCATCAATTTAACCGACGATTCGGTTCAGTAAATCCGTTTTCGTAGTTTGTGCCAAACCTGAATGGAAGGGGGGGGACCCAATTACATGATAGAGAGGGCACATGCCCCTTACGGTTCTCAACAAATTTTCACCATATTTGAGACCTACAAATTTATCTGTTCTCCGTATGCTCCCCTCTCATCGAAGTACGTTGCTCTAGTGCTCTTAGAAGAGGGATTGAAGGTCAAACTCTGTTTAGATTTTCGTCCCTCAACTTTTGTTTGTGCATCAAATCAACCTGCAAGTTTTATTTTTCTGACCATAATTTTATATGCAGCGAGCATTTAAATATGTGTGGTTCACTAATTTTTTTTGACCGAAGTCAGGAGGGGAAGCCCTACCTATTTTTATATATTTTTTATTTTAAATCTAATTAATTTGCTCCCACAGAGAGTCGAACCCGGATCTCCTGGGTGCTACTTAGATTCTCTAACCACTAGACTAGAGGCCTTTTTACGTGTGGTTCACTAATTATTTTTACTATCTCGTCTATGGGTTATCCTAATCAATGCTTATATCCATCATATCTATTGTGCACTGTGCGCTTAGCTCAATTTTGTTTATGCAGCTAATGTAGGCGAGTCCCTACTTTTCGCCAACCTGACCACTGTACTTATCCGTTTGGGGCAATTAGTTTTCAAAATACACTTCTATCCCTATAAAAAGGTAATCTAAATGATTAGTCAGACTTGCAGACCAATTATTCTTATCGAACTTAATCTGAGTATTTATCTATATGGTAAAAGAATATCATACAATTTTGTACCAAACATATAACATATGAAGATAAAAAAATTTAGTTATCTATGGATAGATTTGACCCAAAAATAAAACTTGAGGAACTAGATTGGTGGATTTGAAAGTTGAGGGATGAGTTAATCGACGCGGGGCTAGCGGCCAGCGGCCAGGCGTGAGGCCAACGGTTGCCACCAGTCAGGCACGCTGGCAACGACGGTCAGCAGCAGTCGAACGCTGCGGCCGGCAACCAAAGCGCAGAGGCCGAGCTCGGCAGCGGTGAGGACAGACGCGACGGGGAATGGCGGGGAGTCGGCCGTGGGCTACGACGCACCGGAACAACAGGTGCGGCTGGGTAAGTGGAGGAGCGGCGGTGCCGCTGCCATGGTCGGGCTGCCTTGGGCGTGTTCCAAGAGTGTTGAGATTGAGCGTGCAGCGTTAGGTGGAGACACTTCGAGTGTCTTAGGGCGTCGTTTTCCTCGCTAGGGGCATCATTTTTTAGTTTCAACCTTGTTGCATAGGGTTCTCTAGGTGAAAACCCTATCCATATCCTAGACGAGTGATGGCGTATCGGCGCCGTACCCTCCTTGGAACATAATCTCTAGAGACCCATCTCAACTCTTGGCATCTCTGGTTCAATGGTCAGGAGCGGTTGCTGCTAGTCAGGCGGGCATAAATAACCGATAACCGAAAACCAACCGAAATAACCGAAACATAAACCGAACAAACCGGAACCGAACTAACTGATTCTCTATTCGGTTCCAACAGGTATGGGACCGAAATAACCGAAGAAATTTCGGTTCCTACTGTCGGTTAACCGAACTACATGAAAAAATGCATTTTTCAAGACTATAGGTTAGGTTTATGTGTGGTGTGTCATATTTGAAGTGCTATGTATTTGTGCTAATATATTGCTATTACTCCCTTGTCAATTATTATTATCTAAAAAGAGTAAGTGTTATCCAAATTTACTTTTTTGGTCGTCTTGGACTTCACTCATAAATTTCGGTTAATTAGGTTAGAACCGAAATAACCGAAAACCGAAATGTTCGGTCCTATAATTTCTTGGAACCGATCGGTTCCTATATTTTAAGTACCGAATTTCGTCAAAAATCGAGGAACTGAACCGAAACTGAACCGAAAACAGAATGCCCACCCTAAGCTGCTAGTGGCGGCAATCTCGTCGCGTGGCAAGCTGGATGGGTTTTGTTGAGCCCACGTGGAGGCATTCGTAGTCATGGTGGCAGCTGGAGGTCGTCGCATGGTTGCCGGTTGAGCTGCTTGCAACGAACCGTGGTGGCTGGCGTTGCTTGGGAATGGTTAGTGCGGCGTGCGATTACTTTAAAGGACGACGCTTGTGGCATAGGCATCGTGGAACGATTTGGCTTACAGTGGGTTGCACCGGATTGTTTCAGCCTTGGTTGGGCTATTCGGTGCAGGATGGCGCATTTGACTTATTTGGTTTGTTGGCATGGCAGCAGAGGCTACGTGCGGGGGTGCGGGGGGTGAAGCAAGGATGTGAGGTCGGCTTGCAACAACGGCTTGAGAGTACAAGGGAGATCAGAGGAGCTGGGGCAGCTTCACTCACCACCCCGACGGCGATCATGGCAAGGCCACCGCATGCGGAGTTTCCTACTCGAGGCAACAAGAGATGTGGAGTCCAACAACGACGTGGCGAGGCCCGCGTGTTGTGTTTCGTGGTGGCGACTACAAGGCAGCCCATGAGAGGTCCGGATTCACTGGAATCACCCCGTCAGGTGGAGTGTGATGTTGCAGCGGCAATACAACGGAGAGTCCCGCGTGGTGGTAGCTTTCACGGTGCGGTGCAGTCTGCTTCTGTCGGTTTTTCTATCAATACAGGGTTAGGTTTGCAGGTTCTCGACAATTATTTGGGTATGTATGTTGGTGGATGCCACGTCTAACGGGGAGTTGTTGTTGTGTTCTGTGTCGATGTCTCGACCGGATAGAGGTGTCCTATGGGGATGCATTGTGTGGCTCATGTCGATGTCCCAATTCGATCAACCTGACTTGAGTTGCTGCTGGCGCAAGTTGAGGTCCTAACTTAACCCGTCGGTTTTTATACTCTGTTGTGTCTTTTTGGTTGTAATGTCCGGTCTGGACTTTTTTCTTTAATATAATCAATGACTTTTTCACTTGGTTAAAAAAATATAAATTGAGGGACTAAATTAGCTAATTTTAAAATTGAGAATTGAATTCAGTCCGGAAAAATTGAGATGAAAGTGCCTATTTTGACTTTATTGAGATTTCAGTTATAAAAGAGGTTTTAATTTAGGGAAATGCTCCTATACGGTCGTCCGACCGATCGGACGCGGAACGGCCAGCACCCCTTCCATCTATACATTTCCATCTATACGTGACCATCGTTTAACCTCCACATCCCCGTTTCGAAAAGTAAAAAAAAAATGCATCGCGGATCTCATCACCGCCGCCGCGCTCGTTCGAGATCCCGCGCCGCCGCCACTGGCCCTTCGTCCGCCGCCGCCGCGCTCCTCCACGCGCCGGCGTCGTCGCCACAGCCACCGTCGCGCCTCCCCGCCGATGCGCATCGCCCGGGCCTGCACCTCCATGCCGCGCGCCCTGGCCTGCTCCTCCACCCGCATCGGCTGCCTCGTCGACGAGGCCACGGCCTCCGCCTCCGCCGGATCTAGGCCCGCGTCGATGGTTGTCGCCCCGGCTTCAAGCCCATCTGCATCGTCCGCCTCGAACAGATGAGCAAGACCATTCGGTGGCTCGTCATGGAGCTCCAGCACGGCGTGGAGGTCATCCGTCATTGGGTCGCAGCACGACCGTAGGAGCTCCAGCGGTGGCGCACGAGGACGACGGCGGGCTCCACGATGATGTCGCATTCACCCTACGGTGTTGCAACAGATTTTGTTTCATGTTGCATAACTCTATGCATGTTGTAACAATTATTTTTAGATGTTTCATCTGTTGATTTTTCATGTTGCGACTTCCGCGTTCCAATGTTTCACCATGCTATAGATGTTGCATTGGTTGCGATGATTTTTTTCAATGTTACAATTGCATAATTTTGATATTGCAATAGCCTTGTCTTGATGTTGCATAAAGTTTGATTGAATGTTTCATCTGAATCGGATGTTTCATGAAATATGTTCTGATGTTGCGGCGGGATGTTTTACTCAACTCCCGTAGCAACCAGATGATATGCGACGGTGGTGTTTCTGTACATGTTCCTGATGTTGCAACCATTAGTTTTTCATGTTGCAAGTATTGTTTTATAATGTTGCATACGCTATTTTTAAATGTTGCAAAAAAAATTTAGATGTTGCATGTAACATAATGTAACATAGTACTTATGTTGTGGTGGGAGTTTTAGTTACTACAGTCTACAGTACCGTTGGAGGGAAAATGCTTAGTCCAGAATGCGCCACGTCACCCGTCCGATTTTTTTGGATTGGGAACGGATGTCCGGGCGCTGGTTATTCCCTTTAATTTAATGAAATCCGCTTCTTCCGAAAAGGCGGAAACACGTGGGTCCGCGGAGCATGCATATACGTAGAAAAACTGATAATCCCGTCACCGGTTCGCCTCCTTCGGACCGACCGCCCGCGACACGGTCACTCCTGCGGTCACTCCTGTCTGCGCCTCGCGCGGCCTCTCCTATCCGCAGCCTCGCGCGCGGTCACCGCCCACCGCCCGAGGGGGGGCAGCGGCGCCCCGCAGCGCACGTCTCTGTCCTCGCGCAGCCGCTCCCTGCTCCCCTGCCTTCTAGTTGCAATTGCTTGCTACTCCTAGTCGCTACCGACGGAGACGTCGACGGCGACTCGGTCCAGCCCGACCCACCCTGTCAGGGTCAGGCGGCGGCGGGCCTCCTGCCTTTCCGGGGGAGCGGAACCACCGCTCGCCGACGAGCCCTCACGCCGACGCTAGGGTTTGATTGAGGCCCCGCCCGCCACCGCCGCCGCCATGGACCTGCCCCCGGGCGCCGCCCGCCGCAACACCTACTCCCTCCTCTCCCAGTTCCCCGACGACGCCGCCGCCGCCGCGCCCGCGCCCCTGCAGCGCCAGTCCAGCGGCAGCAGCTACGGCGCCGGCAGCTCCATCTCCGGCTCCAGCGACTACCCCTTCTACCTCCAGCCCCCCGCCTCGGCCGCGGGGGCCGCCGCGCCGCACGGATCGGCCGCCGCCGCCGCGCCCGGGCCCGGCGGGTCGTCGCCCTGCAAGAGCTGGGCGCAGCAGGCCGAGGAGACCTACCAGCTGCAGCTCGCCCTCGCGCTCCGCCTCTGCGCCGACGCCGCGTGCGCCGCGGACCCGGGGTTCCTCGACCCCGGCGACCCCGGGAGCGGGAGGGGCAGCGGGAACGGGAGGGCCTTCCCGCTCGCGCAGCCCGCGCCCTCCGTCGAGTCCCTCTCGCATCGCTTCTGGGTCAGCTCTCTCTCATCACTCACAGCCTCCCTTTCCCGTGCTTTTTGTTCAATCATCACCACAGTGTCGTTTTCTGGAAATGATCATTCGCGATTATGAGGAATTCGGATTTCAGAATGGCCAAACCAGTGATTAACTTTAGTTTTCAGAAGCAAAAGCTTGAAATGATCATTCGCGAGAGGAATTCTGGTTTCTGAATGCTGCAATTTGGTGGAGCCAGTGCTTAACAGTCTATAAAAGGAATGGAAGCTGTGGGTTCAGCTGCTTGGCTTGGTACTTGGTAGATTATACTTCTGATCCTGCATACCACATCATGTAGCTCAACTCATATATGAAATAATACAAGGATTTCGCTATTTCAGTGTATTAAACAGCTTCAACGTACATTTTTATGTCCGATTGGAATTTGATGTAGCCTATTGTTCCGCAATCTTATTGCTGTGTCAGAACGATCTCTGCAGTTGTAACAAATCTATCTTCCACATTGTGATTGTGCATACCCTGCATATATCTCGTATCTATCTCATTTCGATTTTTTCCATGTTTGTTTCCTAACATTTTAGGTAAATGGCTCGCTATCATACAACAGCACAATACCGGATGGATTTTACATGATTCATGGGATGGACCCCTTCGTGTGGTCGCTATGCACGGATGTACATGAAGAGAACCGCATACCCTCCATGGAATCACTCAAATCTGTCCGTCCGGATGACTCTTCAATTCAAGCCATTCTCATCGATCGGAGAACTGATTTTGATTTAGGAATGCTGGAGAGTTACGCTTCCAGCCTTTTGTCTAGTTCTACTGATGCCAAGGATGTGGTAATCCAACTAGCCAAAGTCGTATCTTCAAGAATGGGGTGAGAGTTGCATCACTAAGCTCCTAGGCCTTTCACTTTAGCCTGTGGCTTATGTGGTTTTTGAAACTTCTTTCTATTTTTTTCCATCGTCAAGGGGTACGACTTCCAACGAAGAGAACTTGCTTCCACGATGGAAAGAGTGCAATGAGACCATCAAGTCAAATACAGGATCTGTTGTTCTTTATCTGGGAAAGCTCCCTATCGGTCTCTGCAAGCACCGCTCATTGCTGTTCAAAGTATGTTTGCTGGTTTAAGTTGCTTTCCTGTCTGTTCATCTTGTGAAATTCTGTTACCTCAGTGACAACCACAGCAAGAATGGCGGTAAAGAGTTCTGTATATCCGCTGTCAGAACATGAACGTTTGCAACTTGATTATAATTTAGCAATATAACTTACCCAAAAGCTACATGGAGAGGGCTCTCCATTTAGCATATAAGGCCAGTCCCAACCCAAGACGCTACACATAGTTTCTATAGTCGCCACATCATCAAGAAACTAGCACTAGACATACTTTCCCAATGCAAACACCACTATTTCAAACTTGAATTTAATGCTACTCATCTCACATCTTGTCTTAGATTGTGTGTAGAAACCATGCCTCATACTCTCATGCAAGACTTGGTTTCTGTCTCTTTCTTCATTTAATCACTTGCTACATCATCTTTTATCCTAGGTGGCAGCTCATTTAATTTTATGGACACCATCCTAGTCATTGGGTTGGGACTGCCCTCAGGAGAGGCCTCTTGATTTGGAAAGAATTAGTCTGTCGAAGGGGAAGAACCCAAGAAAGGAAAACAAGAGGAAGTAACAATCACAAAAGAAGAAGTAACAATCGAAGAATCCTAACTCCAACAATCCCTCTTCTTCTCTGATCTCCAACTCCTGTGATACCTCTTCTTCTTCGGCGAGGATCTCTGGCGACGAATCAACTCCGGCGAGGTCCAATTGGGACTGCCCTCAGGAGAGCCCTCTCGATTTGGAAAGAATTAGTCTGTTAGAAGGGGGAAAACCCAAAAAAGGAAAAACAGGAAGTAACAATCACAAAAAGAAGTAACAGTTGAAGAATCCCAACTCCAACAACCCTCTTCTTCTCTGATCTCCCAACTCCGGCGATACCTCTTCTTCTCTGACGAGCATCTCCGGCGACGAATCAACTCCGACGAGGTCCAATTCGGGTTAGGGTTTGGGTGTTTGGGGTTGGGGAGGGGATCCATGGCTGGTGGATCTAGAGGGATGACTGGGGAGGGCGGAGGACTGGCGGTGGTTGGTGGGACGGCGAACCGGTGGTGACGCCGCTTGCCGTGGTTGAGCCAGGTTCGGTGGCAGAGGCAGCAAGGTTCGGTGGCAGTCAAGCTGCAATCCATAAGCGGCGGCGGCGGCGGTGGGGGCATCACTGGAACTGGGGTGGCCTGGGCAGCGGGGGATGTCGGCCGGATCAGATTTGAAGAAGGACACCGAGAAAAAGCAATACCGAAGGGGTTAGTGGTGGGGTGGTAGCAGCGGAGGTGGCGGGGGCGCCGCCGGAGATGGAGGATGAAGAGTTAGGGCACGTGGGTGGGTGGGGGTGTTTTTTTTTTCTTTTGCATGCTGAATAGATAAGGCGGTCGGGCGGCTAGGGCGAGGGGGCTCTCGGCGTAGCGCTATCTTGAGGGTCCCCTCCATCTAGTTGCTTCGAATAACTTATTAACTTATTACCTTCTAAATTTCTTGTGACCTGGAATTTTTACTAATGTGATGCCTTCGCTGCTGTTGTCACAGATGTTAGCTGATAAAGTCAGTATTCCATGCAGAGTTGTCAAGGGTTGTAAATATTGTAAAACTGATGATGCATCTTCCTGTCTTGTACGCTTTGGGCTAGAAAGGTACCCTCCCTGATGATCTTAATCTAGAACCATTTAGTTTAATGCCTTAGCTATGGTCCATCTTGCAAATATCTACTTTGGTCCTTCTGGGACACTCCAACCATTGTTTTAGTTGTATAGATAACTTTTGGCAAGGACAACTCGTTGTTACCTGTTATTTCGTTAACATCAATTCACCGCCCTAATATTTGACTTGTGGTGTGTACTTATCTCCTGTTGACTTCATTTTGGCAGGGAATACTTGGTTGATTTATTTGGCGATCCCGGTCAACTTAGTGATCCTGATTCTTTTGTAAACGGTCCCTACTCACTATCGGTGTCCTCACCTCTCCATCCTCCCAAATTTAGGTCATTGGAGATCACATCAAATTTCAGCTCGGTAGCCAAGCAGTACTTCGCAGATTGCCATTCACTGAATCTCTTGTTCAGTGATTCGTCCACAGGTAATTAGTTTCCAAATAGGTATTAACTTTTTTTTTCATGTATCAATAGGGCTTCGTTATGTATATCAATGTCTATCCAGTAAGATGTTGCTATAGGCAAAGTATGGAATCGTCATCAAGAATGTTTTTATCTGCCAGGGTTGTAACATACTGTATTGTGCATTTTCAGGTGCTCCTACTGGTGCAGTAGTTTCTCTGGACCAACCTTATCCTAAGAAACTTGTTGCTGGGGATGAGACTATTAACAGCTGGATGCCAGGAAAAGGTAGCTCGTGACAATCTTCCGAGACTGAAAATACACTGCTGCTATTTGTTCTCAGTATCTGAATGAGGGACTTGTTGTAGTACCATGCTACTTGTACATATTATCACCAAACAGATAGTACAACCCAAGATATCCACTTTGCACCTGTACTAGGAAAGTTTACCCAATTTACTGTAGCCCATGCTCATACATGTATATTATTGCATGGTTGTCTGAAGTCGATATTTTTTTTTTGTTCTGGTTATGTAGGTCAAGCAGCAATGAAGCCGGATATTATAGTGCCGGAAGCTCCTCGAGAGGTTTTGCCACTAATTACTTCCTCCAATCTGAAGCTTGATAAGAAGCAACAATTGGCATTAATTGAGGGGACTCAGCAGTTGCGGCATACAGTCAGTGATCTATCACTTGCTGCAGATGATCTGATCATTCCATGGAATGAGCTGGTTTTAAAGGAGAAGATTGGAGCAGGTAATATATACACATAATACTTGAAAGGTCAGCCTTTTCTAGTCCACCAGCAAGAAAAGGGAAAAATGGTTTTTGTACGTCTGCTAATAGGACTATGCAACCCATTATGTTAGAAATTTTTGGCACTATAATATGCACAGTTCTCCTGCGTGTTCAAGGAAAAAAGGAATGAAATTTTAGCATTTAATCAAACTTGTGTCATGCTGAGAATTTTTCTGTCAAATGTTGATGTGTCTACCATATCAAAAAGAACAATTTCTTATTTTGGTAAATCCATCTTCTTCCAGGTTCTTTTGGAACAGTTCATCGTGCTGACTGGCATGGATCGGTAAGCTTTTGCATAACTCTACTCTTTTTATAGATAGGATGTACTCCCTCCGTCCATCTATCGGCGTCGTATGGGCAAAATTTAGTTTTCCAGGAATCGGCGTCGTCTTAAGTGGTCCTCCTGTTTTTTCCCTCGGTACTCCGCACGGACGATGCCTCACATGCACCGCGTAATGAAAGCGACGACACCCTCCCGTTACCCTCGTATACGCCTCCGTATTCCTCCGTTATAATTATTCTCTGTCGTATGAAGCCGCTAGCCACTCGTCGTCGTGCTGCCGCCGCCTTGCTGCACCACGCTGCCTTGCCGCCGTAGTACTCCCGCTGCTGCCGTGCCATCGCGCTGCCGTGCCGTCGCTGCTGCCGTGCCGATGGATCCCATGGCACCATTGATGAGGTGCAGTACGTGCGTGGCATCAACTGGGCACCAGATTCTGCTCACGAAGATGAAGACCCCATGGCCGAGAGCGAGGCAATGAAAGTTTAATATGCACCGGAGCTTCTTTTTGGTATGGGCGGTAAAAATTGAAAGTTGAATCACGGGGCAAGAATAGCAGGTGCATGGGCGCGCGATTGCAGCATTTGGGAAAAATTTCCTTGCGGGACGGCGCGGCCCTGCCTTTTAATCGGGCGATTACGGGTGACCGGGCAGGCTAACGGCGTTTTCGCGAGCGTGCGCGCCCCGCGGTTGATCGGGAAGTGAAACGGACGCAAATTCATTTACTGCGGCGCTGTGATTTATTGTAATACGATGTGCCTTTGCTGCTCCTTGGTCACTGCGCAGGAGTCTTAGACGACGCCGATAGATGGACGGAGGGAGTAACTAACAAGTATAAGAAGATTGTTGCTTTTGCTTCTTTATTCTGATCAACTTTTCCCTATTATTCTGTTATGGGAATGTTTTGCTGTAAAGATTCAGGGATGTTAAACTAGAGGGGTTGGGAAAGGGGGAATAGATTAATTTCTTCCTTGATTCAATCTGTTACATAGTTGACCCTTCTATGACTAGAATTAGTTTCAGCTTAATTTAATTGAATTTTTAACATATTTCAGATTGACTTCATTGGACTTTTTCCCTTCCCTAATCAAGCCGGTCTCCTCTTTCCTAATCCAACCGACTACTAGTGCTAACTGACTACCCATTGTGTGCAAACTTCTCATCTAGCACCAAACAAACTCCACAATAAATTCAATAGCAACCTCCTATTATTCTGTTTTCCTCTGGGTGGGCCCATTGTTCTAGTGATCTTGGTCTCAGTAATGAAACCAAATCCACATTTTCACAGGATGTTGCTGTCAAAATACTTATGGAGCAGGATTTTCATCCGGAACGCTTCAGGGAATTTATGAGAGAGGTTTGTTGAATAACTTTTGCATGAGTTTATTTTAATGTTGTTCTACTACTACTCTATATCCACATGTTGTTTATGCCTTTATGGAGCATCCCTAATCAAAGTAGTCAGATTATGAATATTTTTGTCATTGTGATAGGTTGCAATCATGAAAAGTTTGAGACATCCAAATATTGTTCTATTCATGGGTGCTGTCACAGAACCGCCAAACCTGTCAATAGTTACAGAATACTTGTCTAGGTATGGAAGTCCCTTTCAGCTATACCATTGTTTATCTTTATAATGTAATATTATAATATTTTACCCACTAGGCTGCTTCCAACAAGTGATTCCTTTCTACCATTGCAGGGGCAGTTTGTATAAACTTTTACATAGGAGTGGTGCAAAGGAAGTTCTAGATGAGAGACGCCGATTAAACATGGCATTTGACGTGGTATTGTTATTGTGTTATCTAATTTTCCCTACCTGTTTCATCTACAACTTTACATGCCTATGTTATGAAATTAAAGCGATGTACTTTTACTATCTGAATCCTCTCTGCTGATTTTACAGGCCAAAGGAATGAACTACCTGCATAGACGCAGCCCTCCTATTGTTCATCGTGATCTGAAGTCTCCAAATCTTCTAGTTGACAAGAAGTATACTGTCAAAGTATGTCAATCAACTGCATATGTTGTTGCATTGAGACAATCGAAATTTGCATATGCATGCTTTCTGCCATGTTTTATGTCAACACATGCTTAGTAGTCATATGCACCTTGCCAAATATTCCTTTGCACATCTAAACTTGCAATAGCATCTGAAGTCCAAACCTAGCAAATATGTGAAATTTAGTAAGAGAACGGAGCTATAATCTTCCATGATCTTCCTTGTTTTTCTATTGGATAGCCTGGGATTCGCTCCAGTCCACTGGGACTGGGGAATTTGTTCATTCCCCCTTCCAGTACATGGGGACTGGGCCTAATCCCATTTCTACCAAACAAGCCCGTTGATGGAGAAAATTTCTGAGAAAACAGGGTTCTTATGATTTTTTAGTAGTGGAAATATTTGCAGTCATGATCTTTTTTCCAAGTTCACTTTGTTGCTTCCATTAAACAT
Organism: Echinochloa crus-galli; assembly: GCA_900205405.1. Lineage (NCBI taxonomy): Eukaryota > Viridiplantae > Streptophyta > Magnoliopsida > Poales > Poaceae > Echinochloa > Echinochloa crus-galli. The sequence goes on from OAMR01000369.1 coordinate 1,088,015, forward strand.
AATAAGGGGGAAAATATGCGAAGTAGCTCTAGTCTTGACATAGCATGTGGATTTTCATGGCATTCTTCCCAGAGGATACATCTTGAAATGATCTTGTTAATTAATTTAATATTCTCTTGACTTGGCTGTTCTTTTAGTTTCCATGTTATATCATTTACTCATAATTCGTTTATCTGGTAATAATGTGATATTAGGTCTTCTTGACCAAACTTTATAAGTTTTAACTATTCCTTAGGTATGCGACTTTGGCCTTTCAAGACTAAAAGCTAACACCTTCCTGTCTTCCAAGTCTTTGGCTGGAACTGTAAGAACCTTTTTCACTTTACTCTAAAGGTCATCTCCCATTAACTGAAAAATATGACTTCAACAATCGTGACATTTTAAATATCAGCCTGAATGGATGGCACCTGAAGTGCTTCGAGATGAACCATCCAATGAGAAATCTGATGTCTACAGTTTCGGTGTAATCCTATGGGAATTAATGACATTGCAACAACCATGGTGTAACCTGAATCCTGCCCAGGTAACTTCATTATCTAGTAGCTCCATTGATGAAGCGACAGCGACACAACCTCTCACTGAGAACACTTATTTTCTTTTCTTTTTTTTGCTTATCCACAAACAATGCACACCTGAAGCGGTACCCTATTGTGTTAACCTCTATCCGGCTCGACACTATCTGCAGGTGGTTGCTGCTGTAGGTTTTAAAGGAAGAAGGCTTGAAATCCCCAAAGATCTGAATCCTCTAGTAGCCGCGTTAATTGAATCTTGTTGGGCGAAGTATGCATTGCTGTTCCAACTTTATATCCCTTTCACTTTGTTACTTCTCTGAATTTAATCACAAGGACCTGGTCCTAATAATTGTACTAATGCTATGTCTTTTGTAGCGAGCCATGGCGAAGACCCTCATTTACAAATATTATGGATGCTTTGAGACCACTAATTCGGGTTCCGGTGCCACAGTTGATTCGTTCAGATTCATAGCGTGCTTTATACAGTTACAGGAAGGTGTATTTTATTGAGTTATCCTGATAAGATCAACATGGAAGAGGGTTTTGATATTGACCTGCTATAACTGTATAATCCATTGACAGTATCACTTCATTATGAGAATATGTGTTTCCTTCGTTTACACTTTCCAACAAAGTGGCAACTTCTTTTCATGTCTGAGGTATGCTGCCATTTTCAGAGAGTTCTGTTCCTCACTAACATTTTTAAGTATCAATCGATTGTTGAATGTGAGATTTACTTAGATATTTGGAAGAAGATTTAATTCAGTTAAATTCAAAATCAAACACAACCATGATGGACACGAGGTACTGAGGTAGGGGAATGCTGATTTCATACACAGACTATGTAGCTGTACTGTCTATTTTGTTTTGTCCACAATTTTTGTATGTTTTCTCACAAATCTGTGCTGTATAGAACGTCAGAAGGTAATTGCTTCTGGTTAAAGGAATGAGTTAGAGGTTGACAGTTTTAGGCGACTAATTCATATACATGTATCCAGTTGATGACTACTATAATAACTCACTGAATGCTCAAAATTATAGTTTTAATATCTCAAACACAATTTGGTTAGTCTGGCTTGATAGCTGTTGCTAGAAGTATTTTGTGATAATGGTAGTTACTTGGATTTCCCACTCTCAATTTAGATTATTAGGCATATTTAGTCTAAGCTTCCTTCATTTTTTATTGGGTTTATGCTGTGCCAAGTTGATCACACATCGCTATGCTTAACTGAATGTTGCTGTTCAACAGAACTTGTTTGTGGTGACTGCCAGGTCATTAGATCCTTCTATATTATTTGTAAAGATCGAGTGTCCAGTGCCTTTCCCTGAGCTCTTACTGCTCCACTTTATTTTACAAGTTAATTTACTTTCTTTTTCCTTTTTCACTTAAAAATAGTGCTGATGAGGTTATAATAATGGCTACTCACAGGTCTTGCACGCTGCTTCAATGGACGCCAACTGAAACTGTTAGTCTAACTTGCCCGTGAGATGTGGGATGTCATCCTCCGGTGATGTATCTTGATCACAACAGAGAATGCACACCGGGCTTCAAATCTCCTGACCATGCCTGTAAATTCTAGTTTCTCCTAGATTTCTTTGTACAGTATGTGGCTATAGGTAGCCATGAAAACAAAAGGTTTTGGCTGACTTGCTTCAGGCCTTCGGTTCAGATACCACCCTGGACCAAAGCAGTGCTGTAGTAGCAGATGTATCTCTGTATGTATGCCCGTCCCTTCATTTCTTGTAATGTAACGCCTTGAAATTAGTAGAGACCTGAGGGAAAGAGAGTTCTTGTACCGCTTCGTAGATTTGTACCATGGTTGTTGCTGAAGCTGAAGATGACATAGCAAACATGAATGTTTTTTTGGTTTCCTACCATGCTTGTGGTGTGGGTTCACGACTTCACGGATTGCCAGATACTCTGTCCGTGCACCAGATGTCTTGACCTGATGGAATAATTTCGGTGTCACGGAGTAGTTGTGCATATAATTCTGATGCGCATATAATTCCGATCAGTGCGTGCAAGTACTGACGCTGCTTTGCCAGGAATTCAAGTCCTAATCAGTGACCTTTTGAATGGAGGAGTTCGAATCTTTGGATTAAATTGCGATGATCTCCGAACAGGCAAACAGGTTTATTGACCCATGAGAAGAAACCATAGCCATGCTTCACGAGGTTTCTACACCGATCATGAGCATTTTATCACTGGCAGTCGGTTGACAGAGGTCTGCACATGACGCAGTTTGTACATTCTTTCCTACTTTCCAGCAAACTTGTCTGCTCACATTTACGAGAGAAACTCTTTGCTCCACTTGAGGTGAGGGCTTACCAACTGCACCCACGTTCTGGCTATCCGCGCGGTACTTTTGGCTACTTCTGGCGTTATAAATAAAACTAAAACACGGAAAAGAGCAACTTCAAAAGCCTAAGTATAATTCTAACCAAATCAAGAGTTTTGGAGGATTCTAAAACAATAGAAAACGTCCAACAGCATCTGTAAAATAAACATGCTAGCTAAAATTTAGAAAAGAACAGAAAAGGTGGGTTCCAACAGACTCGCCATCAACTCAGATCGGTATCCCGCCTCGGAAAAACTCGAACGCGGCTCGGAATCTATACCGAGCGGGAACCGCTCGCAATCTTCCCGCAGTCACGTGTCTCCCGCAGCGGAGGACACGCGTCCATGGCGGCAATGGCGTTGAACCCGCCGGCGCACGGGATGGGGCTGAGCTCGCTACGGTCGGACCCCGGGGCTCGCGCGCTTGCACGGCCGCTCGGCGTCCCCGGCCTCCAACGCCGTGGCGAGCTTCCGCTTCAGCGACGAGTTCCAGTGGTTCTTCACGGCGTTGTCGGTGCGGCCGGGGAGCAGCCGCTCGATTGCGGCCCACCGGTTTCCCAGCCGCGCGCGCTAGGCTTGGGTCGCCGGCCTCGAGAACAAGCCCCTCCACCAACGGCACTGACGCCCTGAGCTCTGCCTGCAAGAATAAGGAGCAGAAAAGCTTCAATCGTTGCCTCCCTCCAAAAAATTAAGCGCCTGAGCACTTAGCAGACCGCAGACCTCGGAGACATCGGCACGACCGAGGCATGGTGAGTCCAGCACGAGCTGCTTGGAGAGGGGGCGCGCCGGCGTTGAGTCCTAGCAAGGCAAACCGGAGTCGGGGGAAGGCCGCCGCGTCCTCGGCTTCCACGACGGGGACGACGAAGACGAGTGGGCGTGGCAGGGGCAGGCGTCGAGGGGTGGGAAGGAGATAAGCTTGGTAGATGGGTCCATCCAAACAGAGAGTCTAGTTTAGATAGTCTGTTGGGTTCCATCACAAAAAGATGCTTTTTTATATTATACAAAGGAGAAAAAACTCTACATTTAGAGAATATTTTGAAGAGGCTGTTGGAGTTGCTCTAAATCTATGGATTAACCAACACCCTCCCCAAAACCCTATCCATATTAACTTAAATTGGATATGTGTCGATTACTTAAATTGGATATATAAGATTGGGAGGACAAATCTGCGTGTGAAACAGGGGGAGCTTTGAGTTATTTTGGGTTCTATGTGCCCTTATAATCCATATCCATGTCTTTTCTGACCTCCAGATGGATTTATCCCCACGATACCCTCCATTGGCTCGGAAGGCGAAGCTATTTATGGTTATGATTTGCATAATATAATTGATATTTCTGTATGGGGCTAGAAGTAGTATCCCTCTAAATCCCTGCATTCTAAGTCAGTAGGATCCCTGCTGCCTAAGTCAGTACGATCCCTCTAAAATCACAGCTGGAAGGATGATATCCACTTTCTTGGGGATGGGTTGCTCCGAGGGTCACTTGTTAATCCCTCATCTGATACTTGACCACCACTTCACCGGGGAGGATGGCTCTGATCAGATCGCTCGGTTTTTGGGAACAACTTAGCCCTGTTGTGATGTAGTATATTATTCCTCTAAAGCTGGACATTATATTAGAGCATATTTTGTGCGTGGGATTGTAGGAGAAGAGAGATAGCGAGGCCGATGGGCTCGCCAAAAATGGCGAGGGAAGAAGAGGGGATAGTGAGCGGAATAGACTAGTGACGAGGAAGGAGAGGCCGTTGGATTGGCATTTTCCCGTTCTTTTCTCTTTTTTTTTGGATGAAACGATCTCACGTAATGTTTAGTCGAGTGATGGGACCAATTTCTGCTTTGTCTTTGGTTAGAGGGACAAGAGAGAACGAGATGATCTTGTCTCATGTTTGGTTGGAGGGATGGGGATGGATAGATGAATATGTATATGGTCACCCATTGAATATAAATGGTAAGTTTACCTCACATTTGAGCATAAATGATATTTCTTTGTAGCAAATACTTGACCGTGCATACAGAATGTAATAATCACTAGTGTATAACTAACAAGCTAATTACATCCCTTTATCAACCAAAGCAAAATGTAAGTCGTCATGTCATACCCGTTACGAACATAGAGCAAACAGATCTGCTGTAACCATTGCACACAAAAGAAATCCTACAATTTATAGCAAAACCACCATTAATCTTGTTTGCATAGAGTAGATAAGGCATATAATCGCTTCAATTAACCACTTATCAATCCATCATGCAGATCTCAATCAAAACCAATAGCTAGGGTATCATACCTTAGGACCTCGCACCGATGCAGGATGAAGACCTCGCGGTATCGATGGAACAGCATGTGAGGGGTGGTCGAGGAAGGATTAGGTGTCGAGGGAGGAGCGCACCTGCGACGAAGTTGGGGTGTTGGGGGCTGTCGGCACATCGAAGTTGGTTGGGCGGTGACTCCGATGAGTACATTAGGGAACACGGCGGAGGCGGCTATGCGGGTAGATCTACTCCAGGCCGGCGCGGATCCGGCATGGGAGCAGATGGCGCCGGCAAGTCCAGTGCGCACCGTTGTGCGGCATAGAAGAGTCGGGGGGATGTCGCGACTGGGGGAGGTGAGGGTGACTCACGAGCGGGGGAGGGTTGAAGCAGTGACCGCAGGGGGGGGGGCGTGAGGTGCATGTGAGATTCCGTGGGGCGAGGGAAGGTGCGGTCCGCCTGTTTTTCACGAATGAGTTTATCCCGCATCTACAAGGAATATACTCTTGTTGGATCCATCCCATCCCTTATGACTCCCAATCAAACATATCTAAATAGAGGACAACACTGTCCCATCTCGTCCCAACCCTCCAAACAAACACTCCCTTGGTATCATAAATATAAGGTGGATATGGATCATCCGATAATTAGAGACATAATAGGATTATCCAACTATATACTACTAGTCATCAAAGTTTGAAAGATTTCTATTATTATTCGTTCACTTTAGGTTGATGAAAGTCTTTTCTTCCTTTCTCGTGAGGACTTAGTTATGCTTTGAGAAGCACATCGCCGTTTTACCTTGAGCTTCTTAGTAGTAAATCTACAATATCAACTGCATTTGTGGTTGCTTCAACTCTAAGCTTTAATTAACCATGGATATACGAGTATTTTATTTTATGCAGGCTATGACTTTCTAGCTTTATTTTGTAAACTATGGACTTGTCTCAAGAATTCAATATAGATGTATATATTATCCGATCATGAATATCCACATCCAATCCGAAACTGTAGGCTTTCCGACATTCGAAAAAAACGCACCTCTATTCGTGATATCCGTTACACTTCGAATCTGACTAAAGAAAGTGGATTAGGATATGGATAAAGCATAATCCGATTTGTCCGTTTTCATCCCTAGATATTTGGACCTTTGGGGTCATTCCACTATTGCTTATGCTTCGTTAAGCAAAGATGGAGGATTGCATAGCTGGCATCATGGCTAAATAGGCATTTCTTGACATTTCTCTTTTCAATGTTTCAGTTTGCCTTTTTTTTCTCTCACAACATCCATTATCTAAAACGGGTGGAAATACTATGAAAAAACCGGTACCATTTTCGCATCAATGGCGGTGATATCATTTCCAACTTTAGTAAAACATAAATATTGTCATTTCTAACCAATTTCACAATAGAACCTACACTTAATTGCTAATATATAAATATGGAAAAATCCTGACCGTGACTATTTTTGTTTCCATCTTAGTACAGTTTATCCTTCTCAACGCACCTGAACATATACCACCACGTAACATTTTGAGCAACATGTTTATCCAAAAAAAAAAATAAATAAAAACTCGAGCAACATACCGGTCGCAACAAATTCCACAAATGGAAAGGGGCTGGGTGATAAAAGCGCAGCAGCTGGAGGCTGGAGCTGCCTGCCTTCGTCCTCTTCTTCCTCGCTCCGCGGCTCGCGTTGCTCCCTCCCTCCCTTGCTTCGCTTCCTCGGCCCGAAACGCTCACGCGAAATCAAATCAAACCTGCAGCTGCTTCCACTGTCCGAGCCCCCACCTCTGACCTCTCTCCGCCGCCGCCGCCTGCTACCTTGCTCACCCAATCCATTCCTCCGGATTCCCAAACCCCAGCCCCCGGCCACCCAACCCCGTTCCGCGGCTCGGTCTCGATTGCCTCAGCCGCCTCGCAAACCCTAGCTCCCCCTCACCCATGCGCCCCAAACCCTAGCTTCTCCCGCCATGCGCGCCTCCGCCTCCGCGGCCCCCATGGAAGCCTCCGCCCCCGCCCGCAGATCCGCGCCGGGCCCCGACCCCGGCGCCAAGAAGCCGCGCCTCGCGCAGCCGCCGCCGCGGGACCCCAGATCTTCGTCGTACGCCGCCGCCTCAAATGGCGCCGCCGCCAGCGCCGCCGACCAGGCGCTGGTCGACGAGCTGCTCTGCCAGTACCGGACCGCGCTCGGGGAGCTCACTTTCAACTCCAAGCCCATCATCACCAACCTCACCATCATCGCCGGGGAGAACCTCCAGGCCGCCAAGCCCATCGCCGCCCTCATCTGCGCCAACATCCTCGAGGTGACCTTTGCCTTTGACTCCTCTTACTCTCATCAAACTACCCCTTTCTCCCTCAACTCACCATGTAAAAGTAATATTAAGGCGCAGTCAAGTGGTAGCAAGCACCGTCTGTGCAGTACATGTGCTAGGTGGTGTTGTAGGATTACCAGGCCTCTGTGTATTGTACTGGTACCTATGATGGCAATCAAGATCAATCGCTGTGATGTTGCGAACAGTATTGTTGTGTGTGAAATAGCTGCAAAAGGGAATGATGATTGACTTATCTTCGCAGGAGCGCACACTCTCTTCCCCCTCGCTCCCCCTCTCCTCTCTTTCTCTCTTGCTCTGTTCTGGTTGCATCGTTCACTTGTGATGCTAATATACGTGGTTTATATTTATTTGTCGTGAAGTTCCTCGCCGGACTTGTTTTCCCAGTTTTCATTTGCTATTTGAATTTCAGACTCCTGTGAAATGGCAAAACAAATATGAACATTATGGTTTGAACTGCCTCTGCTAATTAGAGGGCTGCAGCAATTCTCAGTGGTACTAAAACATCATAAGTTATTGGCTTATGGTTGGACACTGTACCAGGCTTCAAAACCGTTTCATTCCCACGCTTCCACCATGGATTCAGATTATGTCATTACCTGTTATGCTACTCTCATAGTGACTGATACTCTCTTGACCGTTGTGTACCCTATATTCCTATCTGATTATAAACGTCGAATCACGAGGGTTTCATATTTCAGAAAGTTCTACTCCAAACTGAAGTTTATGATATATTGTCATGTAAATCTGAATAATGTATGGATGCATTGATGAAAGGACAGGGAATTATGAAGTGTAATAATCTGTGCCACAAGTATGGCATGCACTGGGCTTTTCACATTCCTGGATAACTGCCAAGCATTTTGTTATCTTGGTGTTACTTCTTTCTGTAATCTTGCTGCTATCTTCAGGTTGAGGCAGCATTTTTTTAGGCTCATTTTGTTCCCTTGGTTGTATGCGAAAAGGAATATTACTGGATTTTTTGGAAGTAGGATTGAGTTGTAGTCACGACGAAAAGGAATACCAAATAAACACCATTGTGTCTTCTCAAATAGGTCATGTGAACTGAAAGAACCATACCATTGTATATGTTCTGTCGTCAATCATATTTGCTAGTGTTCTTGTCTTGAATCCACATTCAAGGTGTATCAATGTTGCTTGGTTTTCCTGTTGCCCTGCATTACTATAATCTTGCTTCTGCTTTTAGCTCGTTGTATAATGTTTTGTGATTGTTATCAACTACGGATGGAGGAGGCATATATCTACTTTATTTGATGGTTGTTTGTGCCTGTAGGTTCCAAGTGAACAGAAGCTACCATCTCTATATCTGCTTGACAGTATTGTCAAGAATATTGGAAAAGATTATGTTAAGCATTTCTCTGCAAGACTACCAGAGGTTAGTATCTCATCCTATAACATATAGAGATGGTTCCAACCTCTGGAACAATATTTTCTTTATTTTGAGTGTGTGTAATCTGTGCATCACAATCAACGTTAGTTTTCTTTGGCTGGTTTTTTTGTTGTTAGGTGTTCTGCAAGGCGTATAAACAAGTTGATCCATCTATACATCATAGCATGAGGCACCTTTTTGGAACATGGAAAGGAGTGTTCCCTCCACCTCCACTCCAAATGATTGAGAAGGAACTTGGTTTTCAGTCATCTGCCAATGGATCATCAAGCGCCGCACCATCGAGGCCGGATTCGCAATCCCCGCGGCCACCCAACAGCATACATGTAAACCCAAAATATTTGGAAGCAAGACAACAACTCAATCAACCAACCAAGGCAAGCCATATTTCTAATCAAAACATGTACCGTGTGTAACATTGTAGCTGGCACTTTGTTATCTTGAATTTCATGTGATTTTGTTTCTGATGCTGTTTTCCCCTTACTTTGGACAGGGGATACTGGGAAGCGGTGCTAAGGCAGCTATAATTGCTGATGCAGGTGACGATATCGAGAGGGCTAACAGGATAGGTACTGATAGAAGTGCAGGGCGACGATTAGATGTCCCTAATGCTAGGCCTGTAAGTTCTTTACTATCTCTTTGGTTGTTTGATACCTCTTCATGTAAAATGCCAGAAAAGTGCCAATGCTCCTAGTTTCGTTCATGAGTTTTTATCCTAATATACTACTTTAACATGCAGAACATACAGCGCACTCAGAGGGAGCCTTTTAGCAATCCTGTTAATGAAAAACAGGCAGGTAGAGATGGCAGGGGCCTTGGATTCTCCAACATTTCACAGCAAGCTGTTCTGGGAACTGGTCAAGTTCGCTCAAAACCCAAAGGTCAAGATGGAATTGGGGGGACGTATTATGCCACTGGTGTTGGCTCTTCTGAAGAACAGTTTGACCGGCGCAGCAGCTTTTATGCAGGCAAGGATGTTCGGCCATCAGGATCTGTACGTTTGGATAGCGCACTTCTTCCAACTCCTTCCATTAATTCTGATAGAGTTGGTAGGCCTTCATCAAACAAAAGCTGGAAGCATTCTGAGGAAGAGGAGTATGTGTGGGATGATGTACATTCTCAAGCAGCGGATTATGGTGGTAACAGTACTGTAAGAAAAGGGGAATGGATGGCTGATGATGGCAATGCTAAGTTTGCAAGCCTCCAAAGGGCTAAATGGGCAGAGGTGGGAGCTGTTGAACATCTCGACCCTAACATACATAAACTAGATAGCCTACCAAGATTTGGACTTGCAGCAGGTCAAGATAGAAGACTTGCAGCATACATGGTATGTGAACTAAAGTTACTGGAGAAGTATATTTAGTCAGTAATCATTAGATGCTGGTACATAATAATGCCAGACATATTATAAACTGTATTATGTTGTCTATTTTTTTAATCTTATTCATTCACAACGAAAAGTTTGCTTTTATATCTCTCGCTTTTTCGTTCTATTCAGAATAAGTCATAAGGCTGCTGTCTTTTCAATTGTTCAGGATCATGAAGAGTACGTTCATGGTAAGCATGAGGTGGAACCAAGAATCGATAGGGAAATTAGGCCTGATGGAATACAGTTTGCAGCACCTCGAGGTTCCTCTCTCTGGGCGTCCCAGGAGAAAGCACACTCAGACACTGGGCTGGATCCTAGGATATCAAGGTTTTCCAATCAGCCAGGAGAGAGGTCTACTATTTATACTGGTACCATGTCAGCAAGTATCACTTCATCTGTACCTGTTGGGTTATCAGGACCCTATGCTGGAAGATCGAGCCTAGATAGTGCAAATAATGTGCCAATAAGATCAACTGAAACTTTTGGGCAGCAGAAGCATAGATATTGGTCATCTTCCCCTCCACCAGCTCACTCACCTTCATCTGCTGCACCCTTTGCACGCCAGAGTTCTCCAAATCCTGCTGACCCAGATTTTTACCCTTCCAGATCATTTTCTCAATTGGGCCAAAATCCTCAAGAAGAATATAGCCAAAGAGCACCAGCACTTGGTAAAGATTCTCATTTTATGCCTCACAATGCTGGACTTACTCAGGGACAACCTAGCCTACAGGCAACCCAGCAGGCCCAAAAGTATCCTACCTTACTGTCAAAGCCACATATCAAGCCAACTGATCAAGTGCAGCCAAGCTTTTCACGTGAAAATTCTCCATCGTTGTTCAGACCTCCCACCCAGCTTGGAGAAGTATCTTTGCCCAATGATTCCACCCCTATAAGCTCAGATCTGACAAGTGCTAGTAATTTGTTGGCTGGACTTTTAAAGAGTGGGTTCAAACCAAATAACCCCAGCGATCTTGCAAGTTTGAGGGGACAGCCTCTTGTTCCAAGCGGGCCTCTTCCACATACATTGCCATCTCCTCCAGTGGTTTCTTCATCACTGCAAAATTCAGCTGGTGAAAATACCACTTTGCAAACACAGACACCAAACACTGCTCGTCCACCCTTGCCACCGGGTCTGCCACTACCTCCATCTACACAAAGTATGGAGAAAGCTGCACCGCTCTCGAGTCTTCTCAGTTCTCTGGTTGCAAAGGGACTAATCTCTTCGCCAGCCACTGATTCATCCGCTGCTGTCCCTTCACAGCCAAATAAAGCATCAAGTGCACACGCTACAGAAGTCACAGCTTCAGGTATGCCTTTGCCAGCACAGAAGCTTTCAGTTGGCAAGGAGACATCTAATTCTGATTCATCTGCCCCAACAAACGCTTTGTTACCCAAAGCTGTCAAAATCAAGACAGGTGACCTTATCGGCCTGGAGTTTCCAAAGCCAGAGAAACTTCGTAAGTACAATGAACATGTGGTTAGCAGTCTCTTTGATGATCAAAGCCATCAATGTAAAACCTGTGGCGAAAGGTTCAGTCTTGAAGAAGAATTGAGGTTGCACACAAAGTGCCGTGGGTCAAGGGAATCTGAGACTATTTATGCTGGTATTGCACCTAAAAAATGGTACCCTACCAAGGACAGCTACATTGATGGATCGCATGAAATGGAGGACAGTGCTGAGGCATCTGATGCAGATTTAGGTTCCACAGAAGAAACTTGTGAGTTTATGGTTCCTGCAGATGAGAGCCAAATTATCTGTGCACTATGTGGGGAGCCATTTGACGACATTTATTCTGTTGAGAAGGGGGACTGGATGTACAAGGACACATTGTTTTTAGATTACCCCAAGGGAGAAGGCAGCAGTGGAAATAATGTTGAGGGTGTGCCCATAGTCCATGTAAGATGTATGCCAAGAGGCTCAAACGACGGCATGGAGGTGGACTAGCATGATTGTTGTGAAAGCAGCTGAAGCAGCAGCTAAGCGCTACTGATGGCCTTGGGGTGGAGCAAACCTGAAGAGGTTTGCATGAGGCAAATGTGCAGGGGCAGGCGGATCTGTTGGAATGGGGCTAATGACATACATGTAGGTGGACTAGGGAGATGGCAGGAAGTATCAAAAACAAAATTTTGGTGAATAGCTGAAATCATCCATGGATTTCACTGTGTGCTGTAGAAAATCTTTTGCACAAAGAATAAGCCCCCGAGGAGAGATCTGTCAATGTGAATCAGAATAATCAAAATCTTAATATTTTTTGTCTCCATCTGAGGAGAAGGATCGTTCTGTTGATAGAAATTTGTAGGAGCATGTCAAAAGAATGTATGTTTACGAGGAAAAATGGGATGGTTCTCCGCATGTAAGTTAGGCTGGTGTTGCTGACAACACACACTCATCTTTTGGAGAAGTAGGGATTTTTGTACTTGAGAAGAAACCGATAGTAATAGAACATGGTAGGCATGCTTAAACAGGTTAGTTGTGATTGATTTGCTGTCGACCTGTCTTTTTTTTTTTGCTGTCATGGTTCTGGTGAGTTTTCTCGAGTTGCGGGGGCATAATATGACAAACAACGATTTAACGAACTCAATTTCGTGCCTGATGGACCTGATTACCTGAATGTTTTTTTTAAAATTGTTTACAGCAAGAGGATGGAAGGTTGTTACTCCATTCAAGTTGATATTCTGGATGACATATGTTTTGACTTTGAATCGGAGGGAGTAACTGTTTGACAATCCTCTCTTTTCTTTTATGAAATGGAAAACGGAGTTTCATCAGTCTGGAACACGTTGATAATCCTTTCTGGTCTTACATCAAGATTCAAGAGGATGGAAGGTTGTTACTCCAACCAAGCTGATATTCTGGATGGCATATGTTTTGACTTTGGAATTGGGTCTGTTGCTTTGCCTTCCTGCAATCATGGCATTGTTTAGATCCCAATTTTGGGAGTCCAAAGTTTGGACTTTGTCATAAATGTGGTACTGTAACATTTCGTTTGTATTTATAGATAATTGTTCAAACATTGATTAATTAGGCTTAAATTGTTCGTCTCGCAAAGTATTGATTTTCTCTATATTTGGTACTCCATGCATGTGCCGATATTTTGATGTGATGATTTTTTTTTGCAGTGGTGGAATTTGAAAACTAAACAAGGGTGTTTTGATGTGATGAAAATTTTTTGTCGAAAAAAATGTGATGAAAATTTTCTTTTTCATAGTGGTGGAATTTGGGAACTATAAACAAGGGCGGGGAGGTACCCTATACCACCAGCTAGACTGCCATTAATGCGACTGACGATGATAGGATTTGCCTCCAATGCTTGGACAACATTGTTTCTTTCCGGAAATGTCTCTCTTTTGTCATGCATCAATGCTCGAGCAGCAGAACGTGAAACAAGAGCTCAGGGACGTGCTCGTCACTCGCGAACGCGCAGGTGCTGTGCTTGTGCTGCCTTTACGGAGATAGTTTAGTTAGGAGTTTGGACCAGCATCATCGTTAAATTTTGCTAAATTGTATGCATACTCTTAGGTGGTGTCAGGCTCCATCACTGCTGCCTTTCCATTTTGTTTTCGCTGCTCTTTTGAGCCTGCTTGGCAAAGCTACGGCTTTAAAATTAAGATCAATATACACATAATTCGGAGTTTGGTGGAAAAAAAATAAAGTGATAAACTCGTGCTGAGGACAAGAAACTTTATCAACCATGACCTGTGATCAATTCGCGCAAACTTGTATATTTAATCGATGAACTCTTTTATCTGCTCACGGCTTTGGCTCCAGGAATTTCGAGAGCTAAGAATGGCGTCTTTGGAGCAGGAATTCTCCCAAACCAGAGCCGGTGTCTAGTAGCAAAAGGTAGCCGTCGCCGCTTTGCTACAACCTCTAGACCAACGAATTGGAGAAGGCGAGTGTCTGGTTTGTCTTGAGAAAATCGAGCACTTGACTGCTCAACGAGGACGACGCCACCTACCAAAAATCGGAATAGAAACAGGCAACACATAGCCTACCCACACCAACCTGCCGCTTATAGAAAGGCTCCCCCAACGAAGAGTCCTCTCCACCAAGTCAAAGTCACAGCTCACACAACGTACACGACCCCTCGCCCTCATACCAACCACGCCGCCGGCGCTCGAATCTTCTCGCATCCTCCCAAAAGGCCCAGATGCAATGCAAATGCCAATCCCAACAGGGCAACCGGCGGAGAAAATATCCAGGCTAGTTCCAGTTCCAGTAAAACGTGAAAGAAAGGAGGGAAATGGGGACAAACGAACACGCCGACCAACAGTGAACGACGGCATGGAGATGGTGTCTTTTTCTTGCTTATCTTGTTGTAAACCAGACAAGGAACAAGATGGATATCTTGTTGTAACCAGACAAGAAACAAGATGGAGTTTTGATGAGTGATCCTATCCAGACATGAGGCATGTCCATCGTCGTCGTCATCAGTTCATCGTATCTCTGCTGCTGTACATACCGGTAGATGCAGGCAGGGAAGCAAGGTCTGTTTTATTGTCGTAAAGAAATGGTTTTGATGGTTTCCCTTAGATTTCTTCCAAGGCTGAATAAAAAGAAGAAAGAATATACTGTACTTACATACACCTGTGCCATACAACATGAGCCCTGTTCCTCCAAATTTGATCGCAAAATCGAAAAAGCTAGGAGCGAGCATCGACACAATGCAATGCGATCTCCTTCCCCTAAACAAAAGCGAATAAAAGAACCAAGCGACAGTTTCTTTCTTGTGCATTCCTTTCCTCCTAATCAAATGTGGCAATTCACCATTGATTGGTTGTTTGATTGATTGATCCGTGGAGCGAGCGAGTAGCTACCTTGGCTGATGGATCAGAAATCTCTACTACTGCTGGTCGCTGCTGCTATTGTCGACGCGAGCGGACCACGAGGATGCCGGCGCGGCGTCCCACGGCGTCATGTCCATGGGGTAGCTGCCGAGCACCCTGAGGAAGGAGGTGAACTCCTGGATCTCGGCGAGCGCGTTCTGCGCGCGGACCTCGGCCATGGAGGCCTGGAAGTCGATGTAGAACATGTACTCGAAGTGCTTGGCGGTGCCGACGTTGGCGTCGTCGACGAGGCGGATGGGGCGGTGGCGGTGCGGGCGGCTCTCGATCTTGGTGAGCGAGATGTCGCGGAAGGCGAAGGCCGAGAGCACCTTGAAGAGCACGGAGGTGCCGTCGTTGTCGTGCGCGAAGACGATGCTGGTCTTGAAGGGCCGGTCGGTGCGCGGGATGATGGGCTCCCGCGCGAGCATGACGAAGCGCGTCACGTTGCTGGCGTCGTCCTGGATGCCGTCGGCGAGAACCTGGAGGCCGTAGAGCTCGGCGGCGCGCGCGGAGGCGATGGCGGCGGTGTCGCGGAGCCCGCCCGCGGCGACGTGCTCGGCGGCGCCCGCGGTGTCGTCGAAGGCCTCGCGGGCGACGTTGAGGCCCATGGCGTTGAGCGTGAGCTCGCACTGCGCGAGCGCCTGCGGGTGGGAGATGACGCGGGTGAGGAGGTCCCGGCGGACGCCCGGGAGCGCGAGGAGGCAGTGGTGGACGGGGAGCTGGACCTCGCCGACGATGTGGAGGCGGTGGCGGAGGAGGAGGTCGTAGTTGCGGTGGATGCTGCCGCCGAGGGAGTTCTCGACGGGGAGGACGGCGCGGTCGGCGATCCAGAGCTCGACGGCCTGGAAGGCGACCTCGAACTGGTCGCAGGGGATGGCGTCGCAGCCCGGGTAGGCCTTGGCGGCGGCGGCCTCGCTGTAGGCGCCCGGGACGCCCTGGTAGGCGACGCGGAGCTGGGAGCCGTGCATCGGCGCCGGGGAGAGGTCGCTGATGCTGAGCGGGCGGGGTAGGTTGGAGACGGGGACCAGATCCTTCAATTTTTTTTCCCCCTTTCCCTCTCGCTGCTCTGCTGGTCCTCTGGTGTGGTTAGGTGGGTGGGTGGCGGTGGGAGAAGCAGCGAGCGAGCGAGCGGCAGCCTCAGCCCCCTCGCCCTCAGCTCGGCTTGGGAAGAGGAGGAGCTAGAGAGGAGCGCGAGCGCGGGCGCGGGGTTTATACGGGTTGGGTTGGGTGTGGCCGTGCGCGGTTTGTCGTTGCGTTGCGTCTAGTCTGCCTCCGCGGCGACGGCGACCGGTCAGGGTGAAGGTGACGGCCGGGGGTGGGGACGCGGAGGGGAAGGAGGAGATGCGGGATCGGGCGGGCGGCACGGCGTGGTGGTTGGTGGGCTCGAATCCCGAAAGCAAACGCCGTGGAGACCTGAAGCCGCCATTTCCAACCGTGCGCGCGCACTCCGTAAGTAAAAAATAATTAACTATACTGACACCAGCACGTATACTCCGTAAGTAAAAAAAATTAACTATACTTTTTTCTCTTGTTTTGAAACGAAAGAAGCAAAAGGGGGTGTTTAGTTCCCTTGAAGAGGGTAAAAATTTGGGCGAAAAGTCACATCGGACACTGTAGCGTACGGTAGCACTTTTCGTTTGTTTGTGGTAAATATTGTCATATCATGATCTAACTAGACTCAAAAGATTCGTCTCATCGTGTACATCACAACTATGTACTTAGTTTTTTTTATTTACCTACGTTTAGTGTTCCATGCATGAAGAGAGAGATTTGATGTGACAGGTGAATAGTGAAATTTGGAGAGAGAAATTTTTCTTTTTAAAGGAAACTAAACACCGCCAAAGTTAACTTTGGTTTGGCTGAGGCCGACGCCACATGCCGCCATTCCACCGTCTCAGTTTCCGCCTCTCCGGCAGTCCGGCCTCAATTTGGTAGGCCGTGGGGCGGGTCGGGTGGTCAGACACTCCACACATCTGGCCGGCCGCCAGCACGCCTGGCCTTCCTCGATCAGCCAGGCCTACAGGAATTATTTTTAAAAAAGTCCTTTTAAATATAATATTTTAAGAATAACCCGTGTTAAACTAGATTTTCAAAAAGTAGCCCTTTTAGTCGCGCCAGATGTAGTGGCGCGACTGTCCACTGCGTCGGCCAGATGCAGAGGCGCGACTCAGCCGCCACGTCGGCTTGCCGACACACGCCGGCAAATATTCGATATCGACGTGGCGCTGACGTGGCCCCTCGAGTCGCGCCACATGCACTGGCGCGACACAACTTTATACCAGTTCGGCCCCTAGCTTCTTCTTCTCCTCGTTCATTTCTCCTCCCAACACCTGCTCGAGCTGCAGCTCTCCCTTGGCGCCGCCTCCCATCTCCCCCCTCTAGATCCCCCGCATTTGTGGCCCGATTTGAGGTGTGGAAGCTAGGAGAAGACTCCCACAAGGTACCTCCCTCATTCTATCCGTCTTGTTTGTTTCGATTCGTTCGATTATGGAGGATTTAAAATTTGTAGGGTTTGGTTAGGGTTTGGAAAAATATTAGCCTAGAATACAAATCGGGTATGTTTTGTTGCGTTATATCGTATATATGTGAGGTGGGAATGCAAGTCGATGGTATCAAATAAATTGCATGCACTAGTATATGACACTAGTTCGAATTTTGATGCGTAGGGTTTGGAATGGATTTCAATAATCCCATGGACATTTGGAAGAAAAGAGGGTGGAGCTGTTACCCTGATGAGGGCTGGGACAAGGGGCCGGTGCCTCCGCCGCTCCCAGTCCCGAATTGCTTATGCGACATGCCAGCTGAGGTGAAGCAATCAAGGTCTGAGAGGACAGCCGGACGAGCTTACTACGTGTGCAGGGCCAAGTATGACCATGGGTACAGTCCGTGTTACTTCTTCCGGTGGATAGATGGTCTGGAGAAGTATGACCCAAGGATACGTCTCTTTCCTTACCACGAGACGGAATTGAGGCCGTACAACGAGTTCAGGCGATGGGTTCCTCCTCCACCAAATCCAGCACCAATGACAGATGGGGAGAAGGTGGAGGCAGCGTCCATCCGTGTTAAGAACCCACCTTTGTGCCATTGCGGGCATCCTTGCAAGCTTCAGCGTCCTCATAAATTATACAAAGTTGTGATTTACTGTATTTTCTCACCAGACGCATGCAATGTGCGATACAAGAAAAACTTAATCTTCTCGCAGTCGCAGTGAAAATATGATGTGTTGTTCAAGCATTTTGTAGTGTTATCACTAGTTATATATATCGAAATATGTAACCCGCTAGCTAAAACCGTGACCTTAATTAATAAATAATTATGTATCATATAGTTCGGGTCTCTATATACAACCAATACAAAAGAAAAAAGAAAAGAAAACACACACACACGACCAATACAAAAAGGGTTGTGGCGACCGTAGGTGTGTTTCCCAGTGAGCTTGGATACGGATATTTTTGTGGGAATGCATATGGCAAATACTGGGTAAGACACGAGAATCATCATATTTTATTTTGCACATAGTCGAGTAGAGTCTTAATGTCATATTAACGTAAACATTGTTGTCAATTTTGTAGGAGGGAAGGACGTGTGACTGGGAGGACTTCGAAGGACGTGAGAAGCTGATGCAACAGTTGGGAAGGCAGTCAGAGCCACTGAAAACTAACACGACAAAGAAGATAAAGTCAGAGCTGAGAAGGAAGCATGATATTCCCCTCCCAGAATGAGAAGTCGAAGCGAAGGTATCTGAAGATATGAGGCGCGAAAAGGGTGTGCCCCACGCGGGTACTACCTTGGGGATGAGATCATCGCATATTGGAGGCTGCATAGAGATAAGTACCCACGAGACCTTACTTACGAGGATAAGGTTGCAAAGAGGGAGAAGGCGCAAGAAGAATGGCAGATGAAGATAAAAAGGCGTAGGGAGGAGGAAGCTCGTAAAGCTAAGGACCCAAACACTATCTATCCATATGGTACATGGGAGCACTATTTTAAGACTGTAGAGGATAAAAAGAGAAGGTCCGAAATGGAGGAAATGGAGGAGAGAGCCCGAGATGCACAGATGGAGGCAGTGAGGGCACTTGTTGCGGATTTGCCTTCGCAAATGCCAGAACTGCCTACCAAGGAGGCCGACAAGAAAGGAAAGGGAGTTGCAAATGTCAACACTTTTGGTGGTGAAATGTACAATGTGGATGGTGACCCCAAAAAACCTAGAAGACACGCTTCTAATTGGTTTGATGGTGACGACGATGAATGGGGTGATGATGAGTTGCTTTATGATGGTGATTCTGATTAGATTTAGTTGTTGTATCGTTAAAAATTTGCACTATGTGCGTTCGTCTGGTAGTTGTATGGACCTTGTATTGGACCTTATTGCTATGGTATTTGTATGAATCTTGTATTGGATCTTCTTTCTATGATATTTGTATGAACCTTGTATTGGACCTTATGGTTATGACATTTGTATGAACCTTGTATTGGACCTTATGACTATGATATTTATATGAACCTTGTATTGGATCTTTTTTTCTACGGTAATCAATTTTTATATGTTTCATGGAACAGTAAACAAACGATTGCATCTCTAGAACTTCAAAAAAGTCGGGTACATCAAACGATACATTAAACGATAGACAAAGGTAGGATACATTAAAAGTGCATGAAGGCTAGCCGTAGTAGTTGCGCCGGCCCGTCACTGTGGGAGGCATGAAGCGTCGTGTGAGGTTGCGTGCACGTTCTTGACGGAGCTCCTCCTCTAGCTGGCTTATCCGAGTTGCCATATGATTCTTCTCTTCCAGTAGTTGATTTGCATACTGCTCCGCCTGTATCTTCGCGTGTACTGCCTCAATAAGTTGGTTATGTTTGTTCACCTTTTCTTCGTGCATTTGCTGGGTAATGACTTGCATGTGACGGATGTATTCCTGGAGATGTGGTTCTAGAGGTCCATCAATCTAGCTCGTGAACCCACAGTTGTCATTCTAAAATATGACACATCGATAGCATATTATAGATAACAGATTTAATACTAGAGGGTGTCGGACCTTAGGACCGGCAATCCACCTGGGGGTACCCGAGTGGTTGATTTGTAGGCGGGCGATCGATGAACTTGTGGCTTGATGGTACACAGGAGGCACTGGTTTAGACAGGTTCGGGCTACCCGGAGGTATAATACCCTACGTCCTGTGTCGATGGCGTCATTTGTATTGCTGGTACTCGGCCAAGCTTCAGGAAGCAAGGGCGAGCATATGGTTTACAAGGATTGATGTGTTGTTCGATGTCTCGTGTCTCTATGAGGGTGCCCTAGGCCGCTTTATATAGGGTAGCGGGCTAGGGTTTACAAGTCGGTTTCCATCTAAACCTACTTGGTTCCGACCAGGACTCTAGTCCAGGTCGGTTACAACTGGAATATCCCTGGATATGCGGAAGATTCGCCCACCGAGTCTTTATCAACTTGTCCGTCAAGTCAGGGAGCCCGTATGGGCCGCGTAGGGGTCGGCCCATGGGCCTGTCAGAGGTGGGCCCTGGCCGCCGTGGTCTGGTCTGACAGTGGGCCCAGGGGTACCCATATCCCACAGAGGGATATAATATAGATAATGGAACTGGAATACCATAAAGTGGGGGCATCGAAAGAATCGCCTCCCAGCATCACCAAAGTGTTCGTACACCTGAACCACTGCATCATCTCCATGCCGGCAAGGAGGCCAAAAATCACATGGCGGTGCATTATGGCTTCCATAGAAATCTCTAGTTGTGACATCTAAGTTGGGGTGAGGAGGAGGCGGATCAATTGGACCGTATATCCAAGACATGAGAACTGGTGCTTGTGTTGCTGAATAATACATTAGGGGTGGCGTGCCCCCTATTTATAGGCATTTTTTCATACTGGTGCAGTGGACATGTTCCACGTATCAACTTACCTTGGATGCTAGGAGAGTAACTGAAAAGTCTATGGTGCTACTGAAAGGCCTAAACACTGAAAAGGCTACACGCGAGTGACAGCGGGTAGCGGACTGAAAAGGCTACGGTTGAAGCGATGGTGGACTGAAAAGACTACGGGCTGAGGTGTGAAGCGATGGCGGACTGAAAAGGCTACCGGCTGAAGTGATGGCGGACTGAAAAGGCTATGGACTGAGGTGTGAAGCAACGGCGGGATGAAAGGGGGAGTCACGCCAAAGCCTCCGGCATTACCGAGGAAAGAGTCGCGCCACATTCACGCGCGCACCAGGAGTTGGGGAATTCATTTTGGCCACAAGAGTCGCGCCAAGCCTATTGGTGCGGCTCTTCACACAATCGCGCCAGATCATCTGGCGCGACGACCTTAAGTGTCGCACTAGTTGACTCGGCGCGACTAGTGAAGCAGTCACGCCATGGGTACACGCCATTCAGGGGTTGGGGAGTTCTTTTTGGTTCCATAGGTCGCGCCAGGTCAACTAGCGCTACCCTCAAACGAGTCGCGCCAGGTCAACAGGCGCGACACCTTTAGTGAGTCGCGCCAGTTGATTTGGCGCGACACGTGAGTGAGTCGCGCCACGAAAGCATGCATTTTAGGACCTGCGGTAGTCATTTTTGCTACTCTAGTCGCGCCAGGACCCATGGCGCGACTCTAGCTCGTCCCTTTTTTTAATGTTTTTTCTTTTCTTTTTCAAATTTAGAGTGGTCATTACCGGCTGTTTTTCTTGTTATTTTCGCTGTCATTATCTTGTAACACCGACACATAGAACATCGATAAATCACGAAACGTTTAACACACACATCGATAGATCACGAACATACACAAATGGTTCAACACCGACACAAACACAAATGGTCCAACACAAACAATATGGTCCTTCATCCATCAACTGTCCTACTTGCTGGCTGGGGTATATGGAGCCCTTGGCTTGCGAGGATGACCAGGAGCGGTAGGGAGGACATTGCCGCTCGCCACGTCCGTATGGTCACGGGCCTTTTCGCACCGCTTACGTGGAGGGGTACCTTATGTCGGGGATGGACATCTGGCAGTTGTGAGCTCTCGATCTCTACCTGACCATAGGTAGGATCATCGTCCTCGGAGTCACCCGCGTCATCGTCCTCATCATCGTCGATCTTCGTCATCATCGTCCTCCTCGGGCTCTTCAACCACGACCTGCTTTCCCTTTGCCCGAGATCCTACAGCTGCTCGCGAAGTAGTACTGATCCACATGCATAGATACAAAATAAGAATATTACCTGCCGCAGTTTGACTCGAGCATGTGCCACAGCCAGGCTCGAGCAAACCTCTCCACCACAACATCTTCAACACCCTCAGCGGGTGGCTGACCGAAGTGCTGAACCAACCATGAGGTACTCACCCCAGAGGTCTTCCTATCCTTCACATCCTCAGGAGCTTCTGGAGGATGAACACCTAGCATCACCTCTGCCACATCCCTCCATCCGGCCGGGTCGATCATCCCTGTGACCGCCACACCGTCAATGGAGAGACCAAGGATCATAGCGACGTCCTGGAGCGTCACTGTCATCTCGCAGCAAGGAAGGTGGAAGGTGTGAGTCTCCGGGCTCTAACGGTCCACCAAAGCTGTCAGGGCGGAGTGGTCCATCTTGGGGAGGCCGTCCTTAGTCCTCCTTACCAGGGGGAGGAAGCCTGCAGCGCGAAGGTACGGGGCGTACCGCTCATCCCAACCAAGCGGGTGGTGTGTCCGGACGCGAAGCGGCCGCAGCACCTGACAAATAAATGTTCAAATTAATAACATATTATATAAAGATGTAACACCAATAGGTCAACGTTAATATCATAATGAATGTTCCCATACCTGGACACGCTCCTCTATGATCCGGCCCCGGTGCGACCCGTCGTACTCGGCATCAAGGAGCGGGTATCGAGGATGGTGCGCCATCCCTCTGAAAAATAGAAAAATAATGATTAGTGCAATAGAAATAATCATAACCACATTTTGATGACAAGAATAGAATGGACAACATATATGCATTCACATGTAACCAAAGATTCAAATAATACAACAACAAGCCCACATAAACCTACCAATCTAGATGTACCCTTGGCTTTCTTCTTTTTTTTTCTTCGGATACTTTTTACGCTTACTTTGGGACAATGTTTTGGGGCTCAACTTGTGTTGTTCCATTCGGTGGCCAACATCATGGCAAACCGTTACTATCATCCATATTTTTACGGATATCACCCCCCTCATCGTCGAAATCATCAAAGCTTAAAATGTCATCACCCCAACCGTTACTATCATCCATCTCGTTGCGGAAACGTTTCTTCTTTCTCCTTCCTCTCTGGATCATGGACATAGTCACAACCATTGTATTCTGGCCATTGGGATGGATCCAATATTGGCTCGAACCGTGGGGTCCAAGTCTTCAGCACCATTTCCTTTGCATAATATGGTGACATATAGGTTGGTGATAGGGAATCGACTCCTCTTGCAAGGCAGGCGGCCATCACATGGGCATAAGGAATGTGTAGCAATTGAGGCACACAACACGTATAAGTTCCGGTGGTGAGATCAACTCTATATACGCGGTGAGATCAACTCTATATACGCGGCCTCCAGAACTCTCTCCACCGAGTGTCAGTGCAGAAGCAGTCCTAACAGAGTATACTAGTGTTCTAGGATCATACAAAACCACGTCCATGTTTGCTGCTTTCAAACCTTCTTTCTCTAACAACTTCATTGCCCCCTTACCCCATAATTTTTCCCTCGGCCGACTTTCTATTTGAGTCTTAGTCTTCTCCCACCGACGAACAAAGTATGAATTGACCTTGTAGAAAACGAACTCAATTATTGCTGACACGGGCATACCACGGACTCCTTTCAACACTTTGTTTAAGACTTCTGAAATATTTGTGTTGCACATTCCATATCTCCAACCGCCGTCAAATGCAAGGGCCCACTTATGCTTGTGTTCCATCAGGTCCTCTAGGCACTCGGTGGCGGCCGGATTCAACATTTGCCGGAGTTTTGTTAGCCTCCTGTCAAATGTTGTCTCGGCCTTCGATGCGCATGTCAACTTGAGTTGCTCTATCACTTTCTTCTTCCTCTGTCTTTGCCATATATTGGAGGCAAAATGTCGCATGCACCACCGGCCCACAAGTGGTTTGTAGCCTTCCACGTACTCGTCAACCGCGCTTAAGATGCCTTGATGCCTTAATTTCACTTATACATTTATTTCAAATTTTACATATACATCTCATTTCAATCTACATTGTCATTCACAAATATGTATTCACCACCAATACTACAAATGCCATCTTTCCAATAATACAACCTTCGTTTTCACCAATTTTTTTCATCATTTTCCATATCAATATCTACATATGAAAAATATAACGAAATCGTTCCATGCAATTTATTCCACACAATAAGAACACATCACCATCAATCACATACACGATACAACGCAACAAATCGTAGCCGATTCGTACTAAATCATCCATTTCAATCCAAACCCTAACTTAACCATACCAATGCCAAATCCATGAATATATACGGAATCGAAGGAAAATAAACCGGTAGAGAGGAGGTACCTCGTGGGAGTGTTTTCCCCGCTTTTCCCCCACGAATCGGGCGTCGGACGGGGCAGATCTAGGAGGCGCCGGGCGGAGGCGGCGCCATGGGAGGGAGCTTGGTTGGGCTGGGCGGAGGAAGAAAGGAGGGAGGAGGGAGGGGGCGGGCCCGGCGCGAACCATTATAGTGCTGAGTCGCGCCAGGCCCGATGGTGCGACTGAGTCGCGCCAGTGCATGTGGCGCGACTCATGGGGGCCACGTCAGCGCCGCGTCGGCATCGAATATTTGCCAGCGCGTGTAGGGGCGTCGACGTGGCGGTCGAGTCGCACCACATGCAGTGGCGTGACCAACTGGCCAGTAGCGTCGCTAGATCTGGCGCGACCGAAAGGGCTACTTC
Organism: Echinochloa crus-galli; assembly: GCA_900205405.1. NCBI lineage: Eukaryota > Viridiplantae > Streptophyta > Magnoliopsida > Poales > Poaceae > Echinochloa > Echinochloa crus-galli. Next base: position 1,112,948 of record OAMR01000369.1, read on the forward strand.
TTGAAAATCTAGTTTGTCACGGGTTATTCTTAAAATATTAGATTTAAAAGAACTTTTTTTAAAAAATCGGCCTGCAGACCGCCTAGTAGTAAGCTAGCTGTGGGCGTGTGGCAAATGCAACGCTCACTCTGTCTTGCAACATCTTCCTTCTCGTGCATTTTTGCCATGCAGAAACATTCTCTATCACGGCTTCCCAGAAAGAAAGAGTTTTCCTTTTTCCGGTAAGAGCATCAATGGCGCCATATATGCATAGAACCAACATGTATTTCCTTTGTTTACGGTTTTTATCAACGAAATCCTCATTAAAGGGACCAACATTGAAATACTACCTCCGGTACGTTTCATGACAGAAAAAAGAGAGCTGCAATCAAGTTAGATTGGCCGCTGTAAACGTCAAGTAAAGATATCTTAATTTATGGCGAAAATGAGCGCGGTAAAAAACAGAAGTCATCTTTAAATTGGCCGCCGTAAAGTCAAATAAAGATGACTTCTGCAATCCTCATCAGATAAAGACAACTACAATCAAGTTAGTACAATCCATCACGCTCATTTACTTGCCACCATCAGATTTTACCGCAACAACTTTGGCCATCCGTTTTTTCCTTACAAATGGTTTTTCCGTACTTCAGAGGGCAAAATGGTCATAACTAATAAAGTTTGTTCAATGGAGAATCATATAATATATCCAAAGATTTCTGTAAGAAAAGGCTAGAAACTAAACAGGTACTGTCAAGTAAACGAAAACAGAAGTTAAAAGCTCGTCGGCTCCTGTCTTGGAGGAGTGACCGATGGACCTGGTTCCTTTTCCTGTTGCACATGGGTCGGCTAAACAAGAACCCAGCTAGCGAGCCAACAGGACAAATGCCGTATCTCATCTTGGAGCTGGCTGCCTGCCATGAATCGATCGATCGCGCACGCGATGAAGACTAGAGGGCCACCGAGGTGAGGAACGCGACTGGACGGCTACCGAGGAGGATTCATTTCATCTATTATCTGCGTCGACAAACACGTCACATTTTTCAACCTTTGCTGCTCACCAACCATTCCCAATTTGTCTTGTTCTTTGGGTTGTTGCCCAGGCACGACCGCAAGAGGAAAAAAAAAACCCGGCAGGCCGAACTCCTCGTGAACGGATCAAAAGTCCGCAACAGGTAACAACGATTACCATAAGCCTCTCGACCGACACAACACGAGAACGACCGTGGACGTATAACTCCTGACGTCGCCAAGTGCCTCGCCCAGCAGCAGCTCAGCTCCGCTCCAACGCCATCTCCATCTTCTGACAAATTACCAACACCTTCACCTTACTTCACATGGTTTTCACATTGCAGGATCTTAAATAAACTTCCTCGAGAATAATATGGAGCCTCAAGGCGCAGCTGATTCGCAGCATGGATATCCAGGAATAACGTACAGCAACTGGCCCCTCATAGTCATAGCTTACAGGTAGATTCACCAGGAGATCAAGAAAACAGAAAATAGAATTTACTAGCCTGAGATGAACAACTACTGGTTTTGGGCTCGCTCGACTGTGAGCTTGTGCAGTGATCCCAATCAGTACACGTAAGGCAGGATCCTCCAGGGAACAATCTTGCAGTACTCTGCCCAGATCTCCTTGTACTTCTGCGAGCACCTTGCCTCGTCTCGCCTTTCCCTCCATATCAGCAGAATCAGCAGGTAGGTCGGGTAGAAGTATGGGATCACGGAACTGCAAGCAGCGGGGTTACAACATTGTCTTTCACAAGCATTCGACTGAGAAAAGGGAACCATAACACATAATCGACAGTCACCTGAATCCGCAGGGCAGGCTGAAGGAAAGCGCTAGCAGTAGATCTCCTAGGTAATTGCAGTGCCTTGCGATGCCCCTGTAATGGGAGGATGGTGAGCTTTGTAATTTTACCGTAACAGTGCAACTCAACAAGCTTGATTTATACTCATAAGAGAGAAGGGTATCAAACATTTCTTAAAATCGAATAAATGAATAAGCAATAACCAATATACCGAAAGCACGAATTGCTACAGCTGTGGATCTGATGGAAACAGTCTGGGTGCACTATTGTTAACTCTAGAGAAAATCCATAATGACTGCTTGGACTAGCTACACCTCATGTCTTCTAAAAAGCACTTTTATGCTATGGCTCTTAGTTCTTTTCTACCCTATGAATAGGCTACTATCCATCGATGTTGAATGGTCCATAGGAAGAACCGTACAAGGAGGATCTATAAAGAATAAGTGATTATTTAACAAGGGGGCATTAAAATGCATGAGTTCCGCATGATGCATGTGTCCTTACCAGTAGCCGGATACAAGTAGCTTGCCCCCAACGACTTTGGGAGTTTTTCCCCATATAGGAGCTTTGGGGTCCTTCTTGAACACATGCTTTTGCTTGTTAGCTCCTCTGAACACTAAGTAGCTGTGTGCCGCATTGCATAAAGTACAGGGAATGAGATTGCAATGCATCAAACAGATGTGTATCAAATATATTGCAACAAGAGGTTCTGAAGAAAGAGCAAGAGTGAGTACCCAATAAGGAAGATGCAGAAGTTAGCTATGCCAGCCAAAAGGGGCAGCTCCACTTTGTTTCTCAAAAGCCACCAACCCTAACGAAAAAATAATAACACATTATTGATTAGGTTAATTGTCAACCTACTGTTTTAGTGTAAGAGACAACAATGATCTCGCATGGCAAAAATCTGATGATTGAGAAACACTTAAATCAAATTGATGCTAGGGTAGTCTGCCTAAGGCGTGCAATAGCTAGAACAATGGTTTAACATTTTCAATAATGAAAGTATATACCTGAATAGTGAAGGTAAAAGGAATGAACACTAGATCACCAAACACCAGCATGAAACCCAGCCTTTCAGCAATAATGTCCCACCTGGAAATAACAATTAAAGGAATCAGGTCTCAGCATACTTTGTTCAGGAACAGTATGTCCATCATCTTAATCTTTCAACAGGAGATATTTTGTCCAGGAATAGTATATTCATCGTCTTTAATCTATTTACCAGTGATAGCATATGATATACTTACGTTGACGTCATGAATTCTTCATGGACGAAGTAATCTATAATGTACCACTGCACGAACAAGTACAATTAATTTTAAAAATAATGGGTTAGAAGACGATCAATTAAGAAGATAGCCGTGTTCAATACCGCACAAAAAAATTGGTAGAGAATGACGGAAAGATTGACTGAACCAGCTAGGTAGCTCTTTGCAAACAAAGACAGGTTGATAAATAACCATGCCATCATTCCTGCCCTCACAAAAAAGAATCTGCAATGATTGAAAACATAATTGTCACGATCATTTCATTCACGTCCAGCGGTCCAGTTAGTTGTGACGTGAAGGAATGAGGATAAACAATACAACACACAGCAGTGGCGAGCCAGCAATTAAGTGACATGAGGCGAAAATAAAGAGAGCACCCATGCAGCCTGTCTAACCTCATTTATAAATTATCAGCATATAACCTAGAGATACTAGGTCAACATGCCATTTCTAAAGGTAGAAATATAAAGAATGGAAGCTATTATGGACCCTATATCTTAGTACACCAAATTAAATAGCTACATGTGCAGATAAACTTGGCTTTCAGCAGATGCCATAGTTCTTCCTCGTTTATAGTCAATCAGTAGCACAATAAACAATCACTAAGAATTCCATTTAAGTTGACTAGGTATTCTCCATAGAGTACATGTATAAAATTTATTGATTAAAGTATTAGGTATGAGTTGACTGCATTAAGGAACCTATGAATTTGTCAAAGGGTCAAACAAATCATAGATAAATCATAGGTGTATGTCAATCAACCAATAACAAAACTATCCTAGCAATCCTGATCCTATTTCAAAATTCCAATGCAGCAGCACATCATATACTAGCAAAAATACAAAAAAGAAGTTGCTGACATACTTGAGGTCAACTCCCATAAAATGAGGATTAAGCTGCACACCCAACCACCTATGAACAAAGTGATCAACATAGGTATCAGTGCTAACTAAAAGAGATATGCAATCAAATACATCAACTGGTTTCCCACATTCGAATAAAAAATACAAGACATGAGAAACTAAAGATTATCTTTGCTTGATCTTTCAATAGTAACAAGAATTATATACAAAAAAATTTAAGTGCAAAAATAAGCCAGCCATATTTTTATATAATAGAAACAACATAGAGTTTCCTAGAAGTTACCAATCTTGTATGAAACTTCCACTAACATGTGGTCTCAAAGAAGAACTTTTGTGGCGGGACATGGTACCGGCAAAGTAGAGTGCAAAAGAGACCTGAAAACAAAAGGTGATATATGATATCCAACCAAATAGCTTTCATATAGTTTTTGACAGAACATAACTAAATACTGCATGCCAAGCTTCTCGCGGTGGACCGGTTAGAGCATTGAACTCCGGGAGTTGTTGAAACTCCCGTCCAGACCCGGGTTCAAAGCAAGTCACCTTCTTAGAACAAAGGCTGGTGGGAGTCTCCCACCATGGCCGAGTTTTCTTTTTAATAACTAAATACTGCATGACGAAAATATGAATGATGCTGACCAGATTTTTGCTGGCATTTTGATCATGACCAAATTAGTGCAACCCGGGGAACAGACCAGAAAATATCCATGAGGGCAGGCAGCTTGCAATTGATCGATCATTGGGGGGTGGGGTGGGTGGGGGTAAGCTTAAATTTTTCAGGAATTGACATGGTGGAAATCGGAGTAGATTTGCTTTATACATGTAGCCCCTCCCTCCCATCCGTAACGGAAACATTTCGCTTGGGCTTGCCATCTCAAATCATTTTCTTGTGAATCTCTGCCCAAATCCAGGATAGACTATTCATTTGATGGTTTTTTTGTTGTATCAAATCGAATTGACAACCGATAACCCAAAAGCGTGCGCGCATGAGAGACACCCATGACCAAGGTCAAATTGGGGATATTTGACATTCTGTGCATTGATATTTGGCTTATCTTATGGTTTCTTTAGGATGTAAAAATTCTGAACATATAATAACTGAATCCTTTTTTAGTGCAAATCTATAATAACTGAATCCTTGACACTGAGAGTTAAGTGTAATTCAGCCAGACATTCAAATGGGCTGGAAATTCCAATCGGCCAAATGTACAGCATGCACAATACGTCATCAAATCTTCCTTTTCCAGTTTACATAAATGATAGCATCCAGGCACCCCAAATGTACATCAGGCAGTTAGAATCTTCATAAGTAGGTGCAGATGACAATATGAAATGTAAATGTCCGACTGTCCGAGGTGGCACTTACAATGACACTGAAAATGAAGGTGGCTGATAGAAGCTCAAGTCCCCTGTCAGCTACAACCTGCAATCATTGACAAGCAATCCGTTGATCAATTCCTCGTACCTAATTCAGTTCGCAGTGAGCATAAACAGCAATAAAAGTTTCACTGCGCTCGGTCATCTGAATATGACCGACGTTTTGAACCAAAGTATAAATAGCGCAGGAATCGAACAGGTGAACACACTCGATGCAAATGGCACCAGGACTGAACAGGAGCTAACCGTGGGAGACATCCACCCCATGTAGGCACCAAAGGCCGAGAGCCCCAGCAGCAGCAGGAGCGAGAGCAAACCTGCGGGTTACGCACGCACACATCAAATGTCTCAGGAAAAGAACACCAAGCAGTGTAGCTGCCTGCCCCAAGGGTTCATAGATCGGCCGCGCATGGCTTTAGGGTACTGGCAAGCGCGCGGCGGCGGCGGCAGGCGTACCGTTGCAGCGGTAGTGGAGGCGGGAGGAGTCGGGGAGGACGGCTCCGGCAACGAGCTTCCCGGGGAGGATGGCTCCGGCGGCGGCAAGGTAGCCGAGGTAGGCGAAGAGCACCATCACCTGCACAGCACGGAGCGAGCACACCAGTACACAGTGAGCGATCGATGTGCAGCGACCGGAAGCAGACCAGAGAAACATCAGGCGCGAGAGATGAGAGACGAGGCACCCACCGCGCTACCGGAGGGCACCAGAGCGGGGAGGACGGCGGCAGCGGCGGCGGCGGCGGCCTCCATTCTCCGACGGCGGCGGGGATCCCGTGGCGGGGGCGCCTGCTGTATCAGCGGCGTGGACTTGGGTCGCTTCACGTCCAGAGCACAAACGTCGTAAGTGGCTGACAAAGTTTTGGGCTCGATTCGGCCCAAACGAAATTTGGGCTGTTTTTCTTCTTTAAAAAATTATTGGATGATTAAACTATGTTCATTTATTTTTTAATAAAAAATTAACTAGTGTTTTTTATCGTCGACACATAACATGCTTGTCAGCTGAAGTGCACAGAATCTGCGGACAAGACGAGAAGGTGATGAACTGACGATGGCTCTGACGTGCGTAGAAATGAATACGATTTATCATATGGTTGGACCACTCAACTGCGAACCGATATATCACGTGATATGATCAGGTGTAGATCCAGTTTATCATAGTTTATGATGAGATTCCTCTCTTTAAACGGTAATGGTGTTGTAGGGACGGACAATAACATGTCACTTACGCCCACTGGGTCTAAATAAAGTGGTCTGGTACCAAAGTTTAGCTGAGCAGTAAAGCTGAAACCGAAATATCAACAGAAAATATTACTCCTCCGTTTCATAGTAGTTTTAGTTAATTTTCTCTAACTTCACCAAAAATATATAAAATATATTAATATCTGCAACACTAATTAGAAACACTAACAAGACATCTATGGTGAACTTAACAAAAATGATTTCATGTCTCAGGTACATTTCTTTTTATAAACTTAAATCAAGTTGAGAAAATTGATTTTGGGCAAAACTAGAGTAAAACATGCTCCATGTTGAAACGCAGAAGAAACAGACGGGGTAAATTTTGACTAAAGAGTGTACAGACCTAAATTTACATGTCCATCACAGTTCACAACAGCTGAGCTGTACCCCCCAAAAAAAGGTTTTTACATCTATCGCGGAGTAAATGGCGGGCGGACCGATCATCGCTCTTCACAGATGCTGCCGGAACCTGAAAATCGGCAGCATATTCTCACAGAGTCACAGCGTAGGCATGCGCGTGCAAGAATTACAAGTTTCCACCAGCTACGGGCCTAAAATGACCGAGGAAATGTTACAACAGACCTCCATCCAACCGCTTTCTAGCTACACACGCTCAGTATGTGTTCTGAGGGTTGAATCGCCTCCTGCCGTCGCGCTTATAGTAGGGCGTGTCGTCGATAGTCCTCCTCACGTACTCCATGAACGGCTGGGGCGTGCGAGGCGAGGACTGACCATTAGCTGGGGATGCAGGGTCGGTCGCAGGACTGGCTGCCGGTGCTCGTGCTGGTGTGGATGCTGCCGTGTTCCTTGAGGGTGCCCGTCTGCTAGGTCTCTCCAGCGACTTCATGAAGAGTGCAACCGTGACTACCGGTACAACGATGCATGTGAGGATAACAGCAATTGTGGTTAGGCCCCATGATGATGATGGCTCAGCTTCGTCTCCTGTATCATAGCTGATTTCAACTTCTTCGGTCTGGCCTGCAGAAGGGAAAAAGGGAATTTGTAACTGCCTTTTTCACAGCATTGCAATCGCCCTTCGGTGGTGAAACTTGAATCATGAATTAAATAACACACTAAAAAGTACGAACAAGAAATGATTTGGACTTCGGAGCCTATTTTTACCCAAAGATGGTTCAGGAAGATGGTCAAAAGAAGATATTTTAATTCTAAGTGATAAGCTTATTAGAGTATAGCGTACCAGTGGCAGGAAGAACGATGGTGACCTTGTCAGAGAAGGGTTGCCTTTTCAGCACTTCAACCTACAAAAGGATAAGGTCAGTGTGTGGTTAGCAGCACTAAACATTGGTACAAAAAAGAAAATGCTGCCTTGCCAGTTGTGACTTACCCGGTAAACAATTCGACTAGGGACACCCTTGTTCTTATTTGTGTCAACACGGCTAACTGAGAGTAAATCTTTAGCATTCCAGAATAACTCCACATCTAGAACAGGGCACACAATAATTTAACTATCAGTAGAAGCACAGATCAATTGCAATGGTCTAAGTTCACACAAACACTAAGCTCTCGTACCAGTATTTCCACCAACAGTAATGATGCTATGATTGCAACTTGGAGTCAAACTTAACTGCATGAATAGCCACCTTTTAGTCAATGTGAATAAAAAACATCCACGCACTGACGCAGTGACGCACATGAGCAAGGGAAGGAGAGGGCACCTACCTTCCCAGGTTCTTTGATGTAAAATCCTTTGACAAAAAGAGCATGTGCAGATCCTGTCACCTTTGGGTCTTCCTTTAGGTTTGCACGAACTAAAATGTGTAGAAACCCTTCTTTCGGGTTCAACTTCACTGGCAGCAGCTGTGCTGGTGAATATGGATGAAACAGACAATAGGATTTCTTTGCAGCATGGTCAGTCCATGGCTCAACATACCTAAATGAAGCAACGAATGTGAGATGTTAACTATAATATCGGGAGTTAGATGAAGTTCTGTGAACAATGATGTGAAGGAAGCATACCCAAGAAAAGAAGGGTCAACTTTGCATTCAAATGGCACATCAATTGAACTCTCAGAAGATCCATGCTCAGTTGAATCACTTGTATTACAAAAGAGAATGAAAATGTTAGCATAAGTGATTCAAGAGTATCCAAAACACAAAGGTATGCTTTGGTACATCCCTTTCAGAATGGAGGTTGTTGCAGATACATGTAATAAACTCATAGTCTATATCTAACACCTGAGGACTAATTCAGTTTTCACAGCGACTGCATTCCTATGTTACCAAGTCATATGAGACCTCCTTTATACATATAAAATTACAGCACAGAACTTTTGAATATGATAAGCACCATAGTGTTGGTTTAGGTGGGCATTTTCAGTAGTATTCAGCACAGTGCGTCAACTGTGCTCTACTCCCTCCATCCCGTGAAGAGTACAATTTTGGTTTTTTTTTCAGACAGATTAATAGCGTTGGTAAATGACAACATAGAGGCTGTTACTATATGCAGATAATTATTGTATTCTTTCGTGGGATTTTTTTTTTGAATCTCAGAATTGTACTCTTCACGGGAGTGAGGGAGTACAAATCAGTATGTTATAGTATTATTACATATTCCAATCTAGTATACCATAAACTTATCTCTCTTCACGAATCATGATGCAAGTACCGTGACAAGGAAATATGGTACTTTTAGCTTTGACTACATTTTAATTAACGAAAGTGTGGAAGAAAGAATGATATGAGCATAAGAGCATTACAAACCTAAATCTTATAGAGAACTTGTATCCATCAGGTGGGCCAGCAGCATTGGTCAGCGTCTCTGCAGGAGAATCAACAACTATTTGGTTCACCTTGAGTACACTGACAGTTGTTTGCAGCTTAAGATTTGAGCCTTTGAAGATTACTGTTTAGAAAGAGATAACTTGTGAAAAAAATTATCATAAAAAAAGAATGGAATCTAGTCGATAATGTATTATACACTTGGGCACATGTTCTTAAGATCACCTTCTGCTACTCCTTCACTGCGTGCCTGTGCTTCACCAGTTATCCGATTGACATGCACGATCTTTTCATTGCTACTTAACCAGTGACCAGATCCACGCATGTCCATACCTACAACAGTAGCATTGTTATGAGCTAAGAATATATACAGTAACAAAGATTGCCCATTCTGTTAATCAACTAAATACTTGATATTAAGTAAGCTAAGACATTAGCTGAAAACTACCTTTTTCTGACCTAGCACTATAACCCTTAACTCATAGATTTTTTTTCAAAAGAGCAAAGACATGAAAACGAGTATAAAGTTGTCGGGGACAACGATAAGGGGTCCCCTAACCAACAGGCTAAAACACCCTTAAAAAAACACAAAATAGGATATCACCCATGAAATCTCGTGGGCCGACAAAACCCCCAGGGCACCACGGCCCGATACAGCTAGACGCGGCCCAGCGGCCGTCCGAACCGGCCCCTCGATGACGCGGGAGGAACGCACCCCATCTCCGCCTCGCTCGAGGGTCCCCGCTCCCCCTCGAGCAGGCGCTGTGCGGACTCCGCCTCGCCCGAGGGTATCCACTCCCTCGAAGGAGCCCCGTCGCGCTCCCGCCTCGCTCGAGGCCCTCCCTTCAGTCCCCCCAACCGACAGCGGCATTTAATGCCTGCCCCATCCACCGGGCGCCAAAGTCAAAAGGCAAACCCCTCCCCACTCCATGCCGCTGACACCGTCAGGCCCACAGTGCCGCCTGCTCCGGGCACTGTGCTGACACTCCGCCACTGTGCGGACTGGCACAGGTCATTCCACCGCACTGTGCCAACTGCTCCCGTCCTCTCCCCACCTCGAGGCCCTCGAATGGGCGTGGGGCACCCTCGAACGGTGTACGGGCAGCGACCAGAGGCGAACCCTGGGCAGGCGCACCACGCGGGCCACTCAGGCCTAGTCATCTCCGCCAGCTCCGGCCACGGTGCCACCTGCCCCCGTCGTTGTGCAGGCATGGCGAGCCTTGTGCGGATTTGCAGGCGTCATTCCTCTCCACTGTTCTACCTGCCCTCGTCCTCCTCCCACAGCACGGCCCTCGAACGGACATGGGAGGCCCTCGAAGGGGCGTACGGGCCGCAATCGGGCACGGACCTTGGTCGGATTCACCCGTACGGGTAACACGGGTCAGGTCAAGTCTGCCAACTCCGGCCATTCCCCGGCGGAGCGGACACGCCAACGCCTGTGCAAAACAGGGAACGCCATGCGCGTCCCTGTGGCGTCCACCCCGTTTTTACTTGTAAGCCCCTTCCCCTTGGCCTATAAAGGGGGGAGGCCGGCACCCGACCGGGGACGCTCTCTCTCTCTCTTTTTAACACCCACGCACACACCCGATATTGGCACTTTGCCTCAATCAAACCCCTTTCAGGGACTTGGAGACTCGCTTGTAGCCCCCCACTGCAAGCACCCCGGTTCAAGAAAGTATAGTGCCACGAGCACACCCTGCTGGACGTACGGCCTCGCGGCCGAAACCAGGATAAACCCTTGTGTCATCGTGGTAGCTCTTGCATCAACCATCGGAGGACAGGAACACAACGCATTATGTGCGGTGTGAGGTTGGGCGACCAATCTCGGCACCGACAAAAGTCAAATATGAATCAAAGTGGACTTCAAAAACAAAATCAGAAAATTATGAAAAAAAAGTATTAATAAGTAATTTCAGTGAACATACTGTCGCCAATAATAGTGAAGTTCAGGTGCTGGCCAGAATGAAGGATCACATCCCTAGGATACATTTGTGCGCCGACAGATACCTAAGGAGTAAAACATTTAGAGAAAAATAAAATTAAACAAAATAAAAGCCTCATCACTGTTTCTATGCAGCTCTCCAATTTAATGGCACCGCCACATGCAGAAAGTGTATGATGCTGCTAAACTGTACATAACAAAAGAATGCACCAGTGGGTTTGGTAAATAGTATTAACAGTCTACAGAATAATATTCGAGTTTGAGCAGCTGTAAATCATAATAAATCAATCACAACATGAACTGATATGGATTTATAGCAAAGAACTTTACCATTATGAAATCCGCTTTATTGGGAATATGGTTTACGTGCAGCCTTATAAGAGCTGTCCCATGACTTCTTGCCTTCAAGTTAAAAAAAGTTCACGTATTGATCAATGTTAGAATTTTAAACATGTCCAAGCTTGTAGTCCTAGAATTGTAACAGTATTCCTGAATTGAGCATAAACACTCTGGTCGTCATACCTGAAGCACAAAACGTTCATGTGTGCCATATGTACCATTAAAATCTCTTGGCATGAGAATGGACACAACATCAGGATAATTTGTCTCAATCTTTACAGGGGCAACTCCATGAGCTTCATGGAAGATATAGCCTGATGAAAAGGGGTCAAAAAACAAAACATGTGCATTAAGAATTGAAGTGTTTGATATAGATAAAGATGCAGCTTCATTGAAGATTCCTGATGAAAGGGCCCCAAAAAATAACATATGTGTGTGATATAGATAAAGATGCTATTGATCCACCTAATTCATCAGCATATTTTATATCCAATTCAATTCTATCATTTATGGATAGATAGGCAATCTGGACTGATGATTCTGCAGCAGCTACCCGTGCCTGTGCAACCTGAACAAAAGCATAAGCATCAAAGAAAACATCAGGCATAAGATCACTTTCTCACTTAAATCCACATAAATGTAAAGAAAGGATATTAGTAATCTCATGACAGAAGACGTTGCAATCTTACAAAAAAAGGTAACCTACTTTCGATGTGATATGCTTTTAAGCTTTTCTTTGGCAATGCAGAGGTGTGGCTTTCTATAAGCGCTTCTGTCTTGCACTTTTGGATACACTAATTAGCTACCTCTGTAGCAATGCCCAAACATAAATATTTTACTAGAATTAGTAAAGATTTCTTAGGACTATTGATTCCATGGCACAGCAAAACACAGCACAGTAACTAAAAGAGGCCCTCAATCTTGTGACAGGACAGCTCAACAAATAGGCTTTCCCCATCGATCATAAGGATGGCTATACTATACACAACAACCAATTGTATCATGGTTTGTCCAGCTTCCATAAGTCTAATTGGCCTACTCTAAATGAGTTCAGTAAAGTACAGTTCAGAAGAAAGATGCAAACACAAAAGGGGATATTCATAAGTACAAAGTATATGATTGGCACTCGAAACAAAATAAAGGGTCTCAGCATCCAACCTCAGCAACTCGTAGACATGATGCTATTTCTGTTCTTCCAGTTGAATGGTCTTTTGCTTGAATACAATCAACTGCATTGCTTTCTCCAGTCCTAATCTTACTTCCATCGATTATGCTAGCATCTTGGATCACAGAACCACCCCTACCACTTCCCCTTAGAAGAGAGTACCCAACAGAACTCTCCAGGTCAAGTGAGTCTGGTTCTGGTTCTCCAAGTGAATTCACTGATCTAGGCAAAAGGCTCGTAGAAGTATAAAAGGGTGGGAATAACCAAGTTATAGGAAGTGCACGAGCAAGTGGAGGATCTGGAACCACCAGAATGGTCTTGGAGGCATTGTATGAAACAACTGATCCAGAGGTGCCAGGTAGCAAGAAGTCACAAGTAACTGAAATGGAAACTTTGGTTTTCCCAGCAGATCTGTTACAAGAATCAAATAACACATTAGGGCACACTTGTTGCTATCAGGTTTACTAAATATGTAAGGATGTTTGTCTCATGATATGTTTGAACCAAGAGGAAGGGAGGGAATCTTTCACACTTGTCTGTCACTTAAGCCTACAAGAGCACTCCTGAACCCAACATCCGGTTCAGCGTAAACTAAACACATTATTGTTGGAACAGTGACTAGTTTCCTTTTATCATAAAGATCAGGCACCAAATAAAAACACTACATCAGTAGATTTACGGTTAGAGCAGCCTACTATGCTCTACATAAAAGTAGTTCACTACTTCACTGGAAATTCAATATAGTGCTCCATGCTGTACCTGCCAATCATATGATTGATAAAAGAATTGCTACTGCCATTGAAAAACCATGGATTGTTTTTTCCTTCAGAATGTAGCCCTTGGCCAAATCTGTATTGCCAAGATTTAGCTGGCTGAAATATCACAACCTTCTCATCTGCTATCATCCAACTGTAACTTTGGCAAGTTTCGTAGAAGGAAAATAGATCTCCCTGTGAAGCATTGTCACGTTAAAAGAATGACAAACATGTGCAGATAGGCAGGTAGAAACAGGTATTAAGCGCACCTTAGGCAGAGAAGGATAGATTGGCATGCTACAACCAATACAAAGACGGTCACTTTGAGTATTCAGTGTCATAGCCAATGGGATATCCACTTCAACTGTTCCAAAAGCTTCACAGACTAAGGTACCTCCATTTGCCAAAATAGCAGCACGTACAGTCTAAATAGTGCAAAACTCAGTATATTGTATAACTGATCCAGAGATTCAAGAATCAGTAGAAAATGATCTCAGAAGTTATGACTTACAGAGTTCCCTACAGCCTTTGCAGACAGCTTCCCAGTAGCATTTTGAACTTCTACAATTTCCATGTTCAGACTGGAGTACTCAATGGAAACCCCAGTTTTTGGACCACCTTTAACAGAAAGCTAATAGGGGGAAAAAGATAAACTCAGGGCCCATAATTCCCTTCACAAAAGTAAAACTAAAATGCCAATGATCTGGCAACAGAATTCTAGCAGTTCCATCCCCAAAAGAACATAAAAAACTTGAAGGGATATGTATATACATAGCTGGCATAAATTTATAGAAGAAAGAAAGCTAATAATGATTACCACAAAAGAGGCGCCTGGAGTCAGGTAAATATACTCAGGATGTATTTGCAATGGTTTGTACACTTCCACCTTTACGACCTGACTCAAAACTCTTTGTCCAAAGTGTTGCCTGGTACTGACCTGAAGATTGGACACGGTAAGGGTCGTCAGCCAATAAGCAACTGAAGCTAATATATATCTATTGTCAACTTACATATAGAGATGTTATTCCAGTTTTTGCAGCTTTAATTGAAAATGTGGGTCCATCCATTGATTCGCTTGGACTAATAGGCTCCAGAATCTCATCGCCAAGATGCAACTCAATGCCCATATATTTGAACTGCAAAGAATCGAGCGAAATTAGCAAACCCAAAGAAATACAGTGGTAGCCACTCAAATGTGCAAAGACCAAAACATGAACTGAACTGTTACATTATTTGCAAAAGGAAAACAGATCATAGATGTAAGCAATGTAGGATGCGTATGACCGTGGTCGATTGGTTGTTGTTGTATTGCAATGAGCCCCTAGGGCGGTATATATGAGAGTAC
>OAMR01000369.1:1129728-1152266 GCA_900205405.1 Echinochloa crus-galli
ATAACACCATTTTGCCCTCCTCAAATTTCCCCATTCTCCCACCTCCCCCGTCCATCTAATCCGCAATGGCATTGTTTGTATGCTCTCACGGGTGCTCTGGCCACCATGCTCTCACCAGCGAAGTCCAAGAAACCGACAGAGCTCAGCCCAAACACCAGGAAGGCTAGCAGGCTAAGAGCACGGTCCCTGCGCGGCCAACACGTGCCGCTACACTGGCATGGCGCGGCAGCCATGGGACCCAAGTGGAACCCGCTCCAGCGGCTCGCTAGGCGGTGCTACAAGCGGTGCAGGAAGGGCTCGTTTCGGGCTTGCTAAGTGCGTGCACCTGCTACCGCGGATGGCGGACCTGATTGTGCAGATTGCGAGCAACTACGCGCCGGCCGCCACGGAGTGCCCGCTCCGGCGTGGCGCGCTCTCGTCGTCAGCCTATCCCGGGGTGCCTGGACGGAAGTGCCTCGGTCGGGCAGTCTCTTCACCAAGGCCATCGGTCTCGTCGAGTGTGTTCTGTGTGCAGACGGGTGCAGGATCGGTGGCAAGACAAAGGAAAGAAAAGAAATGAGGACAAACCAGTCTTTTATCATCTGTTTCAGCTGAAAATGGTTATTCTATTTGGTGCAGGGCGCAGGAGACAAAAACATGAAATGGCAATGTGCACTGGACTAATCAAGGGAGTGAAGTGTCCAGGAACCAAACCACACTTCTTCAGTGTCCTAGGGACAAAATTCCCTTTAAAAAAATGTTGAAATGAGTTTACTAAGCAGAGTTCAGACAAATATTGTCGGTGTTGGGATTGGGCAGTCAATCCTCAGCGCCACAAGGAGAGTTCAGACAAATATAAACAGAAAAAGTGTTGAAAATAGAAAGAAAGTCTAATTAAACAACAGGGAGAAATATATGAAGTAAACACTGTGCCTCCAGCAAAAACCTGAGAATCGCCAAATGTTTGTCCATCTTGGGTGCCAGCCAATATTTGAAAATCTTTTGTGCTTCCTTCCTAGAAATGAAAAAGAATCAGCATGCAAACAAAATAAAATCATAATAAAAATGCAGTTCCTTTTACCATAAGGCTGATGTGCTCTTCGGCAATTATCTGAATCCAGTCGACATTTGCAACCCTAACCTGCAAACAGACAACAAAACGGCACCAGAAAAGCTATATCAATTTAAATGCAAAATGGAGTAAAAGGAGGATAAGTACATCCTTATTGCTGAGGGATAATCTGATGAAAATTGACTGTGGATTAAGAATGACAGGCATATATCAAAAGTTATCATTATCCCAAGCGATGCTAAATAAGGCATGGACAGAGGGACATGGATCGAGGGAGGCTGGCGAACATTCAACCAGTACAAACATAGTATGCAACAGAAGGTACCTGGTTGACTCAGGTATTAAAAGCATCAAGAGAATCAGAAAGAAAAGTGCCAAAGGAATGTACCATAGAGTGAGTTGTTGCTCTAGGAGAAAGGCCAACATCCTCGATTGTGATGATAGCTTTGCCTAAGCCTTTAGCCCCAAGAATCAATTGAGAACATAAGGTTTTTCCTGGATGTTTAACTATTTGCACCACATGTGTGTCATTTGTAGAAGCATCTAGGGAGCACGTTCCACCACTGACAATCAAATTTTCCTGCAGAACAAATCGATAAGAGCATAAATAGCTAAGGGGACTTTATATTACTCAGATCATGAAAAGGATCTAGAAGAAGTGAGCAAAACACACCTGTGCTTCAGGATGGAAAACTAACAAGACATAGTCTGGGGTGACTCTTAAGGAAGAAACAAGCTGTATGAAACAGTCTGAGTGAGATAAATGCTTTAGCCAAATTGATGAAAAGCGCACACAAAATAAATCCAGTCAAATTACCTGCAACTGAATAGCATCTGTGAGACTCTGAAGTGTGTGTTCTTCCTCACGAGTTTGGCCAGCAAATTTGGTAGAGAAGCCAATGATTGTTGCACGCACGGTGCACTGGAAGTTCAAAATTTAAAATGATAGGACGTCAGTATTGGTCATACATAGAGGGTGGTGAATCACCAAAAATCAATAAGAGAAAGAAAATGAGAATACTGCTGCAAATGCAAGCAAACACCAGGGCTTTTATTGATGTAATGAAAAAAAACAAAGTTCAAAACAGGGCAACTTGTGGTACAGACTGTACTGACCACTCCAGTAGAATTCTGTAGGACAAGAAACCTCTCCCAAGCTGACTCATCAAGCATTTCAGCAGATTTGGCTTCGTCAAAGTAAGCAAGCCCTTCACATCCAGTGGCTTCCCATTTCAGGCAAAGAGAAGACGAATTAGCAAAATATCTTCCATTTCCATGTATACCCACAGCAGCAAGACGTGTAGTCCTTCCATTGGAGATTACAACAGGTGATGCTTGCAATCTATCAGGACCACGGTCAGCTTTGCTAGCGGCTTCCAATATGTCAAGTCGGTTTTCTGTACAAGTGTCAAACAAAACCATTTAGCAGGCTTCAAACAGAATGAAGGGGGGCAATAAAAGATTCTCATCATGTAAATGTTGTACTTTAAGGAAACTGGATATTGATGAAAAGAACAAGAAAGTACCATTTTCATTTGCTATCAATGTTATTTCGGATGGGAGGTCACACACAACAGCAAACTCTGATTTGGCAATAGCAGGCAAAGGATGATCTTTCCCAATCATGTTTCCCCGTGAGAACAGCAGTTTCTAAGGAAAAAAGTGCATTGAATTGAACATATCTCAGTGAAGCAAGTCACTAGCATAGATTGCAATGTATGGTGCATAAATAGAAATGGAAACGTCATTTGATGTACTTACATAGCTCACTTTGCTTGGGCAAGATACTCGGTATATTCCACTAGATAATTTCTGCACAGCAGCAGAACTAGTAATATGACTTTTCGGTTCACCAATAACATCAACTGCTTCGACAAAATCAACCACTTGGTCCCACCGCTCAGGTCCTCCAAAGAGAAAAACATCCATTGCTGATCCAGGAACTAAGTATAGCTCCTTGGGAGAGTTGTTATTCGTGTTCTCAATCCTACTATGTATTCCAGATAAGTCAAACCAGTACCCACCAAATTGATTTCCGTTTCCACCTTGAAGAACCACAAGAGGATCATATGCAGAAATTTTCGATGTTGCCTCCAGAGATCCACCAATTGTCTCAATATTAGAATCTGAATCGAAGGCAAACGTGGCAACAATTGTGGATCGGCCAGCAGCAGATGCATTTAGAGATATCCAGGCACAAGGATTGCTATTTTGTCCCCAAGAACCAGCATTATGTTTCATTTCCTCAACACTAGAAGCCTCAGCAGTGTTAAGAATGTGAAAAGACTCATTATCAGATAGTAGACTCCACCTTATAAAAGCATTAAAATAGTCACATCGTGCGAATGAGTGTCCTGCAGGGAGAAAGGTCAATAATAGCTATTAGAAGAACAGAACAGTTTGTGGATAAAAAATAACAGGCCCACATGCTGCAAAACAGATAAGTTTAGCATAAGCTCCTGTCTTCCTGTAAGAACATGATGGCATGTTATGGTTTGCAAGCTGTCTCTTTTAAGTGAAGTCCTAAACAAATTAAACTATTTACTGAGGTTGAGGACAGAGCAGGAGAGATTAGAGTATGAGAGTAGTACTCCAAGAAATAGCATTCGTGTACTAATGTCACTTTGTAACATGCATGCTGCTCATAAACTTTGTAAGAGAGGTAGTGACATCTAACTCAAATCATGTGAACTGGGATAAGTTTTTTTTCGGGTAAGCACACCATTAGATGTTTTTAGCAAGAAATGAGGACAAACCAGTCTTTTATCATCTGTTTCAGCTGAAAATGGTTATTCTATTTGGTGCAGGGCGCAGGAGACAAAAACATGAAATGGCAATGTGCACTGGACTAATCAAGGGAGTGAAGTGTCCAGGAACCAAACCACACTTCTTCAGTGTCCTAGGGACAAAATTCCCTTTAAAAAAATGTTGAAATGAGTTTACTAAGCAGAGTTCAGACAAATATTGTCGGTGTTGGGATTGGGCAGTCAATCCTCAGCGCCACACAGAATGCGCTGTGTCCCGTCCCCTGACGGTTGATGCAAGAGCTAGCACGGTGAGACAAGGGTTTATCCTGGTTCCGACCGTGAGGTCGTACGTCCAGCAGAGTGCGCTCGGGGCGCTGTACTATCTTGCACCGGAGTGCTTGCAGTGGGGGGCTACAAGCGAGGTGGGAGAGGAGAAGGAGTCTCCAAATCCCTGAAGATGAGTGTGAAACTAATTGAGGCAAGTGCCAATATCGTGCGAGGCGGTGTGTGTGTGTCTCTCTTTTCTCTTTTTTCCTCCTCCCCCCCTTTATATGTCAAGGAGCAGGGGAGGGGAGGGGCTATGGAAAACAGTGCCTAAACAATTATGACAGGAAAACAGTGCCTACATGTATTGTGACAGAAAAATAAGAGGAAGAGACCATTCTGTAAGAAGTCTGAGGGCAAGAGAAAAAATAAAGGACATGGCCATTCTGTAAGAAGTTTGATGTTGTAGTAATCAGCACTAAATAGTTTTAAGTTTGAAGTATCAAACCTCACATATCACCAGTAACTCAGCGCTACATAAGAAGTGAACCAATAGATAATATCTAGAAATAACATGTGTCACTCTTCATACCACGTCAACCTTAAGTATTACATTGTGCATCAATAGCATGTGTCACTCTTCATATCATGTCAAAATCAAGAATTACATGGTGCATCAGAACTGAACTATTTTTTTAAGGTAGGTAAAGAATAAGAGTGAAAAAGGGGTTCAGAAGAGATTAGGATTTAAAAGAAAATTAGATAGACAAACCTCATCAAAATTCAAGAAATCATAAGCAGAAACTACTCTGATGACAGCTTGACCAGGCTTTTTTGCGCGCACAACACGAGAGTCAGACACAGAAGCAACATCTTCATCAGAGGAAAATAACTTGTAGTCATCCAGCGTCTTACCACAGCCTTCATATCAAGACAATATAACTCAAATTATAAACCAAAAGTGGTAAAGAATATGCAGATATCACAATAACCAACCTCCAACTGCCTTCAGTTCAACTTCCTGATGAACTCCAGGAACCCAGGGAAGGTGAATAACATTGGAACTCTCCAATCCTTCATCCCAGAATGCCTTCACCTTACTACAAACATTGACCTCTTGCACAAGCTTGAGAACCTAACATCGCATCGGCAAATCATGTAATCACCAAACCATGATACCTTGATGATGAACTCTTAACAGCATCCTAATAACCACTACTTTACAAGATAGTGACAAGATACACGCATGAGCTGGATGTACCTTTTCTGGTCCAGATGCCTCTGTTAGGTAAAGATCCACCAATTGTCTCAATATTAGAATATTCCGTGCATATGGCAATGTTTGAACAAAAATGAATAAATCCATAAAAAAATGCTCAAACAATGTAAATATTTGACGTGAATATGCACTATGCAAGTTTCATGCTTGACTGCACCAGTCATCTGCATGAACCAATGAAGCATGGTTATTATGGAGAATGCATCTTGAGGTAGCAAATTGTGATGGCATGTAATTTAAATCTCAAGTTATTGACATATGCACACTGATCAGTGGAACACGGCACTGTGTGTAAATAGAAATGAAATTATGATTACTCAGTGTTTGTTCGAGCTTTTTAGTAACTGACCCTAGCTCCGTGGGTACAAGATGTGGGTGTACACCCCAACCAACTAGGTTCAAGTCCCCTTCGACTCGAATTTGGGTGCCTATTTCTTCTTTATTAGCAATGCCAACTAGTTCCTCCTAGGTTAAGAGTTTTTTACTCTTTCAAGCTTTTGCACTTCATACAACAAATCGGATAAAATTATCTTTTATTTGCATCACATGGCACATGGTGTATGGAAATTGCGAGTATGTGCTTGCAGTTCTATAGGTCATCCACAATTTCCAAGAATGTTACTGCAGATCTAATCATATGTGTAGTATCCATGTATCCAATAATAAGTAGCATATATAAAGACAGCAAGGTTTCAAGTTCATCGTATGAATAGTACCTCTGTAATATATATCTCCCTAGCATCAAAACCCTCTGCAAATGCTTTGGCAAGGATCATGTATTTTCGTCCAGGATAAACATACCAGACTTTTGAGGATGGAATATTTGTTATCCCATGAAGATGAGCAGAATCATCCGTAATAGGGACCAGATAAAGAAACAGTGTACGTGGAATAACAACGTGTAGAGATGATACTTGTTCATGACCTTCTACTCTTGTGTCTTCAACAACCACCTTAGTAAAGCCCAAACTCAAAGCATGTGAGATACCCAAGGAACTATCCACTTGGGCCACGGAAGAGTTTGTCACATGCCATCGATGATATAATGATGGTAATTTAACCACTAGTGAAAAGGTAGAAATGGAAAGGATCTGTTAGCTTTCAGCACCAGATATGCAGCAAAGAAAGTGCAGCCAGAAAAGTTCTAGCAATGAGATCAAATAATAGATGCTACTAAACAACAATACAAATCTAAAACTGGAGATTTTAGCACTGATGTCCCAAAAAAAAATTGGTCATTTTTCCCTGAATATGTATTCCCATGTGGTTTATGTAAATTATTCCATCTATTGTGATTATCTTCTGACAAGTTCTAGAATATGTTCCTCCCTGAAACACAATTAAGTACCTCCTTGTTCAAAGTGTTCGGTGTAAAACAATGGCAAAACTTAATCTGTTAGAAGGTACCTTCAGCAATTTTTTGTCGAAAAATCTTGAGTTTAAACTTCACCAAAACACCAACAGTCACGAGAACTGGTGATGCTGGCTCTAGTGACATAGCTTCAGCAACAGTCAATGTGATTGTATCAATCACGTGCTCAAATTGAGGCTCAAACAACTGAGCTTTAACAACCTCTTGGCCAATCTCAATACCCTTCACCACAAAGAAATCTGAACCAAGATTCTGCACAAATACAGCAACAAAATTCAAATGAATCAAACCAAGCCATCAAGGGAATTGGTAAACAAGAACACAAATGCTAAACTGCACCTTGTCTTCTAGTTCAAACCGAACATTCATATCACCACAGAAGCCACCACAATCACTCAAATGTGTTTCTTTCAGTGGAATATGAACAAGATGATGGTTACTGTTATCAAGCAGCCTTGGTGTAAGCTGCCACAAAAACTGCAATCCCACCAACGATGAGAATACATTTTCTGAACAAAAAGAACAAATTAAGTTAAAATAAAGAATATACAGTGCCAGGAAAATAGTATTTTGATATAAGCTTTTTTCCCTTTTGTTTGTAGCTCATGTATGATTTCATCTCTAGCCTACCCACCTTGCTTGGGGCTAAAGTTTTGTCTGACTTAAAAAAGACTAAAAAAACTAAATTAATGATTGTTCAACAATGAAGTTCTTTTTTCTTTACACGAACCATGAAGTTCTTAGACTAACAAGAACTTGAGTGATGTTAAGCAATTAAATAAGAAAACCAAAGTATGTAAATTGATGATTGACAAACTACGAATCCAGGTACTGCATAGAAAAGTAGTACCACTGTTTACAGGTATTATGGCAATTTCATACACAAAGGTGGAAAAGGTTTTACCTTCATCATCAAACGCATGGACACGCAATGTGGCAATTTCATCTAGGTCAATTTTAACAGCATGGTGGAAAATCCTGATCCGAGATATCTTGTCCACAAATACTTTGCAGTGTATTGTGATTCCACTGATAATATCAGTTGCATAGACAGAAGTCTCCCTCCGGCCATTGTAAGGTGCAATTGATGCCAAACGAGCACTAGTTGAGCATCTGCTGCTATCATTGTACTCTGGTTTAACTGAAATAAGATCATGATGATCCCATGACCTGTAAACAAAAGAAATTGAAGACATTAACCTCCTCATATTGTGAAATGGGAATTTCCTATCTCAATAGAGAGGACAGAAGCATTGTCCTGGAACAGTTTCTAAATTGTGAAACGCAAATAAAGTATATTGCTCCTAAATAAAATGTGCAAGGCATGAACCAACTCAGCACAGATAACCAATGCCCTGAAAATGTGAGGTTTGCATCCCACATTCTGCACTGGCGTGAAATAACTTCATCAAAGGTGCATACCAATACCAGCACATAGGCACAGAATCGTTTTCACACTACAAACATGGCAACTCAGTTGCTACAAGTACGGGATTAAAAGTTCAGTTCACCCAGGCCATGAGCAGTGCTATCATATTGCTTCACCAGGGTTGATATCAGGTCACCCAGCCACACTCTCAAGCAAGGGAGCAAGCGCATGGAGCAAATCACGCCACAAAAAACATCCCTAACCACTATCTGCCGCAGCAATCAAGCCTCGATTCGCTCCACGAAGCAAACACAGCAGCGCGCGTCGCGGAACAGCCCTCCGCAGCTAGCGATCACGCAGCACACGAAGCGAAGATAAGGGGGCGAAGGAAGGGCAGCAGAAAGCATACCAGGAGAAGCATCCATCCCCGCCGATGAGGCGGTACTCGACGGGCTTGGTCGTGCGAGGGGGCAGCAGCACGCTCAGGTCGGCCATGTGGGGCCCGCCCGCGGGGTTGGCAGCAGCCGAGGCCGACAGCAGCGCCGCCGCCACCGCGACCACCGCCACAACCGCCGCCGCAAAGGACGGCAGCGCCCCCATCGCCGCGCGAAGCTTCCGGAACTCTCTGCTGTGTGGAGCCCGGACACTAAACCCTAGTTGGGAAGGGGGTTTAAGGTGGGAAGGAGGAAGTGGGGACTGGAGGAGAGGCGGAGCAAGAAGGAAAAAGGTGGCTTTGCGGCGAACGGGGAAGGGGAAGGAGAGGGAGGGAGCGAGTATTTTTGTTACCCTTTTCTGCCTTCACTTTACCGTGCTTTAACAGCATGGTGGAAAATCCTGATCCGAGATATCTTGTCCACAAATACTTTGCAGTGTATTGTGATTCCACTGATAATATCAGTTGCATAGACAGAAGTCTCCCTCCGGCCATTGTAAGGTGCAATTGATGCCAAACGAGCACTAGTTGAGCATCTGCTGCTATCATTGTACTCTGGTTTAACTGAAATAAGATCATGATGATCCCATGACCTGTAAACAAAAGAAATTGAAGACATTAACCTCCTCATATTGTGAAATGGGAATTTCCCATCTCAATAGAGAGGACAGAAGCATTGTCCTGGAACAGTTTCTAAATTGTGAAACGCAAATAAAGTATATTGCTCCTAAATAAAATGTGCAAGGCATGAACCAACTCAGCACAGATAACCAATGCCCTGAAAATGTGAGGTTTGCATCCCACATTCTGCACTGGCGTGAAATAACTTCATCAAAGGTGCATACCAATACCAGCACAGAGGCACAGAATCGTTTTCACACTACAAACATGGCAACTCAGTTGCTACAAGTACGGGATTAAAAGTTCAGTTCACCCAGGCCATGAGCAGTGCTATCATATTGCTTCACCAGGGTTGATATCAGGTCACCCAGCCACACTCTCAAGCAAGGGAGCAAGCGCATGGAGCAAATCACGCCACAAAAAACATCCCTAACCACTATCTGCCGCAGCAATCAAGCCTCGATTCGCTCCACGAAGCAAACACAGCAGCGCGCGTCGCGGAACAGCCCTCCGCAGCTAGCGATCACGCAGCACACGAAGCGAAGATAAGGGGGCGAAGGAAGGGCAGCAGAAAGCATACCAGGAGAAGCATCCATCCCCGCCGATGAGGCGGTACTCGACG
Source organism: Echinochloa crus-galli (assembly GCA_900205405.1). Taxonomy (NCBI): domain Eukaryota; kingdom Viridiplantae; phylum Streptophyta; class Magnoliopsida; order Poales; family Poaceae; genus Echinochloa; species Echinochloa crus-galli. Next base: position 1,139,487 of record OAMR01000369.1, read on the forward strand.
GGCTTGGTCATGCGAGGGGGCAGCAGCACGCTCAGGTCCGCCATGTGGGGCCCGCCCGCGGGGTTGGCAGCAGCCGAGGCCGACAGCAGCGCCGCCGCCACCGCGACCACCGCCACGACCACCGCCGCAAAGGACGGCGGCGCCCCCATCGCCGCGCGAAGCTTCCGGAACTCTCTGCTGTGTGGAGCCCGGACACTAAACCCTAGTTGGGAGGGAAGGGGGTTTAAGGTGGAAGGAGGAAGTGGGGACTGGAGGAGAGGCGGAGCAAGAAGGGAAAAGGTGGCTTTGCGGCGAACGGGGAAGGGGAAGGAGAGGGGAGGGAGGGAGGGAGTCTTTTTGTTACCCTTTCTGCCTTCACTTTTTACCGTGGTAAACTCTGGTAATTAAGAAGGTTAAAAGATTCGCGGGGAAACGGAAAGCACGAGTAACCGAGGGAGGGAGGTCCGGAGGCGTTGGAACAGAAACGTGGTATCTACGGCCACCTAGGGGTGGACAAAAAATTTGTGACCCGCTCAATCTAGCTCAATAGTGGCTCGTCTCTGCTCGGCTCGGCTCATTTTAATTTGTTTATGAGGTGAGCTAATGTTTTAGCTCGTTGTATTAACGAGCCAATTCAAACCAGCTCGCAGGCTATAATAAGTCAGAGCCTATATTCTAATATTTATTTTATTTATGTGATGTCCTGGTTACTGAATATTTGTCATATCCAACTTAATTCCTAAACTGATGGTAGACGTGTTTAGCTGTACAAACTGGTAATTTGTGTTTGGTAGGCCGAATATATTATCTCTATCTCTACTACTAAAAAGAACGAGAAATGAACCGCGTGCACCCTCCCATGTGACATAAACACAGCGTATACATCCCCGTTTCCTTCCTAATTGATGTCTAGAATGTCACATCGTATCCGAAAGGATTCAGCCTCTGCACCGAACCCTAGAGTCCACCACAAAAACGAAGCAAACACCCAGACGTCCCCCCGCTGCATTTTGCACGTCGCCACAGGCCAGTCGTTCGCACGTTTGATGTTCCCATCCTTGAAAACCCCTCCGCAAGGGCACTCAATGATGTCGCGCTCTCTTACCACTTCAGTCGGTCATATACACCGCAACCTCGTCTACGGCACTCACCATCTCCATCTTTGCAGCAGAAGCCACCGGTGCTGTCAAGGAGACTATGACAGATCCATAGAGCTGCTAGCTGGAGGCGGTTCCATCTCAACAGCCCTAGCCTCCATGACACCTTCGACATCAACGAACCCGGTCACACACAGCAAGCCGTGAAGCTGGCAATCGTCCACAAACCATGCCTACATGAAAGAGGCATGCGCTCACCAGTCACCAAAAGGGACAACTCCACGATGGCTCCCACCGAATCCATCGCGCCATCGTAGCTGTTACCCCACCCGCCACCATCTTGGAGCAGGTGATCAACACTAGGTGCAACACCGGCGGGACGACGGCGAGGATGTGAGCGACGTGAGAAGATGAAGGGGTGCATGCAATGATGCGGAACAGCGAGAGGAGACAAGGTACTTGAAATTGGTAGATGATACATCATGTGCTTTTTTTAAAAAAATATGACATACTAGAGGAGGGTGGGTTGATTTTTATAAATATTAGGTTTTTTTACAAAATTATAATGTACCGCTGAATTAATTCTTGTTTTAATATTATTATTATTCTTATAGAGAATTGTAATTTAAATTAGAATAGAGATTTTGTGAGATCTTGGGTTTACAACGAACTAAAGTAACACAATGTGCATATTTTTATGCAAAGTTCCAACTGAAAAATGGTTTAACAATTTCTAGCCAACAAAATAAAAGATATACTTGTTTGTTGAAAGATTAAAACTTGAAATTTTTGTGACTTATGAAATAATCTAAGGTCCCATTTAGATCACATAAGGGTTATAAGAAACTAGATAGATGACAGTACTTACAAAACTCTAATTTTTGAATAATAGCAATCTAATCTGTTTGAATTTATGAATTAGAATATATAAGACAAACGCTAAATATTATTTTCTAACCTTTAATTTTTAAATAGCTATATGTTAGATGGAATTGTAGGATTATGGGTTAAAATACTTAAAATCCATACTAGGAATGTTTTTAGGAAAAAATCTATACTAGAATCTAACGCGATTGGATAGACCTATAATCATTTTGCTGTATTATATAATTCTTACTAGAAAATATGCTCGCGCCACACGCTCGAACTACCTTTATTATGGGTAATTTTAGACTATTTGGTTGGTGGGTACATGGGTGGGTAAAGAAATTCCATGATAAGAAAAGTAATGTTAAAATGGCAGAAACTCTCTAAAAACATCATTTTTTTTCTTGTTCGTGAAAACTTTCCACATCTTGGGTCATTTGTGAGGAGTGGATAGGAATTATTTAGATGAGAAGTGTTTTAAAAAGACCTAAATTTTTATAGTATAGATTATAGTAGATCCAAATGGGGACGTCTTGTTTGCGGTCGACGAGCCTTCCGTGTGGTCGATTTCCGTTTTCGGACATGGGCGGACACCAGGAGCTGGAGATTCCCTTTTTAGGAAAGTTCGTCACATGCAGCTGTCCCACGGCTCCCCCGGCTCCCTGCGCATGTTTTTCCACCCCGCGCTTTCCTTCTCTCCGCACGACGGAGGAGCATGATAATTTTAGGCCCATTCTCTTTTTTTCTTCCGGCCCATTCCCTTTCTAGCTTTTTAGCATGATTACGGCCCATTCTCTTTCCAGCTTTTTAGCATAACTAGGATCGTGCCCGTGCGTTGCTACGGGCTATTCAAAATTTCTAACATAAAAAACTATTGACATTCACAATATACAATAGATTCATATTATTAATTTTTACATAACCATGTCAAAATGAGGACCCTTCATCTAAGAAAAAAAAGAGAGAAGAAAACCCAACTCATGCAACATTTCTGCACTTGAATAGCACAAGGCTGTAACTGCACTTTAAAAGAATCTACTACTACAGAAATCCTAAGTACTTAATACAGCAATTCTAAGTTTGTCCTAAGTCAAGTTACATTTTAGATGGGAGAGTGCACATAATGAGATAAATTCATGTTAACAGCATCAGGAGACAATCCAAGAGCTGCCAATGAAAGTGCCTCTCCGCTCTACCGTACTCCAGATACTCATATTTTACATGAGTTGCGCCGCTTGTCGACAGCAGAGGCCATAACCTATAGCCGTGTACCTCTTTTTTGTTAGCTCATGTTGATCTTATGGGCATTTTATCAATCAACTGAGTAAAATTATACTATTAGAATATAATATTTGTAGAAAAACAAATATCTTGGCAGCAACAAAAACTCAGCAACACAAAATGTTATTAATGGTTAAATAGCAAACTGAATAAAACATCATGTCCATTTTAAGTTGAGATTTTTATCAGCTTCAAAATGAACTTAGGAGAACAGTTACTAAATTTAAACTGTGCAAAGCAAATACCTGATGTGGACTTCTTTTATTGCCTGTGGGCAAGTTGTCTACGGATGGCCCATTTTCCAGGGAACATATTCACATGGCTGGTGCCATTCCTTCCAGCATTCGGATGATGTGTTTCCATGATTTGGACGGAAGACACCCCAGAGATATCATGCACTGCATCCAAAGCCTGAAATCACTTGCATTAGTACAGCAATACAAACCAATAGATAGCTTCCATTCAACACATAAAAGCAGGCAATTAGTTCTTGGTATGCATTTGTATATTTTATAGTAAGAAGGTCCATGCAAGATGCAAAGGAAATTTGCTAGTTTCAAAGGATTTGTAACTTGCTCCTTAAGCCCAAAGGACTACACAAGAGAATCCTCCAAAACAACAAAAGGAGGATTAAATATAAACAGATAAGACCCACAGAAGTGTTTTATACTACATATTCTCCACCTGGATACAAAAGCTAACCCCAGAACCATGCATTAACATGCCTGAGACATGAAATTGTATAGATTAAAAGCAAAATGAACCACTGGTTAACACAGAGAACAGACCAGTTTCTACTCAAACCAATAGATGCAATGGAATTTTATTGGAATGCAAAAAATGTAAACTCAGGTAAAATTCACTGGGAAATGTACCTAATTAATTAAATGTTTACCTTCTCAACATCATACCCATACCCATACTGACTGCAAATGGACCAGATAAAAGCACCATCATAAGAGATTTGTTCCAACAAGATAAACAATGATTTGGCATGCAAGTTACAGAAGCCAAATATGCTATGCACATAGTTACTTCTAGTTGATACAGGAGCTATTAACATGCTCACAGGCACTGAAAAATAGGATTATCTGCAAACTGAAAATAGGTCTTGACATCTCTGTTGATATCTGAAAGAGACAACCAAAACTCCTATGACGGAGACTCATATCTGAAAGCTAATCTAGAGCTAATTTCTCATGTGAATTAAGTAACAAGAAAAATACACATTTGCTATAACATAAAGATAACAAGTAGCTATGACCCTAAAGATGACCAGAGACTCATCGACTCTTTTTTTTGCCTATCGAACACTGTGATCAGAGTGTAGTAGCAGAGTAGTAGTATAAAGAAATTAGCTCACGTGCTCAAAAATTATGGTTATGTGCTCCCGAATAATCAATCTGAATAATGTATGTTTTAATACAATCTTCAGAAATGAACTACTGGACATGGAGAGGGGTTTCACTCTATAACCTATGCTTGCTTCTATTGAAAAAGTTGGATAATAAAAAATCAATTAGGCATTTAGGCTTACAACTGAATTTCATTGGCGACCGGTTGGTATTTAAGCATCAGCTATCTGCAGTAATTTGCTCCATCTCTTTTCATGCGCTGATCATTGACGACCGCTTAAAAATCAAGGAGCTGAGAGGGGTGCACGGAAGATGCTAACCCATTGCCGGATGAGATGCACTGGGATCACAATCTCAATCTGCACGCAGCAAAAAAAAATTGGGGATTTGTCACAATGCTTAGCACAAAACTAACAGATCAATGAAAGCTTCTATCGCTGCATGGATCTGGACAAAGTACGTCGGCGGCCTTCCCTGCCGATGCTCTTGGACATCCTCGTCGCTAAAAACTCGCAGCATGTGGATGTGTTCCCGGGATGTGCACCATCTTGCGAAGGTGGCCGGCTACAGTTGTGTTGAGCGCGGAGCGGCGGCGGCAACCTGACGGGGAGATGACCATTAGGCATTAGCCAGGATTGTGTGCGGTTGGGAAGACAGGGTCACTGGGTGGTCAGGTGGTGGCGGCTACGTCCGGATCCGGGGACCCGCTCCCCTGCTGCGACAAGGAGGACAAAAAGCACACGAAAAAAGGGGATGCCAAGGTACGGCGGGGACGGCGGGCAGGAGGCGACGACCGTCATCGTTGCTCTCGCTGGCGTCGACGTCCGAGAATCCCTGAGGAACGCCTGCGCCCTGCCCTTCCACCGGGGCACGAGCTGACGGTAGCTGCACGCGTGCGGCGAGGGAGGGAGAGGAGGCCATCTCAGACCCGAGCGATGCACGGCGGGAGGAGGTGGCGGCCATGGGGCGCGCCTGCTGCCGCGAAGGAGCTGCCGAGCTGGGGCGGCGATACGGGAGGCGCAGTTTTGATTTGACGGGGTGGGGGTGCGCGGGTGGACGGGAGGAGCGGACGAAAAATTAAGCGATGCAATTCCCTTTTATTAAGGGGTTAATTGGATGTGTGACGTTACAATTTTTATTTTTCGAACATATGCCATTACAATTCGCGTATTCGGAAATATGCCATTACAATTCTAGTTCTACTCGAGATGTGCCATTATATACGTCTTTGATGCTCTTGGGTCTACGTATACGCTACAATACATCCATATAGACAAAAATGCCCCTGTTGTGTCTGTATTCTCCACTCACTGACGTGTGGACCCCACAAGTCATCTCCTTCCTCATTCCTTTCTTGTGGCGTCGGTGAGCGCTATTGAGCAAGCTGTCGCCTCCACGACCTTCCTCATGTCGAGCCGCACTTCCCCAGTCGGTCGTTGAGCTCTTTCCATCGCCGAAACACCGCCGCCCGTGAAGCAACGAGCCGTCGTCGTCCTCACCAAATTCCGGCCGTCACGGTCATCATCGGGACGAGGCACCACCACCACAAGCTTCACCGTGACGAGCCGAAGCCCCGACAATGGTTCTCATCGCCGGTTTGCTTCCGAAGCGGTTTCCCCGCGAGAGCGCCTCACCGTCGGCCGCCTTCTCCACCATTGATCGAATTTCCGGCCGCCGTCGTCCATTCCTCTGCCCAATTAGCATTTCCTCGAGCTCCCCTTGGTCTCCTCTCCCCTTTGTGTGCCGCGCCTAAGACCCAAGCCGGCCAGACCGCCGGCGCCTATGCCGCCCAGTGCCGCCGTCGGACATGGGGGCAAGCTCCCTGAGCTTTTGCAGCCGCTGAAGGTGGAAGAGATTGTCAAGGGCATTTTGGTCCATAGAAAATTGAAGTAGTTGTACAGTGGCCTGCGCGTGGGCCCAAGAGCATCAAAGACGTACAAAATGGCACATCTCGGATGGAACTAGAATTGTAATGGCATATTTCCGAATACGCGAATTGTAATGGCATATGTCCGAAAAATAAAAATTGTAATGGTATATATCCAATTAACCCTTTATTAAGTTGTAGAGATTTGAGTCCATTCTCTTTCTAGATTCCAAAAAATCTCTTTTAGTCATTCGGGACCGTGGAGAGTGGATGAATTAAATGGGTGGGGGGAGTCAAATAAAAGCTAGTTTCAATAAAATAAAAAGGGAGAAAAATAGTTCAATAAAATAAAAAAATATTACAGATAACATTGAGCTGATGTAGTAAAAACATAAATGATGTCACTTTCGCTCGCCCTATCATCTCTTACTGCCTTCTGGACCTGATAATAATCAAAAGTAAGACGTGTTAGTTGGGTTTTTAAAAGTGAACTAAATATTGAGTAAATTAATAACTCACAAATGACAAATGACAGTAGAAATAAGATATGCAAATTTGTTAGGCTACTTGCTAGTACATCCTAACTGGTTGGCAAATAAGATAAGCTAACCAAAAAACTAAAAGACGGTTTGATATGTTTCAAGTTTGACTTAAATCTGTGAGATGGTAAATCTGTACACCGTTTTATCACAGTTGCTCCAACTATCCTGGATAGAAATTCACTACCTAGAAAACGTATAAGAAAGCTGACAAAAAAACTTATGGTTTATTTTTTGAGTCACCTAAAGGTAACGCAAAAGAAGATACAATGTGGCAATGGACACTGCATGTGGGCAATGAACACTCCAATATGAATTTCAGGGATAGATACCCAACTATGAAACAGTATACTACAAAATATCAATACCTACTTAACTATTGGTCTCTCCCACCACCTTTTCAACCTGTTTCCTTGGTGCAGCAGGAGCATGCAATTTAAAAGCACAAACCATTTCGTCACTAGGATCTACAACATAACCAATTTGTCATACTGGCAAACATACGGTAAATACAACCACATGGTAATACAAACTATTAGATGATGATCTATGTAGTTGCAAGGAGAGATGAAGAAAATAAGAGTCAATATATATGAGAAATGAATAAAGCAAGAACAGATTTTCTGAACACCATTCGTTTGTACTCTCACAAGAATACAAAACCATTGCTCACTGTGACCTCGCTATCCAGAAGTTAAAACTTCTAGACAGTAATCACCTGTGCAGGAGCATTGATAATGGCACGCTCAATGTGACCCCTATGGCCAGAAGTTGCATAAGCCATGGAAAACGAGGGGATCACCCAAGCAAAAGGACAAACTTCATACCTCTCCTATTCTAGTTATTTCTGTTTTATTTGCCAAGAGAGAACCTTTTTTCTATCACTATACCAGAGTTTCAGTGTATACTTTGTTCCCTTAACAGAAACATGAGGTCACATTGATTGGTAATCAGCATAGAGGTTGTTTTTTGGTTTCTATCTGATTGGAAAAGTCCCAACAATCTAAGCTGGTACTGAAGTGTAATACAACATTTACAGGAAAGTTTTACAAAAAGTTTCTACATGACTTTGCTCAAAATGTTATAAAAAATATTTCTAGAAAACTTATACACACAACTCTAACGTATTTTTTCAATACAACATTTCTAGAAAATGTATCTCTAAAGAAAGTTTCTACATGAAACTGATTTTAAAAACTTCAGCATACAACATTTACAACATATGTTTCTATATAGGATTATTAACAAAGTTCTCTACAAAATATTTTTCTATAAAACTTTTACTTAAAAATGTTTCAAAAAACTTTATGTACCTAAATTTTAAAATAACTTTTTAAGATAAATTAACATAAACTATTTAGCATATAACTTTTGTATATAAACTTTCTAGAAAACTTTTATATGAAAGTACATTCGTGTAATTTCACTAGAAACTTTTATAAAAAGAAATATTTTTTATACATAACTTTTCTGGATATTTTTTCCCAAAAACTCTTCTACACAACTTATCAAAATAAACTTGGTCAAAGATTTATCTAAATACTTTCGAACAAAAAATGTTCACAAAAACTTTACTCAGATACTTTTTTACATATACTTCTGTATATTTCTAGATAACTTTGTATAGCAACTTTTCTTAGAGGAACTTTTACAAATAACTTGTTTGATGAAAAACCTCATCCATATAACATTTATTGTAAAAACATTCCACGGAAGAACTACAGAACACACACTGAATAGCTTATGTCATAAGTAACAGAGACAACTGTAGCAAAACATGTATAACTATGTTTCTTCATCAGAAAATCATTCACCCAGAAAACTTTCCTAACAAAATTTTAAAGAAACATTTTAGAGTAAATTCTTAAATCTTAACTGAATTTTGATGAATACCTTATAAGCAAAACTTTTCTTCATAACTTTTATTACTCTTCTATAAAAAAATTTGAAAACCTTCTATAGATAACATTTCAAGGTAAAGCTTTTCAATAAATTTCGTATTAATAACTATATGAATTTCTCTAGGAAAAAATCTAGAAATAAAGGACACAACTTCTATAGAAAACTTCTTTGGAATACTTTTCCTAGAAATCATTAATAAGAACTTTGTTGTACTTCTATAGAAAAGTACTTTGGTATACTTTTCCTAAAAGGAATTTATAAGAAACTTTGCTTAGAAAACCTTTCATAAAACCTTTACTCAGAAAACTTTGCTAACAACTTTTTTATAATATATTCTTCACTGAACAATGACGAAGAACTTATTAGCATAACTTTTCTGTATAACTTTCAAAAGGAACTTTTTGTTAGTAACTCTTCTAAACAACTTATATGCAGAAAGAGTTTATCTAATCAAATAAAAGTTCTTTTATAAAACATTTTGTACAAAAAATTATTTAAAATATTAGCAAGAAAAACTGTCACTCATATATACTATGCACCCAAAACTTTTTGGCACAAATTCTTTTGTGAAAAGGTTTGCTCGAAAAGTAATACAAATTCTTTTAGGCACTGTTGGTGGAGGTGATCTTTTTAACTCCCAATACCTTTTTAGAAAGCCCAAACAATTAACTTTTGGGAGTCTATTTTTTTGGCACTCTTGGAGATGCTCGGTCATATGGAAACGCCGAATTCGATCGTTGCTCCGAAGCCTGGCTCAGCGGATACACCGCACAGTCCGATGACCACATACCACATGTGTCAATATTATATGCAGTCCCTTGTATCGGCTCATGCAGTTTGAAATAACTTCGCAAAATTTATTACATCTACTGATATAACTAACCAAACATCTCATTCTCATGGCCATTGTATCCTCTCAGTTTGTTTCCACGCATCTAGGATGTAAGGAAACCCCCGGCCGACAGCCAAACATACCCATAGCCATAGGACTTCACTAGGTAATATATCCGTGCGTTGCTACGAGTGACAAAATAATTATAGAGTAATTAGAATGTTGAATAATTGTTTTCTAAATGTTAACTGTAACATCATACAATTTATTAGTATATACTTATCTAGTGATAATTAAAAAATAAAAAATTCTATGTATAAGTCTCTGCTGTATATGTTACGAACAAGTAAAGTTACACAGGTTTTTTTTTTTGACTTGAGCAGTCCTATCAACCACGTGTGTTTATAGCTTCTTCCTTTGCCCTACTCACCGTTATATGGGCTTTACTGGGCCCTCCATCTGAGTTAACCAGCGCAAGGAAGGAGCGCCCCGGACAATCCGGCGACGGCTAACCGCGCCCGTCACAGCCACACGTTTGCCATCTCGACGAGTCGACGGCCCCGAGAGCCCGAGCGCGTCGCGTTCGCCTCCCCTCCCCCATCCTTACTCTGCGGCGACGACTAGACGAGCGGCGCCGCCTTTCGGCAGGTGTTCGCGCTCGGCCCTTCGCCGGCGACGAGCACCCACCAGGTATGCCCGCCTCCTTTCTTCCCTTCCTGCTGTGCGAGACCGAGCACCCAGACCCCAGTAGTTTTTGTATTCGGATCTGACCCGATTACAACGACGGATTTTCTGGTTAAAAATCAATCGGGTGTCACCATGTCGTATACTGGTCCGCCCTGGCAACTGCCTTATTATACTAATCAAATCCATCTACCGGCATCCGGACTTCAGCCCTGGTTGTTTTTCTTTTTCTTTTTCGCAGTCCATATGTAGAAAGTTATTTTTAGCACAGTCAAATTTCTCGCCTTTTGGTTTATTCAATGTGAGGACATGCTGTTCACCTCAAGACATTTTAACCTATATATGCCCTCCTATTATTGTATTATCAGTCTCAGTTTGTTGAATGAATAGCAATCCAAGTGACTTAGATACACAGCACTTTTCTTCGTCCATGATAACAAAGCATATTGCTTTGTTTTGCTGGTATTATGCATGTCCAGAAATTAAGGGTTTTATTATAAGTGTTTCAATATAACAATAGTAACCCTTGGATTCTAGATCTAAAGTTACCATAGAGTTGAGATATCCATTAAATATATAAGAGAAAATGAACCATGCCATTGGATTTTTCCCTGGCTCAGTTTTCTTTGATTTGTCTGGAATTGGTAGTTAACACTTAGTAACAGTGATAATATCGGCAGGAACAACTTTCAAATCTACGGAGCTTTGCAAACAGTGTGCAAGTTTAGGTACAATTTGTTAGCAGTTTAAAGTTAACATCATGCCATTGTGGCTGATCATGCTAGTTCAGATGAACAAAGCTTTATCATCATTTCTTTTTCTTCTTTTTGTTGGCCTTAGAATGATTATCTACCTTTTAGATAGCAGTTTTACGATTTAATGACTAGCTTTTATTTGTGAAATTAGATAAAACTTTCTTCAGGGTGCCCCACCATTTAGTCAATTAAGCTACAGTCGATGAGCTAATTTGTCTTTGTTCTCTTTTGCCTTGAGCTTAAGGTCTAACCTACACGTTTCCGTTTTAGGTGCTATATGGTTGTCTTCGACATCTGAAATAAATCAAGGTTGAAGCAAGATTAAGGAGACAAAAGCACAGGTTTTCCAGCCTTCTAGTTAAATGATCAAATGACCTGTAGAATGTCAGCAAGCAAGCAAAAGAAACGGCATATAAATTATACCAACTCGGAGCAATGTAGGCCGGGGAAGAAAACAAAATTTGACTCGTCCAATTGTCTAGTAAGTTTGAAGCCTCATATTGGTCTTAAATGGGACCAATATCTGAGGAGAGTTGTGCCAGAAAAGGAACAAGTTGGAATTTTGTGGTCAGACTTGGCCCCTTTTGTAGAAAGCCAGGAACATTGTTCAGGCCTTGCTGATGTTACATATGTTCCTCCAGAGATTTTTTCTCTCGAGAGCCTGAGAGGTGTGCTATCCTATGAGGTATGCCTATCGTTTTCTTATCCGCAATTTAACATCTGAGTTTATTTACCATGATATTTTTAACCTTGTTTCCATTTATCTCCTATGGTTTCCTTGACTTGGTAATGCCATTATTTTGGTGCTGTTAGCCCGAGGGAGATGTCATGTCTGATTTTGGTGATGAGGGAGGTAAATCAGACAAACGTAATAGTTTAGGGAGGTAATATGGACTTTTTCCAAACGATAAAGACGCGCGCGCTAGCTGGGTCGAAAGAAGCTGGGCTGAGAAAACGCACGCGCGTAGGAAGTATTGGGCTGAAAGGGGGCCCATGAGGAGTGCTGATTAATGCGGATGCGGGGGGATCTTCCGGCGACAATGTTGGCGACGGCTAACTGCGCCCGTCACAGCCACACGTTTGCCATCTCGACGGCCCCGAGAGCCCGAGCGCGTCGCGTTCGCCTCCCCTCCTCTCCCCCCTCCTTACTCTGCGGCGACGACTAGACGAGCGGCGCCGCCCTTCGGCAGGTGTTCGCCCGGGCCCTTCGCCGGCGACGAGCACCCACCAGGTATGCCCGCCTCCTTTCTTCCCTTCGTGCTGTGCGGGACCGAGCAACCAGACCCTAGTAGTTTTTGTATTTGGATCTGACCCGATTACAACGACGATTTTTCTAGTTAAAAATCAATCGGGTGTACACCATGTCCTATACTGGTCCGCCCTGGCAACTGCCTCATACTAGTCAAATCCATCTACCGGCAGTACGATTAGGTTCTTCTTCAGTGCGCAAGGAGCTCCGGACTTCAGCCCTGGTTGTTTTTCTTTTTGTTTTTTGCAATCCATATGTAGAAAGTTATTTTTAGCAGTCAAATTTCACACCTTTTGGTTTATTCAATGTGAGGACATGCTGTTCACCTCACCACATTTTAACCTATATATGCCCTCCTATTATTGTTTTATTA
>OAMR01000369.1:1174995-1206446 GCA_900205405.1 Echinochloa crus-galli
CCTTCGTCCCCGATACATTCACGGGTCTGGCAAACCTGGGGATGTGTCGCCCGATGGCGTGTTTGCTTCGACTTCGGCATCGACCCCCTCTTCGACTGCCTCGACGCGTTGCCATCTTCGTCTCCGGCGTCTTCTTCGTGACGCCTCCACCATGGCGCTTCCTCGCGCGCCCGCGGCTTCCTGTGCGGCTCCTTACCCTCGGCGACCTCGACAGCTCATCCTCGACCACGGCTACCCTACGCACGACTTCCTCGACCACGGCTACCCGTCCTCGTCTCGGCTTCATCGACATCGGCACAAATGGCTACCATCCGCATGAGTTACTCGCCGGTTTTTCTCTCCAGTCGCAGCACCCGCACTGCACCGACGCTACAACTGCGGGGGGATGTCAGTCCGTCGGTTCCCACCTTCGGCTTCTCCTCTAGTCTCACCGTCTGCGGTGCTCCCGCTGTGACTGCGGGGGGATGTTAGAGTATATGTTAGATAATCCCGTACTGCTAGTTGTATCCACGGACAAGTCTCTGTACTCTATATATACCGGCCAAGGCCTCAATGCAATACATCAATCCATTCCATTATACCAATCCCATCTCTCTACACTCGAGGCTAGCTCCGGCAGCTCCTCCACGCGCGCTGGCAGCTCCTTCCCCACGCGCGCTGGCGGTCGGATTCGGCTCCGGGCGGAGCGCGGCGTCGAGTAGGACGGCGCGGCAGATCGAGTGCGGCGTGCGGGCAGGACGGCAGCCTCGGGCTCGACCGCGGCGCGTGAGCAGGACGGCTTCCTCGGGCTCGTCCGTGTGGCGGCGGAAGGGGCGGCGACCGGAATTCTTCCCCGCGGACGGCGACCCTCTCCATATCTGTGTTTCATAGCTCGGTAATGTGCATTCTTCCTGCAATTAAGTGTGGCCGTGAAATAACTAGTATATTGCTAAAATTAGGTCCTTTGTTTCTGTATTTGCTCTTGCCCACACAGTTTTAATGTATTTTTTCCTTTTATTTTTGAAATGCTCTTGCCCCTATTACTTTTGGTGTGTCATTCTTAAGAGGGACCTTTCACCACCAATATTGATTAAATCATATTAATATAAATTACAAAGTACAAAATGTATAATCAACTTTGTTTTTAGAATGCTGATGAATAGCAAGCTCTATTTCAGAGTTTAGACCATCATTGTATGATGCATTTTACCGAATGGTATCTTTACTTATGTAACTTTTTTCAGGTTAGTAGAACACAACTCAACCATATCAAGAGACTGAAGCAATCTGGGGACGGCATTCAGACCAAGCATGTTTCGCGAGTAATTGGTGGCCTTGACAAATCCCATGTCAAACCATATGGAGCTTTATTAGAGGATGAACAGAGGAGACTGCGTGAACATTGGTCAGTGACGCTTTAATTTATTTTGTATATATTATGTGGATCATTATTTTTATGAGGAAGTATTTACATAACAGGTTGAACATGTTGTGCAATGATCTACCTGCTGCTTTTGAGGTTCTCAAGGACAGGAAGGTGCTGATGGAGAAATCAAGAAAGTCAGTAGGCCTTGAGCTTGAAGAGAAGAATGTATCTGTCTTGAGAAAGGTTCGCTATGACTTGTCCTTCAGTTCTTATTCTTAAATCTTAGTTTTGTGCCTGAGAGAGGTCCTTTACTTGAATGTATAAAAGAAACACAGTGGATGATAGCAATACATGCTTACTTCTGCTATGTAATTTGCCATTCACAATGTATCATATCATTCACCAGTGCAGCAGCCTATTCAATGTTAATGCTATAGATGAGAATACCATGACTATAAACATACTGAATTTGTAATAGAGACATCTACTATGAAAGACCTAGGTAGTCTTTTATATGAATGGTGAACTGCTCTGCAGTGCTATCTTATTTATATAAGGTAGTTACATCGTCATTTGTTAAGAAACAATACTTTGATGTAATCTTCTTAATGGAAATAAATTCTTTATAACAAAATAATCTTCATTTATTTTAATACCCAATAGGTGATTATGGTTTATTTATGTTTGTTTATGATGAGAAGGCAGAACAGCTAACAGACATAACAAAAGAGGTAGGACAACCTGGTGCTAGCGATAATGATGGTAGCCCAATTTTGCAAAATGACCAGGTAGAACACTCACCTCAAAGTATGTTGCAAGGTGGGGTTGATCAGAGCACATCTCTTCAAGATCGGGATGATGATCAGACTAAGTATGTGGAAACCTCTATCTACCCTATTGACAGTCTGAATGTGGAAGATCATGATCTCATGGTAGTCATGGGCACAGACATAACTAGTCAGAGTGAGCAGAATGAAGATCATAATGGTGTCAGCTGCATTGATAAAGGCATGTCTTGCTGTGCGAACAACCCTGATGAGCAGAATGAACATCTCACAGACAAATTGCATAAAGATGGCCTGGATGTTAACTTTGAAGACATCCAAGAAATCAGCTACAAAGATACAGCCATTGACAACTATAACTCACAGAGTCAAGAGATCAAGTCCATCAATTGTACAAGCATGCATATTGACAGTCTTGACTGCGAAAATTTGCAACTAGAAGATCTTGATGGAGTTTCTTACAAAGGTCCATCAGTTCATGCTCATGAGCAAGATCAGGACCTGGAAAGCATCAACCGTGATGTTTTGAATCATAACTGTGGTCATAGTGCGAATATTTCTTCAGAAGCGAGTCATCCAAAGATGAACTCTGTAGTTGTGGATCAAGAAGAGACTCAGAACATTATGATGATGGCATCGAATAGTTCTTCACTTCTACGTGAGTCCTCTGGAGAACAAATGCATGTGGAGGATTTTCTGGATCTAAACAACCAAGTAGCAAAAGGTGAGAAAAACAAATGGCAGTTGGCAGGCCCTCTTCAGTCCCATTATCATCCTCCAGAGAATATAAGGTATAATGGCTCAGGCAACTTACAGATTACACAACCTTATATCTCTACGGGACAACAGAGCTCTTCAGTTTACTTGGATAACGGTGTTTTAAGTCAGCAGCAGGATCAAATCGCCACACCTGCCTTCACAATGGACGATCCAGCATCAGTTATTGAGCCCTTCTCAAATATGCAGAGCAATGGTCAGCTCCAGATGGCAAAGGACCTTGCAGCAGTCTCCTACCCCCTTCAACATGCAAATATCATTGAACAATCAACTTGTTTGCATCCTTTGGCGAACAATCGTTTGGTTCAGTCTGCTCCATTTCCCAGGTCCTTGCAGGAGCAGGAGCAGTTGACTGATCAGAGTGGTAATTGTCTCTATGGACAACTTCACAAGAATTATTATGCTGATGTGAGTTTTCCAACTAAAGTAGACCCTCCTATATCCGAACAGAATTCTTATGCTGGTTTCGGTTTGATGGATCATAGGTATAACTGGTTCCCCGATGGTTGTCAGTCACACAATAATAATAATAATAATAATAATCTGTCAGGGTTGGAGTCTGGTAACTGCTTAACACAGGCCTTGCCAAGTGGAAGCAACACCGATGGAACTCTGCTCAGCGCCATATCCCAGTACAAGCAGCCATCAGTACACATGGGACATGGTGGGTCAAGCCCCAGCCAGCTCCTTGAACCAAGGAATCACGTTCCTCCGCCTCAAAATTTTCTGCCTAGGAGTGGAGACACAAATCTTCCGCTTTCAGATATGTATGGCTACACCCAGATTATGGCCAGTGGCACAAGCAGTCAGGTAACACCTGTAGGCTCTCTGGGTGGCTCGCATTGGACAAACTTTATACAGCAGAATCCTGGAATGCCTCCTGACTTCACAAACAGGCCGTTTCGAGGGCCCTGGACCAGATAACTCTACTCAGTAGGTGCTACCTGAGTTGGATAATAAGGAGATTGGGGCAGGCTGGAACAGAATGTTTTCCAGCATTGATGACTGACATCGTAGTGATTTTTTCAGCTACTTGAATGGTGTGGTTTCAGAATTTTGTGCCATGCCGCCCCAAACAGGGGCGCTGGGAATCTGGATAGCCAGTAGCTGAGGATTCCCATTTTTGCGGTTTTGTCCTGCTGTCGTTTTGTTTTGTGATGATAATAAGCTGCGCCCCCAATTTCCATGTGTAGCTCCCTCTGAGTGTCATCAGCAAACTAAACCTGGTGCTGGGTCGTGTTGTTTGCGCTCGGGCCATGTCGTAATGTGTTTCTAACATTGCATTTCATGCCACCCGTTGTAGGCTTGTACATCTTTGCTGGCGTGTCAACTGTTGGCTAATCTGAGAGCTAAGCCAGGGCTATGGTTGACAATTTTGAGCCTCGCCTAAAAGTGGTGTTTCTTTTCTTTTTTTTGTCGGCATGGCATATGTCACCGGTACAGTCGTGGATGGCATTTTACTTATCAAGAGCTGTCAGGTACAAATTAAGTTTCGTTTTGGTTGGGAGGTCTACTGCGATTTTTTTTTGATTCAGGCGTTTAAATCCCCTGCAGCACTTGTGTCGTAGTGCTTAACAGCGCCTCCGATCGAGCAGAGCTTGTTGATAGCCAGGGTATATGCACGGACGTCCTGTCGGTCACGTGTAGTACACAATACCGTATCGCCAGTTTATGTGCGGGCGCCTTCGTTGTTGCCTCTTCGGAGACACCACACTTCACGCCTCCACAAGGAGCAGTGTATGTAAATCATCTGTATACGATCTGTTCGCTTGGCTTATCAGCAACCAGTCAGCAGTATTTTTTTCACAGCACTAGCTAGTATTTTTTCTCTCAACATAAATTAGCACCAGCCAGTCGAACAGGTCGATAGCAGATAACATATAATGGAAAAAGATAACTGTATAGGTACATAAGAAAAGTAAATAAAAGTTTGTACTGATAACATTAGCGCACTAACAAAAATAAAAGGCTGTACTGCCTTCAAACGGTTGAACGGAAACGAGCGTGCTAGATACTCTGAAATAGTGAAACTTTTTTAATGTTTTCCTCATGCGGGAGCCTATTGAGAGACAAGGGACTAGGGAGGCAACAGAGATTCACGATCAGATACTGAGTGCAAGCCAGGAACGCTGGACGACAAAGGACAGGCGGCGGCGATTGCAACTTTTATCAGGCTGCGTTTTTTTAAAGCCAAGGTTCATAAATTTTGCCCATCCAATTGGTCAAATTATATGCATAATATTTCATGTATAAATAAAATTGGTATCAATAACTCGTATTTCTAATCTTTTAATATGCCATTGATTTAGCAGAAATTGATGATAGATTGTAGGAGAAACCGATGGTCAGACTACAAATCAACTTCAGATGCAAATATTATCGAGTGTGTGCTTGCAAAGTGCGACTCTTAGCCAAAAACAGAACATAACCGGTCAATCGCACTCATATTTTTCAGAGCACATATGAGCTCAGACCAAGGTACTTACAAATCAACTCCAGATGCAAATATTATCAGGTGTGTATGAGCAGACAGATGGATTGCTAATCAATTGAAGCTAGCATCTGCTTGCATTGCTAGTTACAGTAGTTAGTATTTACATTGCAGCAAAAAATATCTTCAGGTGACGAATGGCCCATACCAGTCCAGAAGAGTATATGTTGCGTTCTTGGATAGCACTGCTAAAACAACAAATGCAATCCACCAGAACCTATCGTGTCTTGGAGCATTCTGAGACAATGCCCTATTAGCAGCACCTCCAGGTTTTGTCGAACATTGCTAGTTACAGTAGTTAGTATTTACATTGCAGCAAAAAATATCTTCAGGTGACGAATGGCCCATGCCTATCCATAAGAGTATATGTTGCGTTCTTGGATAGCATCGCTTCTTGGATAGCATCGCTAAAACAACAAATGCAATCCACCAGAACCTATCGTGTCTTGGAGCATTCTGAGACAATGCCGTATTAGCAGCACCTCCAGGTTTTGTCGAACTATGGATCAGTCTCCAGCCAAGATGCAAATGGCTTGTTCCAGAGCTGCAGTAGTTCGTCATGTTTGCAGATAGATTGCTGTTCCAATCAAAAGGACCCACAAAGTAACAATCACCCATGCGCTCTTCTTCCATTCATTTGGCAGTCGCAAGAAGGAGAAGTCTCCAAAGATGTTTGGGGAAGGTTGAACTTGGTTGCTAGCAGCAATCATCTTTCTTTTCTTGTCCTCTTGTTCCTTGATTTTGTCGCTCCATGTTCCGGCATACCTGGTCCGCATAATAACAAGCAGCATATTATAGAAACAGATGAAGGAGAAGTTGTGTGGATCACTGTTTATTGTTTGAAATGAAACCATGGGGACAGGAAATCAGTATCACGCAAAACTGCAAAAGCCTCCATTCAGGAGGATGCTTGCAACTGTTTACTGTGGTGGTAATCATATCTGGTTTAAGCATTTAGATAAGGGATTGGAAGAAGGTTATTGGTTCTAGAATGCATAGTAGCTAAAGAATGATGTCAACCAAAATAAACAATTGCTGGAGGATTCACCATGCAGCCTTCAGTTAAAAAGAAAATCATAAAAGGATAACTACCATAG
This sequence comes from Echinochloa crus-galli, assembly GCA_900205405.1. NCBI lineage: Eukaryota > Viridiplantae > Streptophyta > Magnoliopsida > Poales > Poaceae > Echinochloa > Echinochloa crus-galli. Next base: position 1,181,491 of record OAMR01000369.1, read on the forward strand.
CATTACGAGTGACATTGCAAGCAGATAGCAAGCATCATCCAGTTGAAAAGATACAGCTGAATATATATAATTTCAAATTTCAAAGATAAAAGTATTTGCAGACTAACATGATTATGACTTCATATCTATCTGACCTTTTGCAATCTGCAAAGTTCTTTTATGCAAGGTGAACATAAAACAAAGACTTTGTAACTTCAATATTTTGATACTTAGGCTCCAACAAACTAAAGTAATGCCCATGCACACACAATGTAAATCCCATTGCTGAATGGCATAGAAGGAAAGTAGCATAGTCTCAGATAGATAACTAACCAATCCCAGCTGCTCCCAATTTGTGGTATTGTGACCACCTCATCATTTGAGATCTTCAACTTGGGTGCCTCTAAAATGTATCTGAGTTCAGCTGCCTGCCTCCTGATATTGATCATGGGGTGGCTACTCTCCAATTCTTTGTATAATGCTATGCAATCCTTGTGCCTCCTATTGGCCTCATATGCCATTGCAAGCCAGATTTGGATCTGGAAAAAAATAATTTCGAGTAAGAATTAGATATATACTATATCACAAAGATGTCTACATATTCTTTTTTTTTCTCGAACAAGCAGGAGAGCTGCGCATCATTATATTGATAGAAGAAGAGTCGTACAGATACTCACACACACACACCAACGCGCACACACACCCTGACCCAGGACTCCCTCACACTCGCCCAGACCCTCAAACACAGAAGGTCCAGCCAGACAAATGTCTGCATAATCTTAGCCATAAGTTACAAGCATGATCAAGAGTTTTGTCAAAATTAGATAGATATTTCAGGTTACATGTCCCTGCTGATATATCATCGCTTAGTCGAATTGTGTAGACTAATTCCAATGCCATGCCCACTATAAATGATGATTGCATTTTTTTTTTGTTGAGAAAAGCTAGTCGATGGTAGGTTAGGGTATAGCTAAAGATTGTGGCAGCATGCTGAAAACTAACTATAGTTAATGCTGACCACTCCATTCGGCAACATACTGTATTTAAAAGCCATAGGCTTTCAACATCCATGTCCAGCACATCGGAATAACTACAACATTATGATCTCAACAGTTTGACATTTTCCCCATAGAAGTAATACTCAGGCTCAAATCTAGACCTTTTCACCCACTTTAATGTTCACACCAATCAATATGCTCTGCTTAAATAACCTGTGGATGTCTCGTAGTTTTCTAGAACTTGGTAAATCCATTGGTTTGTGGGACTCTGACATTGTTCAGGGTTCATGAGCCTTTATTCACATGACGTTAGACAGAAAGTTACTTCTATTTTGTCATTAGTTCTAGTTACTACTTTCTTTTCCTCACATCAGAGTGTTGAAATTCGTCTCAACTTAAAACTTACCAAAAATGATTATTCAGCACGCAATTAAATTTAGCAAGCTGACACCAACATGGTAGGGATATAAGATGCTAATTGCTAACTTGTACTTTTACAAGATTCTTGGTCACAAGTCATTAGAAGTACTGGTACTCTATATATTAATTATTAAATCCGTATTCCTTCTTGTTCAACTTCCTGAGGCGCCGGTGCGTAGTGGGGTTCTACAACGGGTTGATAATGTTAAGAGAGGTATAGGTCGGCCTAAACTAACTTGGGACGAGTCGGTTAAGAGAGACCTTAAGGAGTGGAATATCTCTAAGGATTTAGTTATGGATAGGAGCGCTTGGAGACTAGCAATCAATGTGCCTAAACCGTGATCTTTGCTTCCTTTTATGTTTTCCCCTAACTCTAATTTCTGTTTTTTGCCTTTTTGGGTTTCACCTCTAGCCTACCCCAACTTGCTTGGGACAAAAGGCGACGTTGTTGTTGTTGTTGTTGTTGTTGTTGTTGTTGTTTCTTGTTCAACTTACTCAAAACAACCATTTGATATGAAGTGAGAAGACTAGGCATACCCAGATCTCAAACGCAGATACACATACACTAGTCATGGGTGGTGGTATATTACCTCGCCACCAAGAAGAGAAGAGGGACGTATGATGGTGAGTGCAGCCTCCAAGAATTCAATTGAGCGGCCATACATTCCCCTCCCGTATGCCTTTTGCCCCAATTCAAACATTTGTTTGGCAGTCGCCCTCCTTTCCGCCTGCTCCTTTGCCACCTGCAAATTAGAGCCCACCAACAAAATGATTTCTTCCCCCATGTTGCATACGTATTCTTCTTTGTTTTTGGTTAGGAATGCAAAGTGTCTTTTGGGTTGTGGCATATGCTTAGCTATATTACCTTGCTAGCCATTTGGCATGAGTAGTTGTGAATAGTGACTACTGACTATTGAGTGGCTGTAGCTGTAGGGTTGAGTGGCTGTGGCTGTAGGAAGGTGAGCTCTAAAGTGGTGAGGCTAAGAGTAGGACCTTCTGGAGCTCGCGGCGGACGCGCTCGCGCTTCTCCTCCTCCGACTCCTCGGTGGCCTCGGCGGCGGCCTGCCGGCGGCGGCGTCGCCGAGGAGGAGGCCGGCGCCCATCGCCGGCACGGCAAGGGAGAGGAGGATGAGGAGAAGTGAAAGGAAAAAGAATTTCCACCATGTGTGTTTCTGTGTGAGCTAAATAGCTTCGGAAATGGGAACCTCCGGCACGGCACGGCACCGGCGCCGGAGAGTATGACACGTGGGCCCGGCTACTGAGATATTTTTTCCGCGGGGGAAGGAATGGCGTGGGGGATTGGTGGTGGGGACATCTCCGCGGGCGTGGCGTGGCCGTCTCCGACCAGTCGCTGCTGCAACGCCAACGGCCTCTCCTTCAGCCGAGTGAGCAGTATAGGCCACCGTGTCCTTTTCAAAAAAAAAGTATAAGGCCACCGTGGCAGATTAGTGCCAGCTTCTCTGATTATGACATCGACTAATATCACCTGAGAATTAAGCTCGTGATGTCTCCTCTATGGAGCATGAAGAAGTGAAGAACGTGCTTACCAATATTTTTTGTGCCGGGCCATACCAAATGCATGGAAAGGAAAATGGGTATCATACCGGTCGGGCCTAATCTGGCTTGTCCAAGGGATATATGATCATGGTCCTGTTTAGTTCCAAAAAGACAACTCCCAAATTTATTATGAAAAAGAAGATTCCTCATCACATCAAAATGTCATAACATGTATGGAGTATTAAATGTTGATGAAATCAAAAACTAATTACACAGTTTTGTTATACTCTACGAGACGAACATTTTGAGCCTAATTAATTAATTTTTCAACAATTTTTCGCACATACAAACAAAATGCTACAGTAGCGCAATGATTACGATGTGACATCATACTCCCAAATTCACCCACCCAATTTCAACGTCTAAACACGGCCCATATCTAGCTCTGGCTCTTCAGGGACAAGGAGAGCCATCAGCAGACTAGTGGGTAGCCAACAGCTGCTTCCTCCTCCCAGACCCCTCCGAGGTCAACGAGCGCTGCACCGCGCGGGAGAGGCCGCCGGAGAACCCGACGAACATCTTGCTCGCCACGGAGGCGGCAGCATCTCGCTTCCGATCGCCAGCAATCGTGAGCGAGCGGCTCCTCTGGCTCGACCTGCCGCGGTCTAGTTGCGTGAGGTGGAGTCGAGATCCATCTGGACATTCTCATCCTGGTAACTACTCCTAACTTGCATTGCATTGTATAGGGGCGACTCCTAGTTCCAGCGGCGATATGATAATGGCAGTCGCATCTTGCTGTTGCTGTCTCTTCGGTTCGTAGTGACTGAATCTCACAGATGAGATTTTTCAGACAACTGAACCAATCAAGGTGCGCGCCAAGTTCATTTCCAACAAATTTTGTCTGAACCTCACATTCCAGACTTTCAGTTAAGCTTTCCTCTGCTCCAGATTTCTGACCGATGAATCTTGTTTGCCTCCAGTTCCAGCACAGTGTCAGTGGTTCTAGTTCAGTACCATCCCTTCCCTTCCCTTCCAACACAAAGATCTCATTTCGCAACGATGGGCGCGGCGGCCAACGGAGCGGTGGCCCGCGCGTACGCGAATGAGCCCCTGTTCTCCTTCGGCGTCATCGCCGACGTGCAGTACGCCGACATCCCGGACGGCCGCTCAAGGCACGGCGTCCCGCGCTACTACCGCCACAGCCTGGCCGTCCTCCGGCGAGCCGTCTCCAGGTGGAACGACGGCGGCGTCAAGTTCGCCATCAGCTTCGGCGACATCGTCGACGGGCACTGCCCAAGGGACAAGTCCCTCCGGGCGGTGCGCGAGGTCGTCGCCGCCTTCGACGAGTTCCGCGGCGGCCCGACCTACCACATGCTCGGCAACCACTGCCTCTACAACCTCCCGCGCAGCGAGCTCGTGCCCCTGCTCCGGATGCCGGTCGCCGCCGACGCCGACGTCCTCCCAAATAAAAGAGGAGCTGGGAATCGATCGGGACTATCCCAACAAAGTGGTTGAATTGATATGAGATTATTATTCATATCACAAAAAAGGTATATAGTGACTCTATTAAAAATACAACAACAGTAACTTTGAAATATATTATTCACAACACAGAAAAAAAAACACTTTCATGGGTTCACTAAATCGTGCCACGCTAAGGATTAGATTTGTTTCCTCGTTTTCCAGCTTCAATCTGTGATCTATTTAAGGCCTCGTTCGGTTTCTTAGGAACAGTTCCCAGTCGGAATAGTTCTTGGACCTGATCAAGTGAATCCAGGTGTGTCACTGATTCCTCTCCCGGCAGCAGGTTTCAATCCATCCTAGCAAATATTTCTGTTCGTTGTCATTGAAAATATTCCAGGTCACGGTCACTGTCACTGCCCCCTTTGATTTGCACGGCTGCTTTCATCCATTTGTCTCTTCTAATCGCAAGGCAAATTACAGATGGAATTATATAGCTTTCCCACTGCCACCACCTTTGTGCTCATTTGTACACTGCACAATCACAACTCATTCATCGTTTTAGACACATGTAAAAGAAAAATCACTTCAGTACACTATCAGTTCCATCGTCTTTCGGATGCAAGCTTACATATATTCAGTTTTGCCATAAAGCAGAAATAGCTTAACTGCAACCAGTTTTGCCTAAACTTTGTCACAGCATAAATAGAAATAATAATAATAAACCAACTCCATCAGCAACAACAGACAACTCAGGCAGTGGGACTCATAAGTTCAGGCAGCTCATAACACAACTAATGCATAAAAAGTAGTTGCATCTCCAGCTATATCACCTTGTACCAGGCAATTCTAATGCCGGAAAGGAATTGACTGCAACTTGAGCATATCACCTTGTACCAGACAATTCTTTTGGAGCCGCAAATAAATTAACATTCCTTCGAAGCAATAACCTAGCTTATGTGGCTAACAAAACTGCTAATTGAATATCAGGAGCTCTCTTGCCTGGGCACATCAGCAGTCTTCTCTGCAAACGAAACAACAAGAAACAAAGCTATGTCAGCCAAAGCTAATATCACGCAAGTAACAATTCAAAGTCAGGAACCCCACCTGCTAAGACATCTCATGATGTAATTATCATTAGTTTTCTATCTATAACATGACAGCAGACCCTTTTCATAGGTAACCAGGCACGCAGCAAAGAGATCGACATTCGTTTTCTGAAGAAGCAGATCACAACATCAAATAGACTCAGAAAAATTATGCCACAAATCCACAATGGTACAGCCAAGTGCATGGATCATATAGTGATCGATCATATAGTGAGCCAAGCTCATCTGATGGATATGACAGTTGTTTTTCTGCAAAAAGGAAAAAGGAAATTGTGTTGCAGTAACTAACTGTAATTGATATTCTCCAAAAAAACTAACTGTAATTGATAAAGGTGGAGGCTTGCTAATAGGCAGTACAACACCAACTGGAGCTATATGCATGTAGCTAATCCCTCTTTTGTGTGAGCGTTACAGGGAATGAAAGATGTGATGCTTCTGGCAGTCCATTCCAGCGACCATCTGAATGATGCTATGGCGGGCAACAGGATGTGACATTCATTCACTACGATTGGCCAGGCAAATGACAGGCAAGCAGTTTTGCAAGCAGTTCAAAAACTTCCAACACAGATTAGCTTTTGTTCTTCTTTGACAGAACGAAACAAAATGATTCAAAAATTATATCCCAAGCAAGCATTCAAAAATTATATCTCAGTCATTTAAACAGTAGCAATATGCTAGCTGCTAGTACCTTTCTTGGGCACTTACTAGAATCTGCAGTGCACTGATATAATTAACCAAAGGGCCAATGTAACCACATCACTCTTTCTGATCCCATAGAGGGAAAAGCGAGAGAGAAGATGAGGTGCTCTGTGTCTCATCTGTTCTTGTATTCTCACCTGTATTTGTTCTTGGTCACTCCACTGTCGCACACTAGTTGTAGTTCCGGACTACAGGGCTGCCTCATGGAGATTAGGGTCAGGATCAGTCAAATGCCATAATGCATATCATGAAGATGAAGCGACGGACAGGCTCGGTGATTTGATTCACACGAAACGAAACAAAACGATCTAAGATGAAATGGTGAACAAGAACAATCATGGATCACTAGTTCACTATGTACAGGAGGCATCAGAGATGCTAAACTAGTGAGCAATCTAACACGAGATGAGCCAGCAAATGCGCGACCTCCATTCATGGATCCAACGAGAGGGCGGCCTCCCCGTCCCCGCCGGCGCGCGGCGGGAGCTCCTCCCACCGGAACAAGAACCTATGAGAAGGAGAGAAAAGGGGAAGCACGAGCAGCACGGCGTAATACCGGCGAGAAAGCGGCGGCGAATGTGGACGTCGGATGGGAGAGCGTCGCCGCCGTGGATGAATCACGCCGCCAAGCCGTCACCTCGCGCCGCCGCCTCGATACCTCCCGAGTCGCCAGCGCGTCGTCGTCGCCCGGCTCCGAGCCGGAGGGTTAGGGTAGTGGCTTGGTTCCGGGCCGTAGGTAGGCTGCAAAATTGGTTCCGGGCCTGTTTGTTTTCCGGGCCGGCTCAAACCGAACGACGATTTCGTTGTAGACCTGTTTTGGAAACGGGCCGCTTCAACCCACCCGGAATAGGGCTCGTTCCGGGCCGTTCTGGAGAAAACGAACGAGGCCTACGACGTGAGCGCCCTGGGCCGGCCACCGGGCCACCCGGCGGCGGCGGCGGCGGCGTTCCTGGACGAGAGGAACCCGAACGCCGAGAAGAACAGCTCCAGCGGCCTGGCCGGCGTCGACCGGCGGTTCGTGAAGTACAACGGCGCCGTCGGCGAGGGGCAGCTGCGGTGGCTCGACGGCGTGCTCCGGGGCGCGTCGGCGCGCCGGGAGAGCGCCGTCGTGTGCAGCCACCTCCCGATGGACCCCGGCGCGGCGTGCCCGGAGTCGCTCCTGTGGAACTACGGCGAGGTGATGGCCGTCGTCCACCGGCACGGCTGCGTGTGGGCCTGCCTCGCCGGGTACGACCACCGGGGAGGCTACTGCGTCGACTCGCACGGCGTGCACCACCGCGCGCTCGAGGCCGCGCTCGAGTGCCCTCCCGGCACCACCGCGTTCGGCCACATCGAGGTGTATCCTGACAGGCTTGTGCTTGTGGGCTCTGATAGAATGGCTGATACGGAAATGCGTTTTTGAGTGCTGGGGTGAAATTGTTTTGTGTCCGTGTAACAGACAAGTTTCAAATGGCTTCTTCATTATCCGCAAAAAAAAAGTGGCCTCTTCATTGTTTCACGACATTATTTCATTGAAATTTACTCAAATAGAGTTTAGTACATTCGAGAAACCATTTCCTTTTATAACCGTGTGTTTGCGGCTTGAGTTCTTTTACGGTGCACCGATCGAAGGACTAATATATAAAGATCGGACGGTCCAGATTAATTGTATACTACTATAATCGTGTTTAGTAGTATAGGTAGTATGAACTAAGTAGTATAGATAGTATAAGGGTACTATGAAAAATAAAATAAAATAGCAGATTTGTAATTTTGACATATCTTTAAGTTTGAAATAGCACATATGTAATTATGGTATATGTTTAATTTTTTATTTATTGTTTCTGTCTCTCCTACTTTACTTTATTTTCATTTGTATCCTTTCATTCTATTTCAGTCACAGACGTTCGTCACTTTGTCCCTGTGGATTTTTTTATATCCATGCTAATATCTAGTTTATACTATATACTAGCACTTGCTAGTATGGCGCATCGTAAAAGAGCTCTGCGGCTTTGTTCTCGTTCTATACGGGAACAATGGATTTTTGGGATTTGTTTGGTTTGAAACCATAATTTGTCACAATTTTACCAAGCATAAGGAATAATGTTCGACCAATTTAGACGGTTATAATTGGAACTTATTTGACTCTAGCCACAATTGTGGCAAATTTTCATTACAGTGAACTGAGCTTCATGCGCCAATGAGTCATAAAACGTGTAGCAAGATGTTCTTAGACTTGCCAAAGCATGGCAAACAATTCGATGGCTAACCTTAGATAAAGTTAAGAAAAAAAAACTAACGGGTACAATCTTAGTACATGAGCCAAAGTATATTTTAGGACATTCACATCTAGATTTTGCCGAGCATTGTGAGTATGACAAGTCTTTCCCATTAAGGATTGAACTGTAAGCCTTTCTTTACATTAGGCCAGTCTCAATGCACCATTTCATACCATGGCTCTGTTTAGTTCCCGGTCACATCATCAAACTTCTAAAAATTCTCTCTCCAAACTTCACTATTCACCTATCACATCAAATATCTCTCCTCATGCATGGAGTACTAAACGTGGGTAAATAAAAAAACTAGTTACAGGGTTTTGATGTACACGACGAGACGAATCTTTTAAGCCTAGTTAGGTCATGGTAGGACAATGTTTACCACAAACAAACGAAAAGTGCTACAGTGTCCGATGTGACTTTTGCACTTCACCTTTTACCTTTTTCCAGGAACTAAACACCCCCCATGTCATAAGACTGATGATGCTTCTCATGTTGCTGATTTGTTCTTTCGGGAAATTGTTCGATTGCATGGAGTGCCCAATACTATTGTGTCCGATCGTGATGCTAAATTTCTTAGTTATTTTTGGAAGACATTGTGGGCTAAATTGGGAACTAAGCTTTTGTTTTCTACTAAAATCTTTGGCCCAAACTGATGGTCAAACTGAAGTTGTGAATAGAACTTTGTCTACTATGTTAAGGGCTGTTTTAAAGAAAAACATTAAGATGTGGGAAGATTGTTTGCCTCATATTGAGTTTGCTTATAATCGTTCGATGCATTCTACTACAAAGATGTGCCCATTTCAGATTGTGTATGGTTTCTTGCCTCGTGCGCCTATTGATTTAATGCCTTTGCCATCGTCTGACAAGTTGAATTTTGATGCTATTACGCGTGCTGAATTCATGTTAAAACTGCATGAAACAACTAAAGAAAACATAGAGCGCATGAATGCTAAATACAAGCTTGCTGGTGATAAAGGTAGAAAGGAATTAAAGTTTGAACCTGGAGATTTAGTTTGGTTGCATTTGAGAAAGGACCGGTTTCCTGAATTGAGAAAATCAACCTAGACAAAAAACTAGGTAACTGTGTCAAAGGAGTGTCATGGTGATGAAATTTCTCTCACATTCTATGAAACTCTTGCTTCTCTCTCCTATGCCACATCAGCACATTTAATGTCATGAAACCCCATGAAACCCCCACTGAGATTGGCCTTAGAGATTATCAAGTGTGACACTTGCGGTATTAATAGCTGGATCTCATATTTTCTTAAGGCAAAATAGCGGTTTTTGTCCCCTAATTATCGGCCGAGTACTAATTTAGTCTGCCAACTTTTATTTTTAGGTCAATCTTGTCCCTCATCCTAGCTGGTCGTCCATGTTGCCATGTTGGCGTGCCATGTCACCCCTTGCTAAATCATCGGTGCCAAGTCACCCTTTCTTTCTTTTATCTATTTCAATGTCACTCAAACTCTATCCAACTTCTTATTCTTTCTCATCTTGCCATCTCATTTCTGGATTTTGTGCTCTGGTTAAGTACCAAAGCTAGTTTAGTTTGGATCTTTTGTTAGCCTTTGAAAGGCTACCTACATCCTCTAAAAAATTAGCTCCTCTGTCTATACTCATGTGTATGCATTCAATTTTAGGAATGCTGTCAGTTCTTATTCAGTGTTCTCAACGGTGACTTGCCTAACGGCCTGATTTACTGAAACTAGAGATAGATAAACTAGTAACTTTCTTCAATCCATTTACTACATCCTTTCTAACATTAGGTAAATTGGATAGCAAACAGGTTCTCAAAGAAAATAAGAGTGGTGGCAGTATGTGCAATAGGTAGTACTGGGGGAGATGCAATGGAATGGAACAAGGTTTATATAAGATGTGTAGTTCATTTAAGATAACATGGCACGCTAACTAACGTCATAAAAGTCGAAGGACTATATTAGTCTAATTAAAAGTTGAAGTATAAATTTAACTCCTGTGAAACGAACCGGATTCTCAAATACGAGGATCCGACTCCCTGTACCCTCGAGATAGTCCCAGGAATAGCAGCTATCTTGTACAGAACTCATCTCCGTAGAATATCACATCCATACAGTGATAAAAGATCCAATACATGATATATATATAAAAACATAGCGGTCTGATATAAGCCCTCAGGACTACATCGACAATGAGAAAACTGCTACGACACGGTAGCTAAATCATCTGGGTCCACTCCACAGGCATCCTTGAGCGCACGCGCAACCTTCAGTCGTACCATCCATCCTGGTTGAACTCGTTGTCGGGATCTTCTCCTGTGTACCCAAAGTCTGTCCCCAAGGAAATGGGACATGTCCACGTCACCAACCATAATATGATGCAAGCTTTAAAGTAGCCTAGACTAATGGTATAAAAATAATCAAGGAATTAAGGCTAGGGTTTCCTATGCAAGCAGCAGCAAAACCCTAAGTTCATCTCAACACCAACTCCTATCCTCACCAGAGAGATCACACTCCCCAAATCCAACCATCAACCTCACAACCACATCGGGCTCGTCCTGCCTCAACAGGTTCACGCAATAAGCATCCGCCAGCTCCTTTCACTCACTAGTCGACTCGGTGAGCTCCCTCCCCACCTTATCTCAACAGCAAAGGCTGGTCCAACCTCTCATAACCCAAAGCAAGGATGAGGTAAGAAAGCAGAATCCCGGGCTAATCTCCATCGATCCAGATGCGGTCGTTCATAACCGTGGACACGGCTATACGTATAGTTTTCACTCTGCAGAGGTTGCACTCCAGGAAACATCCGGGCTGCAGACGGTAATGATCCGTCTTGAGACACAGCCCACAGCAGAGACCCTAAACAGTAACGGTGCCATACTGCCTCCCTGGGCTCGGGAAACAATTTGAGCTAACAGCTGCCCCAGGGTCGTGAAACCTTCCCACTGGGGCCAGTCGGGGGCCGTGGTAAATCAGGGAGAGTACGCCGCAACGAGTCCCCCTTACACATATCAAACTCGAATATCCTACAGGTCTGGCACCACACTAAGTAGGCTTGCTGGAACCCTCCCCATTCTGGGTAGATGGTGAGCACTATAATCCACGTCTGAAAGGTGACTTTGAACCGGATCCTTAATTGTCGGTAAGACGAGTATCAACGTCAAAGCGATCCGCCTTAGGGTCGTGAAACCTTCCCACTGGGGCCAGTCGGGGGCCGTGGTAAATCAGGGAGAGTACGCCGCAACGAGTCCCGAATATAGAGTCGGCCGAAGAATCTCCTACAGGTCTGGCACCGTACTAAGTAGGCTTGCTGGAAGCCTCCCCATTCTGGGTAGATGGTGAGCACTGTAATCCACGTCTGAAAGGTGACTTCGAACCGGGTCCTTAATTGTCGGTAAGGCGAGTATCAGCGTCAAAAGCGATCCGCCGCAACGGTCCGCAATCGGCACCCATTACAGGTATTGCCGCCCAAACTCCTCAAATCCATCAATCTCAAGTAATCCATAATTGTACCCACAACAGGTACTCCGTAGGAACTGTCCGAGTACAGTTCCAAAGCACCCCGATCAAACGACCGGGTTGTTATCACTCGCCTCCACCGCCTAGCTGCACTACTCCTCCCATGCCACCCAACTCACGCCAAGAGGATCAATCACACCCATCCCAACACATGCAGCATAGCATTCTTGTAAAGTGGATATTAGGTAGCAAGGAAATAGGGTAGATAAAAGGCAGTGCAGGCATATCATCATGCATAAAAAGTAAAACGCTAGCATACTAGTTTGCATGTCTAATAGGTATTTCAGAGAATGGTCGGGCGTGAACCTGGATAGGCTTCTTCGTCTTCCTCGAAGCTGTAGTCGTAGTAGTCCGGCTCTTCCTGGCCCTCCGGGGCTCCTAAGGTTGCGACAAATAAAATAAGACGCGGCTACTAGCAAAGAAACACCAAAACAGCGAGGAAAGAATATCCAAAGAACACCAAACTCTACACTAACGCGTAGATCATGATTTTAGAAAAATATAGAAAATGGTTTCATATTTTTCTGAGCTACGGTTGATTTGTTATTAATTTTTGAAGTTTAAATCATTTTCTGAAAATATTAAATAATTCCGAAAAAGAAAATCAATCATGCTGGGACACGTGGCAGCTATGGATGGCAACGGGCCGGGCGAGGTGCGGGCGAGCCATTTACCCGCCCGATAGCATACCCGACATGGTTATTTTTACCCGCCCGATACTATACCCGCGGGTAAAATTTCTTGCCCATGCCCGTGCCCATCGGGTACCGGGCGGGTATCGGGTACCCGTCGAGCGTGTTAAGTTATATACTAAATAGCACAAGTGCTCAACATATAAGATTAGATTTGACTTACTACTCTTTTGCATAAGCACATTATACAATAAATATCATTCAAACAATCATAGTCACATAGATTACAACAACAATAAAAAAATATTGTTCACACACAAATACAAGTAACTATTTTTCACACACATATACCGTTGTGGAGGATTTGCGGGTCGCCCGACGGGCACCCGCGGGCGAGTCTTCTTGCTCGCGACATGCCCGCGGGTAAAATTTCTTACCCGTACCCTTACCCGTGGGTAGAAAATTATACCCATACCCTCACCCATCGGGTACGAAACCCGCGGGTAGGATTGCCATCCCTAGTGGCAGCACCAGGGCGTGCCACGTCATCACTGCTGATGTCAGCATGATGTCATCAGTGGGGCCGGCTTCGCTGACGTCATCGTGGGCCCGGGTGACGTCAGCATTGACTTGGTCAACGTTGACCAGTCAACGGTCAATGGTCAGCGGGTTAGTTGGGCCCACATGTCAGCCTAACAGAGTCAATGACAGGTGGGGCCAAGCTGTCAGCGGGAAAAAGAAAAGGGAAAGGGTTCGCGGGCTGGAATTGGGCCGAAAACGGCTGGGCCGGAAAGTTCAGGGTGCACGATCGGACTTAAAGCATGGGAAAAAGGCCCACGAAGGGGGGCTCGGCTGGGCGGCTTGGTGGACGTGGTCCACGGTGCGCCGTGTCATGGGCTCACGGTGCGCCGGGCGCACGGGATCGGTTTGTGGCTGTGCGGAATCTTCTGTGGCGGCCGTGTGGCGTGCGGCTGTGGTTGTGCGTGTGGCCTCAGCCACGGCGCGATGCGGACGTGCGCCAGAGCGCGGCCGGCGGCGACGGGCGGCGGCGAAGATCACCGGAAAAGGCTCGGCTAACATGTATGGAGTATTAAAGATTGCCGGAAAAGGCTCGGCAAGGCTCGGGAGCAGGCGGAGAAGCCCGGCTTGGGTTCGACGAACACAGACAAGGAGAAAGAGTGGGGAGCTTGGCCGGCGAGACGGCTCCCCGACGAGCGCGGCGGCGGCAGCGTGCGCGGGTGCTCCGGCGAGCCGGGTCCGCAGCAGCACCAACGCGAGGATAAGATTGCACGGACAAGGCCTAAGCTACGGTGACGCTGTGTGGTGTGTGCTTGGCACTCGCGCTTGCGGCTCAAGCGCTCGGCTTGGCCGCACCGCGGCCATGGCGCGCGGGGGCCGAGCTCTCTCGGTGCGCGGCGACGGCATAGCGCCCGGGGTTCAAGATGGTAGAGGCGATGACGGTTTGCGGTGTGGAGAGCGGCGCGTCGGGTTCCTGCAGACGACGGCCGCGGCTCGAAGACCGGGTCCCAGAAAGGGCTAGCAAGGCGGCGCGGCAGCGACACGCCGGAGACAGGGGAGAGAATGGGGAATCGGCGACGGCGGCTCACCACGGGGCTAGAAGGCGATCGCTGCAGCTCGGGGAAGACTCGCAGTGGCTTGGCGATGCTCGTGCTCCCTCGAACGGCCCCGCTCTGGCTTCAGCTTGGCGTCTCCATGGGCGGCGGCGACGGCGATGGCGGCGGCGGCGCGAAGACGACGATCGGCAGCACCACGGTCCGCTCCTCCTTCTCCTCCTCCTCCTCAGCACCCGAGACGCCTCCCACTCTCCTCGCCCTCTCGAATCGATGGAAGGAAAACCCCAAAGGGGCGGCGCAGCTTGGGGAAGAAGGGGACCGGCGGTGGTTTTATAGGAGGAAGGTTAGGGTTGGAAGGGCACGGACGGCGAGGGATTGGGCGTCCGCGCCAAGGGCCACGCGTCGCAATCGCGACGGGCCGCACAGGCGCGAGCTGGGGCCGGTTCGGGGGTCACGGGCGCGGCGGCAGAGGGAGTCGGCCGCGCGCGGGGGAGAAGAAAGGGAGGTAGGCGATAAAGCTGACGGGTGGGACCCGCTCGTCAGCGAGAGGAGAAAAGGGAAGGGGTGCGCGGGCTGAGCTGGGCCGCAGCTGGGCCGCAAGGCCGGCTGGGCAGGTTTGGCTGGTTGGCTCGGGGAAAGAATTGAAGGGTGGTTTCCGGACTTTTGGAACAGATTCGGCCCAAGAAGTTAGTTTGGGTTTGAAAATTAGTTTGGCCAATTAGTGTTTGAATTCAAATCTAGAATTTGAATTCAAACCAACCAAAAATCCAATAAAACCAAATTAACTCCAAATCACCAATATTTGGTCCTTAGCACTTCAAATTATTTTAATTAATTTTAAATTTGCCTAAAAGCAAAGGGGGCAAGAGGAGAACAACCTTATATGTTGGTTTGCAAGCACTCAATTTCACCCAAAATTTTTAAATCCCCATTTTTGCATTCAACAAGTGCTAGGGAAATTTTAGGGCTGTTACATCTTGAACGATAGTTTAATGATGAAAATACCTATTTTAGCTTTTGTTAGAGCGTCTCCAGCCCAATGATTAAAACTGGCTCTCTATATTTCATTTTGAGGGCCAACTTTAGAAATTTAGAGGCCCAAATGAAAAATGTGCTCCAACCCAAATGACTAAACAGGCCCCTATTTATCTGACCAGTGGGGCCATAGCCATCCATCTCCCTCCTCCCGACGGGCTCGCTTCCAACGGGCTCGCTCGCCGCCGCCCCCACGCCCCCGCGCCACCCGGATCGACTGGATCGGCCTCCGCGAACGTGCCGTAAAGCTCTAATCTTGTGGCGTCTCTCTCCATGTGTGCAGCCTGGGAAGCTGTCCCTGCAGAAGCACAACGCGTGCCCGGCGACGCCGAGGGACCTGAACCTGTTCCCGGTGGGCGCGGCGGCGGCGGCGGCGAAGCTATGCGCCGTGACGACGGCGCCAAAGCCGGCTGGCTCGCCGTCCGCGGGCGGCGGCGCCACGACGACGTACCACAGCGTGTGCACGATCGAGAAGGTGAAGACGGCGCTAGAGCGGTTTGAGCGCGGGAAGCAGGGCCACCACCACCAGCAGCAGCACAGCGGCGCCGGCGCGTCCCCGTCGTCGTCGTCCGTGACGACGTCCTCCGTGAAGCGCCGCGGCGGCGACAGCAGCGGCGGCGCCGTGGAGCAGGGCGACGGCTGCGACTCCCCGTCGGGCGGCGGCGGCGGCGGGATGGTGGCCGCGGCGTGCCCCCGGTGCTTCCTGTACGTGCTCATCTCCCGGAGCGACCCGCGGTGCCCGCGGTGCGAGTCCCACGTGCCGGCGCCTCCCTTGGCCCCGCCGCCCGCCGCCGTAAACAAGAAGCCCCGGATCGACCTCAACGTCGGCTACCTCGGCACCTAGCTCCGCCCGGCCATGGCGTAGCCTCTAGGAAGGATCGACGGATGATAGGCTTTTGCTGTTAATCGATTGGTATAATCGTCGCGATAGTGATGATGACGATGATCCGAGGACCGGGCTGGGTAGTACATAGGGGAGGCGCCTTTTTTTTGCTAGAGGAGAGAGAGGATAGAGGGTCCCTAGATTTGTGGTGTTTGACCCAAAATTTGGTGGGTTACTAATTTTAGTCACTTGGGTAGTCACCCCATTGGAGGGTGATTTTTGGTCCAGAGTGACTAAAAGGTTGGATAGAGGCCCGTTTAATCCGCCGGCTGGAGATGCTCTTAACGAAGCAAACCTAGGCCAACCTAGCAAAAATAAATTGCAAAAACCATCCTCCACCGCTGGGAAAATGTCTTTGTCCTGTAACGTGCCTACGTTGGGCCGGGCTTGGGCTTGTTCAGATTGGGGGAGCTTGGACTTCCAGATTGATCGGAGGGCAGCCAGTGGTGCCCGGGAGAGATTCGGAGATCGCCGGGGAACCCGACCAAGTCTATCCTACCATGCCTTCGGCGACGGCCTCATCTCGCCTCCCTGCGTGCTTTTTGAGCCACTCCTCGCTCGGTCTGCTGGGGCGGACCTGCTGAGCGGAGATCCATCCGGCGTGGGCTGATTCCTTCATTTGCAGGTAAGCAATCTTAGCTTCACAGCCCCTATCGATCGATTCCCTGGTTGTAAGTGTCCGTTTTTCATTAGTCAAATCCAAATCTATCTATATTATTTCTCTATTTCTCCTACCTTTTAGTGGCGAATTTGTTTCCTTATACTAACCAGCCCATCCATCCGTTGTTCAATTAGGTTTTCCTCTTAAGGTCAATCGATTCCAGTGCACGAGATAGGACTCTTTGGACCCAATTAAGGTGCGAGGGCAGTTCATTTCCGGTAAATTTCATTCTGAAAGTTTTTCCACAATTTTTTAGGTTCTACTGAATCCCCAGTGCCACCCTGGCTTCAGAGTTCTGAATGAATATTGCCTGTTTTTCAGTTCCAGCCCAGGGACAATCTTATCTGATATCAGAATCTCCTGAACAAGTACTCCGTACCAATGATGGCTGTGGCAAACGGAGTGGTTGGTGCTTCTGCAAAGAAACCCTTGTTTTCGTTTGGTGTAATTGCTGATGTGCAGTATGCTGATATCCCAGACGGCCTCTCATTCCTTGGCGTCCCGCGCTACTACCGCCACAGTATCAGCGTCCTCCAAAGGGCTGTCAGTAGGTGGAACAAACATGGAAAGATTAAGTTCTCAATCAACTTTGGCGACATCATCGATGGGTACTGCCCAAAGGACAAATCGTTGTGGGCGGTGCAGAAGGTCCTTGACGAATTTGACAAGTTTGATGGGCCGACTTACCACATGTTTGGCAACCATTGCCTCTACAACCTTCCTCGCAGCAAGCTGGTGTCTTTGCTGAAGATGCCAACTGATTCAGATCGAGCTTATTATGACTTCTCACCATGCTCGGAGTTCAGAATTGTTGTTCTGGATGCTTATGACTTCAGTTGCCTTGGCTGGCCCCATGACCATCCTGTGACTGCAGCAGCAATGAAGCTCCTGGACGAAAAGAACCCAAACACTGACAAGAACAGCCCTGATGGTCTGGTCGGCGTCGACAGACGGTTTGTGAAGTTCAATGGTGCAGTTGGCAAGGAGCAGCTGTCCTGGCTCAATGATGTCCTCCAGGACGCATCAACGCTCCATCAAAATGTCATCATATGCAGCCACCTCCCAATGGATCCCGGTGCATCTTCCCCGGCAGCTCTCATGTGGAACTTTGATGAAGTGATGGCTATTGTTCGCCAGTATGACTGTGTCAAGGCCTGCTTTGCAGGGCATGACCACAAGGGTGGGCACTCTGTGGATTCGCACGGTGTGCATCATCGCACCCTTGAGGCTGCGTTGGAGTGTCCTCCTGGCACTAGTGCATTCGGGCATGTCGAAGTGTATCCTGACAGGTTGTTACTTGTAGGCTCTGACAGAATGGCTGATACCGAAATCTGTTTTTGAGCCTGTCTAGCACACGGAAATTCATGTGACTTCATTGTTTCACCAGATTATAATTCCATTGAAACTGAATTGCAATAATGAAATGAAACCGATTGTTTCTGTTGAGCTTTGCTCGAATGTACTCATAGATAATCATATTGTGATGCCCTTGTCTGCGGCTACTTTACATAATTGTTGTCTAATAATAATCTGGTGAAGTGATCAATGATTACTGCTTGGCTTGAAAGGTCTAAAAAGAGCGTTGCAGCCATGGGGTTTTCCAGTGCCCTGTCCAACTGCAGAGGCTGATCAAACTTGATGCTTGTACTTGTACTTATAAAATCATATAAGATGTATGTACTACTACATAGCCATGGCTGTAAAATTGTTTCCCTTTCAGCTCCTTGTATGCTAAGCACGATGTTTCGGACTAGGTTGCATTCGCAGCATCTTCATTTTGGAATTCCTTGTCTAAAGGCATGATGTATTGGTGCTGACCAAACTTAATAATTACTACCTCCAATTGCATATAATATTTGACTATATTTAACGTTCCAACCAAACTAGCATTCGTAAATTGAACTAACACCTCCGATCGGAACGTCATATATATATATATATAAAAAGTCCCCCAACTTTCTCTCTCCAAAATTTACTATTTACTATCTCCCCAAATTTCCTCATGCATGGAGCACTAAATGGAGATAAAAAAAAAAAAAACTAATTACATAGTTTTGATATACACGACGAGACGAATCTTTTGAGCCTAGTTAGGTTATGGTAGGACAATGTTTACCACAAACAAGCAAAAATTGCTACAGTGCGATACAGTATCCGATGTGACATTTTTACCAAAGGTTGTGTACAGTTTCCCATCACATCACCAAACTTCCCAAAATACTCTTTCTAAACTTCACTATTCACCTATCACATTAAATCTCTCTCCTCATGCATGGAACACTAAACGTAGGTAAATAAAAAAACTAATTACATGTTTTGATGTACACGATGAGGCGAATCTTTTGAGCCTATTTAGGTCATGATAGGACATGTTTACCACAAACAAACGAAAAATGCTACAGTGCGCTACAATGTCGGATATGACATTTTCACCACTCTTCCATCCACTTTTTGAAACTAAACACACAGCTAAACTTTCACTCTTCTTTTCATATGCCACATGTCTGCGATGCGGAGCAAATTTTGGTTCATATGATCATGCTATAACTAAACTGTATTTTTGCTCCTGTTTTTCTAGCCTATATCACCTATCACGTGCTATGCACGCATCAAAATCAAAATTAAAATTAAAATCAAGCACGAATCTTGGCGCAGCACGAGCTCCCTCGCCCCTCGGTTTGGTCAAACTACCCAGGCTCACCAGAAAGCGTATGCACGCTACCGGCGTAGGCCTACGGCATCCGATTCGCATATAGCGGGTGCCCATCCACTTTCCCCTTCGCGCGTTTTCCTTGCCTCCGCGACCCTCCTCCCCTCTCCTCGTCACAATTCCCCAATTCCCTCTCCGATTCGGGACCGCGCGCTAATCAGAGCAGCGGAAATGGCGACGAAGTGCGCTGCGGCCCCGGCCGATCTGGTCTCCGGACGCCCTCGCAAGCGCGCAAGGCTTGGCTGGGACGTGGCGCCGGCTGCCGAGGTAAACGCTCCTTACCGACCACCCCTGCTCTCCGCTGTGTAATTCAGGATACCTTTTCCTAGATATGGCCAACTTCGCATGGATCGATCATCTAATTCGTTAGCTATGCTATTACCTTGTTATGATTTGTGGGTAAATGGATCTTCTAGATCTAGGTCTAAGGTGCTGTGTTTAGAGCCCGGATCTGTAGAATTTTTATAGCTGCTTCACAAAATTAGCATGATAAGATTCTGAATAATGATGCTAATTTTTTAAGCCTGATTGACTCCAATCAGGCTTTTATTTCATGTTTCGGCTAAAGCATGTATACTTTTTTGAGGACATGCCCTAGAGCTTGCTCATAGTTTGTTTTAGAATACCAGAAAATTGGGATCGATACACATTAAATTTTGCATATGTGGACGATCCCTTTTAAATTTTGCTAAAATTCATGGGAAAACATCTTGGACTGAACGAGTACCATAGATTGTAACATTGTATACACATTCTGCCTGAAATCGTGAAATAGGAACATTCTGTTGCAATTGTTATGATGCTGGATCTACATGATTATGATCTAACTGAATTCAGTTAGTCAAATAAGAACCACTGATAGTATTTCTGAATAGTACGGCATCTGGTAAAGTTGGCATGTTAATACAAGTAATTTGTAGCTTGCCACATTCCATTATTCCCATGTGCTGAAGTATGGATGGAACGAACGGAAGAATGTACAATACATGCTTTTAAGCTCTTACTTATGATCTGTCATGTATTATACCTGTTTTCCTTGTGCTATTCTCCACTATATCCCTCTTTCGGCTCACTTATTGCTGTTACCATCACAATGGGAAGTATTTCTTTATATTTTTCTCTTGCATGAAAAAAATGAATGGATGGATGTGTGTAGGCTCAGATAGGAACATTTTGTGGGCAAGAAGTTGGTGATGTGGCCAGCCTGCTATTGTCAGCAAATCCATCCGACCATACTTGTTCGTCTCTGCTCCCGAAGGGTGTGGCTCGAAATGCTTCCCCTCCTTGGAGAGAAGACGATAAAGATGGCCATTACGTATTTGCTGTTGGAGAGAATTTGACCTCTCGCTGTAATTACACTTGACTATCATTATTGGATTAATATCTCTGTATCTGTGATATGTGATGTTTATCCTTCTTGGATTTCTCCTTTTGATTCTCTTAAAAAAATTGTGGATTTCCTGTTCTTAGCATTTCTTTGAACGGGCATCACCATTTAAACACTTTTGTTTATTTTTCAAACATACCTTAATGCTAACAGTTGACCTATTTGCTGCCATACCCTTTTGAGACCTTTTTTAAACAACTAGTTTGTCCAGTAAAGGGCATTTAAAAATATTTTCTTACTGCATGTTCCTATTTCAGTTTGCCTTTCTAATCTATGGTGGTTCAGGGTTTTCAAGGTTGTCTGTGTATTTTATAGCTAAACCCAGTGATGTTACCGTTATGTTTCATCTTGACACAAACTACTTTTGTTTCTCTTGGTGCATGTTAACTGTCTGCTTTCTTTTTCCTAAATGCTCTGAACTTCACTAATGGGAATGACACTTTCTAATATATCTTTTTTATGTTTTCTTTTTGCAGACAAGATATACAGAAAAATGGGTGAAGGTTAGTATTTCTTTACCATCATGTATTCATAGCGTAAAATTAGAACTGTTTAATTTCAATTTATCGATTTGTGAATCTAAAGGTGGCATTGTTGTTGTCTCTGAAGGACCATGTCCACTGAAATTATTCATATGATGGAACTGCGCAAAATTTCCTGTAATATTTGTTTTTGTTGTTTAGGTACTTTTGGTCAGGTACTGGAATGTTGGGACCGAGAAAGCAAAGAGATGGTCGCTATTAAAGTTGTTCGTTCTGTAAAGAAGTACAGCGATGCAGCAATGATAGAGATTGATGTCCTGCAGAAGCTTGCAAGAAATGATGCTGCAGGCAAACAGTAAGTCATACATTTACTTGTCAACAATACTAGAACAAAGTAATAACTGATGTGAATTAAATTATTAGCTTTCTTAAGAACTTGTTGCTACTGTAATGGAGGAAGGTTACATGCTTATGAGTGTTTTTGCAGTTGTGTTCAAATACGGAACTGGTTTGACTATCGTAGCCATATTTGTATTGTAAGTATATGGTTGATTTATAGAATTTTCCCCAAGCTGTCAAGTAGACATTGGGGGTCAAATCAATCAATAAATTTTGGTGAATGAACAGGTCTGCGAGAAGCTTGGCCCAAGCTTATATGATTTTCTGCGGAAAACTGGCTACTGCCCATTCCCAATTGATCTAGTTCGCCAGATTGGAGAGCAACTTTTGGAATCTGTTGCATGTGTGTAGAGACACTACCCTGCAAACTTCAAATATGTCAATTTTTTCTATTAAGATTCTTCCTCCCCTTTTTTGTTTTGCATCTCTGACGTCTTAATCATCTTTTACTTCAATCGAATATTTTGAGTTTAAAATTTGTTAACACATTTGAAAGACAGTGGACAGTGCTTTTATATTTTTCCTTTCTTGCAAACTTTTTCACATTTTAAATACTTTTGTGCTATTTGGATGCTGTTTTATTTGCATTTTGGGATTGTCTATCTTTTATGCCACTATTGGTACCATGGTTTCACATAATTTCTTTCTCGTGTATCCTGATATTTGCCTTTCCTTCCTTGCAGTTATGCATCGCCTGCAGCTAATTCATACTGATCTGAAACCAGAGAACATCCTCCTTGTTTCTTCGGATTATGTCAAGTTACCTGATCCCAAGGTACCTTTACTGTTTACATGATTAAGCTTAACTATAGGAAAGATTCTAGACAAACTTTGACCATGCCCACTGCTATGGATTTGGCTTTTGCGTGGTGGAATGGAAGGAGAGATGGCTGGCTGGGGGCCTAACCGACTAAGCTCATGGCACAACAATAAGGACTTTCCTTTCTTAATTCTTGCTTGATTCAATGGGATACACTGACTCTTGATTTTATAGAGCCAACCCTAACAAATGGTCCTACAAACTTGATTCTGTCTAACTATAACAATCAAACTCTACCTCTTACTTAGTTTAGCTAACAAGCAAACTAATATAATCTAATTGCATGTGGTTGCCGCTTGTTGTGCTGGGCATACATGGTGCTGTCGCTGCTAAGGGACAGCCCATAAGACATATAACAGTTTAATCTCGAGTTCACTGTAACTTTTCTTGAACTATACTGTCTGCTTCTTTAGTTATCTTAACTATTAATTTCAATCTAGGATGGCTCACTCTCAAGGAAACTGCCAAAATCAAGTGCCATCAAGTTAATTGACTTCGGAAGCGCGGCGTACCATCACCAGGATCGCAGCTACATTGTATCTACTAGACACTATCGTGCCCCTGAAGTTATTTTGGGTAAGAACTTGACTGTAGTTGCTGCCTAATTGCATATATCCTTTTCACTGCTTGTGGAACAAGAGCTTAGTTTTTGTCTCGCTGTTTAACTGTAAGGGCATGGATGGAGCTACCCGTGTGATATCTGGAGTGTTGGTTGTATACTTGTTGAGCTTTGCTCGGTATGTATCTCTCTTATTTTGTTTGTTGCTATCCTTGAGAAAGGTGCATGTCTGATTAAATCATTGGCCTTGTTTTACAGGGTGAGACACTGTTCCAGACCCACGAGAACTTGGAACACCTGGCAATGATGGAGAGAGTTCTAGGTCCTCTTCCACGGCACATGCTGGAAAGAGCCGAGTATGTCTTTTGTTACCTTTTCTATTGGCATTATTAGCATCTAATGCTGCCTCTGAGACTAAACTCTAGCGGTGTCATTCTTGTAAACTCAGCCAACATGCGGAGAAATACGTCAGAAGAGGAAGATTGAATTGGCCTGAAGGAGCAACAACAAGGGAGAGCATTAGAGCTGTTCTCAAATTGCCTCGCCTGCAGGTAAATGTGACAGGGCTCCTAATTCTTGGCTGATTAATAGTTCTTTGTGGATTCTCAATTTTCCTCAACTTTATTTACCCACCTTGCTTATATTGCACGATTGGCACTCAAGTTCTCTTGCTTGGAGGCAATACATCTATTTCTCCTTGGTTTAGATTCCTTGTTGAATGTTTTTTTATTGTACTAACAATGTTCCTTTGCCTTGACACAGAACCTGGTGATGCAGCATGTGGATCACTCTGCTGGGGATTTTATTGACCTGCTGAAGCGCCTTCTAGCGTATGAGCCCTCAGCTAGGTTGACTGCTGAAGAAGCGTTGAGTCATGGCTTCTTCACAAGATATGGCAATAGGCGGCCGCTATGACATCTCTGATGATGCTGTGCCACATTCATCCGACCAAAAACTAACGAAAGGGCTAGCTATGAGATGCAGCCGAGAATTCAGATGGTATCTGAATAACTGCTGGTAGAATTAGAAACCTGTATGTTGTGATTTGACTGAAATCTGTAAAACTCCCTCGCCGTTGTAAAAGCCTGTGTGACACAATCAGGGAAGTGCCGAATAGATACAATACTTGTACGAGTAGAGCACATGTTGGTGTCTGAAGAGTGCAGTTGAATACCAACGCAAGTTGCTTAATCATCAGCTGATACAATTGTTCTGGATAATGAAAGTTGCAAGCTGGTCGCCAAAAAAAAAGAAGTTGCAAGTTTATACAACTACAACTACGAGTTTCTTTGAAGCTTCGGTTCAGCCCTGTGAGTCTGACAGGCGTCACGGAGGGCACGAAATGGATTTTGTTTGCCCGCTGCTGATGCGTTCGGTTCTGTTGCGGAGTTCCCCTCACTTTCGCCCAAAAAAGAAAAAAGGTAACAGTAACACGAAGCTATGTTGTATACCTTGCCACTGCTTCATCCGACTTCCTGCCCCCTCTTTCTTCCCCATCTCCGGCGAGACCTCACCCACCGACCCTGGAAAGTAGCCGCACGCACCGAGACGGCGGGTCCGAGTCCGAGTCATCTTTCCTGAAGGAGTCCAACAGCCCAACACAGCAGTTCGTTTTGTGCGCAGGAAAAAAAAAACAAAAAACAAAACCGAACCGGCACCTAATCAGGTCAGCTGGTTCCCACCCTGCCGTGCCCGGCTCGCGCCGCGCCCAATAGAATACACCGACCCGGCAAGGCCGCAAGGAAGAAGATACCTCCCCGTCCACGCGACGACACAAACCCACCACCACCACCGCCAGCGCCAAACCAAGGCCGGCCAATTCCGTCGCCATGGCCGACGACGACGACGCCGCCGTCCTCTCCGACGTCGACGAGGACACCCTCCCGCCTCCCGCCGCCG
>OAMR01000369.1:1208396-1219818 GCA_900205405.1 Echinochloa crus-galli
GACACAGAACCTGGTGATGCAGCATGTGGATCACTCTGCTGGGGATTTTATTGACCTGCTGAAGCGCCTTCTAGCGTATGAGCCCTCAGCTAGGTTGACTGCTGAAGAAGCGTTGAGTCATGGCTTCTTCACAAGATATGGCAATAGGCGGCCGCTATGACATCTCTGATGATGCTGTGCCACATTCATCCGACCAAAAACTAACGAAAGGGCTAGCTATGAGATGCAGCCGAGAATTCAGATGGTATCTGAATAACTGCTGGTAGAATTAGAAACCTGTACGTTGTGATTTGACTGAAAAAACTGTAAAACTTCCTCGCCGTTGTAAAAGCCTGTGCAGCACAATCAGGGAAGTGCCGATACAATAGTTGTACTAGTAGAGCACATGTTGGTGTCTGAAGAGTGCCGCTGAATACCAACGCAAGTTGCTTAATCATCAGCTGTTACAATTGTTCTGCATAATGAAAGTTGCAAGTTAATCGCAAAAAAAAAAGGAAGTTGCAAGTTTATACAACTACAACTAAGAGTTTCTTTGAAGCTTTGGTTCAGCCCTGTGCCCCTGCGAGTCTGACAGGCGTCATGGAATGGAATTTGTTTGTAGCTGCTGATGCATTCACTACTGTTGCGGATTTCCTGAAGCGTCGGAGTATACAAAAGATAAGATCCCTCACTTTCGCTCAAAAAAGGAAAAAGAAAACACGAAGCCATACTACTCCCTCTCTGTATCGAAATATTTATCACTTTTTCTCACAAATTTGATCATTCGTCTTATTTAAAATATTATGCAAGTCACGTGCTTTACTATTATATTATAGATATTATAAGCTTGACTTACCTTTTTACGTATTTGCGATAGTTTTTTAAATAAGACGAATGATTAAAGTTATAAGAAAAAAATATTTCGATACGGGAGTACGGACCTTGCCAGTGCTTCATCCGACTTCCTGCCCCTCTTTCTTCCCCATCTCCGGCGAGACCTCACCCACCGAGCCTGAAAAGTAGCCGCACGCACCGAGACGGCGGGTCCGAGTCGGAGTCATCTTTCCTGAAGGAGTCCAACAGCCCAACAGAGCAGTTCGTTTTGTGCGCAGAGGGAAAAAAAACACAAAAAACACTGAACCGGCACCTAATCAGGTCAGCTGGTTCCCACCCTGCCGTGCCCGGCTCGCGCCGCGCCCAATAGAATACACCGACCCGGCAAAGGCCGCAAGGAAGAAGATACCTCCCCGTCCACGCGACGACACAAACCCACCACCACCACCGCCAGCGCCAAGGCCAAGGCCGGCCAATTCCGTCGCCATGGCCGACGACGACGACGCCGCCGCCCTCTCCGACGTCGACGAGGACCCCCTCCCGCCTCCTTCCGCCCCCGCCCACAAAACCCTACCGCAGGCCCCGCCCCAGCCCGACGCAGCCCAGGTGCAGCAGCGGCGGCTGCTGGACCTGGCCGCGGAGCTCGAGGAGGAGCGCCGCCTCCGCCGCGCCGCCGAGGGCTCCCTCGCGGAGTCCGAGAGCCGCCTCGCCCGCCTCAAGGCCTTCGCGCAGGACGTGCTCCGCAAGCGCGACGAGCTCACCGCCGAGGCCGCCGCCTCCGCGCGGTCCCTCGCCGCGCTGCAGGCCGAGTCCGCCGCCTCCGCGCGCCCCGCCGCCGCGCTCCAGGCCGAGTCCGCCGCCTCCGCCCGCTCCCTCGCCGCGCTCCAGGCCGAGGCCTCCACCGCCTCCTCCATGCTCTCCTCCGGCTTCGAGAGGATCTCCGCCAAGGCCTCCCCTTCCTCGGCCCCCGCCCCGCTCCCGACCTCCCAGAAGTACTCCTCCGGCCTCCCCGCGCTCGCCTACGGCGTCCTCAAGCGCGCCAACGACATCGTCGACGACCTCCTCGCGCAGATCGACGCCGCCAACCGCGACCGCGACCGCGCGAGGGAGCAGATGGAACACCGCAACTACCAGATCGCCATCGAGGTCTCCGAGCTCGAGGCGTCGCTCGCATCCCGGTCCGCCGAGTGCGAATCCCTCTCCAAGTCCCTCTCGCAGCGGGAAGCCGAGATCTCCGAGCTCCATGACAAAATCGCCTCTCTCGAGGGAAAGCTCGACGCGCAGAGGCCCGTGCTCGCTGAGCAGATCGGCTGCGCGTCCAAGCTGTACGATGAAATGCGGGAGGTGGTCAAGCTGGTGGATGCAGATGCTGCTAGCGCGTTGTCAGACTCAGTTTTTGTGTGGAAGGAGACGGACGTCGAGGAGAGCCTCAAGGTGTCCCTGGAAGGGACAAAATTGGCCTATGATCTTGCGGCAATGGCCCTGGAGAAAGTTGGGGCATGTATCGATGACAAGGAAAGCAAGATGAGGGGTTTGGAGGACAGGGTGGATGAACTGATCAAAGAGAAGGAGCACATCGGCGTGCTGCTACGGAGTGCACTCCAGGCGACTACAAGTGAGGTGTTAAAGGTTGCAGAGGATGGACTGAGGGAGGCGGGCATTGAGATTGGACTCGACGAGCGAAAGGAGCACAAGCCAGGGAGTGTGGAGAAGGATGAGGTCTATACCTTGGTAAGTCCAATTGATGTTACCATCCATGGTATTGCAAGTTCTTGAGCCTTACTAGTGCACTAAATTGTTAGTTATGCAATCAATGTTGCAGGCAGGGGCACTAGAGAATACTATGAAGGAGTCCCAAATTAAGATCGTTGAGCTCCAACATCTTGTTGAAGCACTAAGGTAGCTATTGTGACCAATGAGTGTTTTTTGGGAGCTGGTGATAATAAATTTTGGTTCTATTTAGTTCATTTTGGTCAGCAAGTTTGTTCACAGTTCACACCTAGTTCTAGGGGTAGAGAAATCACCTGTTTCAAGTTCTTGTACATCTACTTATTTTTCTCAGCATGTTTCTTTTTAAAGCTATACAGTGGGGGAAGCCCTCACTTTTTTCTTCTCCTGTTGAACTTAGATCATTTGGCTAATTTTTGCGTAAACTGACCATATGGTTTTTAAGTGATATGCTTATTGAACTTCCGTGCAACAAAAAAACATGTGGAAATTGCTGCGTTACTTCCTATTCTGGATGCTCTGAACCATTGTAAATCGCTTCCTGCTTCTGATCACCGTCTATGTAATTTACTGGCTTTAAGGGCGGAGTCTGGTCTACTTAGAACAAGGCTGGAAGGGCAAGAAAAAGAGATTATCCAGCTAAGAAAGCAAATAAAGCACCTTGAAGAGAAGGAAAGGGTGGCAAATGAAAGTGTAATTTTCTTCCCCGTGTCCAGTTTAATGCTTCAATTTTCAAGTACACCACTTATCTCTCTTTAAGTTATGATCAATAAGTAACCGCATTCTATGCACTCTTTTCAGGTTGAGGGTCTGATGATGGACGTGACAGCTGCTGAAGAGGAGATTAAAAGATGGAAGATGGCAGCAGAGGAGGAAGCTGAAGCCGGTAAATCAATTGAGCAGGAGTTCGAAATTCAGGTGCTTTAATACAAACTTGTTCCATGTCCTGCTTTGTCTATTCCTGTGGCAAATGTAAGAAAGCACAAAAGACAAAGGCTTGCCTGCAACACCTAGATTAGCATAATTATAATCCCTGATAATAACATTTAACAGATTTGTTCCTGTAAAAAGGACATTGAACAGATTTTTCTGTGCTGCATGTTGCAACCATAAGACTGGTACTACATGATTTAGCACTTAGATTCTTATAAAAAAGGAGAGGCGGGATGGATTGGGGGGAAGCGGGAGGCTAATTTAAATAGCGTACACCAACCAAGTAGCCTGTCCTAAGTGTCATATATGCAAAAATGGATGGAGTATGGTTTTGTTACTGCTATTTTTGTTACAAATTGGATGTCCACACTTGATGATAGCATAATTCTATCCTAAGTGCACGCCTAGTATAATTTCAGTTTATAAAAGTTAGGTGCCTTAATGGCCTTATGCAGTTAGCCAGTTATCCCATCATAGATAGGCAATTTTTGTCCTATTGATGTGTAATGTAAGGAAGGCCCTGTGCAACTAGTGGTGCACTGGTGGCAGCAGCCAGCCGATGCGGCTGAACCTGAAGCAATAACCAGGCACAGTGTGATGATGATTATGTGAAGCATACAGCAGGCTGCAAGGGAGCCTTCATATAGAACCTTTGTATCCTTGATATAGTACCATGCCTTTTGGAATCTATGAGTTTATGTTCAAGCGAACATACATATATTACTGTTGCAAATGAACAGATGGTTTGTTAATGATGGTGGAGCATTGCTTTCAACCATTTTTTTTTACTTTTAACTAGTTGATCTCAATCTAATTGAGCTTTGCATGTCCTGCAGATCTCATCCCTCAGGAAGGAATTGGATGAAGCAAAACAAGCTATGGTGGAGCTTGAAAACAAGCTGAAGTTCAAGGAAGAGACAGCAGCTGCAGCTATGGCGGCACGTGATGCCGCAGAGAAGTCCCTAAAGCTAGCGGATATGCGATCATCCAGGCTACGGGAGAGGCTGGAGGAGCTTAACAGGCAGCTTGAGGAATCAGATAACAGAACTGACTCGGTCAATCGCAATGGCCATAGGTACATGTGTTGGCCATGGCAATGGTTGGGACTAAACTATGTGCGGTTACCTCCTGCGGAGACGGATCAGACATCCAATGAGATGGAGCTATCTGAACCTCTAATAATATAGTTGTGCTATTTATACAGTTTACAGATACAGGTCCTGCTCCATTTAGAGAAGGGGAATGGTAGAATTTTGTTTTGGTTTGCGTTATTGTGTAGATGTTTTCCCAATTTGTTGATGCTTGTTTGGTGGAAAATTGACGAGGGCGTGCTGGATGGTGCCGTGTAATTGTAAAAGTTACCACTTGGGATATAGTGAAGATGCCGATATTTCAATTCTTTGACAAGATTGTTCCATTTTAAGATGAAACAAACTTTTGGTCTTCATTTATGCTTTTTTTGGTAGATGACACACTGTAAAAAGCAACTCTATTAGTTGAGTTGCACAAATAAAGATGTCGAAATATTCCAGGAGCTTTTTGTCCCATACAAAGGATAGCGAAGCTGTGTAACCACATGTCCACATCACATGGCTGTAGTCTAGTTGGCATTCTTGGTGAGCCGCAGGTCAAGTCAATTGGTGCCCGTCTTCAGAACGCGGATTGCTTTCTCTATATTTCCAGGTAAATGGCTGCCGGTGGTGTTATCTTGGTGTCTGTCAGGACTTGTACCATCATCTAGATTGCCAGAGTTTATAAGATTTTCACGCTGGCTAGCTTAACCTAGGACACCACCCTGTAACAATCTTTTTGCCTCTTCTTTCACCGCCCTGTATCTAAGCAGAGACCAAATCTTTCTTGCTATCTTGCTTTCCTTCCGTTTATTAGGAGCTGTGAAAGCATCTTGCAAAAAGAAAAAAGGATTATGCAAAAATGTTGGTCGGTGCTATATACACTTGTCTGGAAAACTTTTTAGGCCAGTCTCAATGAAAGTTTTATGGACACAATTACATAGAGTGACACATCATCTAAAAGTGTTTGAAACTAGGATGAAGCACCTCCCTCTCAATACATAATTTCATCAATTGTTGTTTCCTAAGTACCTGTGTAGATGAGGTTTCAGCACCATAAAACTCATTTTACCTCTCTCTTCATTAATACAGTATCACATCATCAAAAATGCTGACATGACAGTCAATTTATTGTCTATGAAACTCCACTAAGACTGGCCTTACTGCTCCTGTTGGATCGCATGCCATGCCATGGCACCCCCGCCCAATCACACCCTTACAGCACCACACCACACCACAACTCGTTACTCGTCTCAGCGTACCAGGCGATA
Source organism: Echinochloa crus-galli (assembly GCA_900205405.1). Lineage (NCBI taxonomy): Eukaryota > Viridiplantae > Streptophyta > Magnoliopsida > Poales > Poaceae > Echinochloa > Echinochloa crus-galli. Next base: position 1,214,212 of record OAMR01000369.1, read on the forward strand.
ACATTTGCGCGTTCCCCCTTAAGTCCACTGGGGTCGTTGCCATGAAGCTTCGTTCATCTGCTTTCGCCTCTTCCTCTGAATATATAAAGGCCAATCGGATGCTACTGACGGTGAGAGCCGCCTGCTGCTTGCGCTTGCCGAGAGCTGAGCTGAGCTTTCATTGTTGTTGCCTGCTGCTTCGAGATAGATACATATATCTAACTGGAGATCGGCGATCATGATCTTCTCCACTTTCTTGCTGCTCTTCTGGACCGTCTTCGCCTGGACCTCCCGTCTCAAGAGAGTTGCTGCTGCAGGCGAAGGCCATGGAACCCCGGCTCATCGGCCGTACGCGAGGATCGACCGGAACTACGACACCTTGGATCAGGTACGGCTAACCTAATTAACTCTGTTTCATTCATTACACTCTGTGTGATTCCGAAAGAAGTCAAGAACCATGCATGGTTGATTAACATTGCTTGCGTTATCTTGAACACGCCACGATCCGGCCAGGTGAAGGACGCGCTTCAGGTGGCTGGTCTCGAGTCCTCCAATCTCATAATCGGGGTGGATTTCACCAAGAGCAACGAATGGACAGGTAGGCACTAGGCAGCTCTTCTTTTTTTTCTTTTTATTATTACCATGTTTCAGGCATGATCTTCTCAGTAAACGTGCATGACTTACTGATGACTATTGTTTTGGTGAATGGAAACTGATTAAGGCAGGCGTTGCTTCAACGGGAGAAGCCTGCATGACCTCGGAGATTCTCCTAACCCTTACGAGCAAGCCATCAGTATCATCGGTGAAACCTTGTCCGGGTTGGACGAAGACAACAAGATCCCGTGCTTCGGCTTCGGGGACAGTAAGAGCTAGGCCGTTTCCCACACAGTTAGCATAAGCAATTGAGTTTACTTTTTTTTTCTTTACTGATGAATATGTGACGAGCTCGGTTGCTTCCCTGACCTTTTTCAGCATCCACTCATGATCAAGGCGTCTTCAGCTTCTACAGAGATGGCCGGGCGTGCAACGGTGTCACCGAAGCCCTGCAGCGGTATAGAGAGCTCACCTCTCACGTTCGGCTCTCTGGTAACATCATCTTGCAATCATTTCTTTTCATGTTCTTTCTTCCTACTTCTCAAGGTAGTCGTCTTGCATCTCACGATTGTAATTTGTAACGACCGTGGATAACCACTGTTTAGGCCCGACGTCTTTAGCTCCAATCATAGAGACTGCAACGAAGATCGTTCAGGACAACAGTTATCAGTATCACATCCTACTGATAATAGCTGACGGGCAGGTATGACTTGAGCTCCAGTTTCTGTAAATCCAAACTTGTACCGCAGAAGTAGCGTATGGCTATGGATGCTCTTTTTTTTCTTCTTGCTGTTTTTTCTTTGTATTCTATTGAGGTAAAGGTTCATGCTGCAGCATCAAACTAAGAGAAGTATCAAAAGCACAAATGATACCCAAGATTCATCCGTAATGTTACTCTAGGTTGCTCCATTTTTTGCTATCTGACTGGTCCTCTGCTTTCTCTAAAGCCTTTTTATGCTTGTATTGCTCCAGGTCCCAACAGAGAACTACCTTGCAGAAAGGACTGTTCAGGCTCTTATAGATGCCAGGTAATACTAGGAGCAGAATATAAAGCCAAACTACCCGAAAAAAAAAAGAATATAAAGCCAAACTAATGCTGTTTACAGGGAGATGCTTCTAATACACTCGCATGATTGATAAAAAAAATAACTCCTTCAAAAGAAACAACTCCTAACTGTACTAGTGGCTTTCTTGTGTTTCTGCAGTAATTTCCCGCTGTCTATTGTGCTTGTTGGAGTTGGTGATGGACCATGGGATGATCTGATTCACTGCAACGATAACCGGCGGCGGTTTGATAACTTCCAGGTTCGTGGCAATCGAGGATGCTTCTGTTATGTGTGCTTAATTTGATACATATCCTTCTTTTGTGCTCCTGGGTGTTACTTGCAGTTTGTGGATTTCACCGAAATAATGTCAAGGGAAATGTCGCAAGGCGAGAAGGAGGATGAATTCGCGTTGGGAGCGCTGATGAAGATACCGGCCCAGCATGATGCGATAATCAGCCAGAAGATCAGGTTAGCTGCGTGCCTGCGTGTAGATGTTGCCTTCCTGTTAGAGATGCTTCTTGTTACGGAGTCCGATGGTTTCAGTGGTGTTATCTTCAGTGAGCTGGCGGCAAGGGCGCCTACAAGGACAGCTCAGCCTCCACCTTGCTGAACCATATGCACCATTCAGAGGTAGGTGGGAGTAAAACTTGGCGTGACTTGTGCATATTAAAAGTAGTAGAATGGGTACATGCTTTGCCATGGGATAAGCAGAATGTACCTGTGCTTCTAGTCTTGCTACCATTTTCAGTGCTATTCGTTTCACTGGAAGAGAGGAAAATGAGGAGTTCTAGTCTTAGGCATAAACATTCAATCCAGTGTCATTTTGATGCTTACACGCTTATTTACCCTCAACCTTGCTTTAGACTCTTTACTTAATGATGATCAACGAGAGGAGGGATCTGAATTGGATCAGCCTCGCTATTGAACTCTACGTATATGAACCTAGACAGGCATGATAGCATGAACTGAAGTAGCTGACGGAACTCTGTTTCTGATGCAGTGATGCGTGCAGCCAAGGCGAAGCATCGGCAATCAGAATGGCGGGTGTACAGCGTGAAGTCAGCTATGCTACTTACGGCCTTTATTAGTTCCCAACTTTGACAAAGTTGACATTTTTACCATTAATGCATCACTGTAACATTTCGTTTGTATATCTGTAAATAATTATTATCCAAATATTGATTAATTAGTCTCAAAATATTCGTCTCGTAAAGTATAACAAAACTGTGCAATTAGTTTAAATTTTATCTACATTTAGTACTCCATACATATGCCGGTATTTTGATGTGACGAGAATCTTGAAATTTGATAATGTTGTAAAGCAAATGCCAATAGATAAAGCCCCTGGACCTGACGGCTTCAATGGTATGTTCTTCAAAAAATGCTGGCATATCATTAGAGAAGATATATATCAACTCTGCAATGAATTTTTCTCTGGAGAAGTAAGTCTGCAAGCCATCAACAGCTCCTTCATCACGCTCATTCCAAAAAACAATAACCCAGTTTCCCCCAATGATTTCAGACCAATTTCACTTTTGAATTCAGTGCTTAAGTTGATAGCAAAGTTAATGGCTGATAGGTTGCAAGCTCTAATCATACCCATCATCCACAAAAACCAATATGGCTTCATAAAAACAAGAGCAATTCAAGATTGCCTAGCTTGGACCTTTGAGTACATACACCAATGCCAACAGTCAAGAAAGGAATTGGTAATCTTGAAGTTGGACTTCGAAAAGGCCTTTGACACTATTGAACATACCACAATTTGGAAGATGATGGAGAGATTGGGTTTCAGTTCCACTTGGATCAGTTGGGTACAAAGAATTCTGGGCAGTGGCTCCACCTCAGTTCTGTTAAACGGTATGCCTGGGAAACAATTTCAATGCAATAGAGGAGTAAGGCAAGGAGACCCAATATCACCTTTATTGTTTGTAATGGCAGCTGACCTCCTACAATGCATTGTCAATAAAGCTTACAACGAAGGTCTTTTCTCTCTTCCCATCAGTGCAGATCCCAGCAATGAGTTCCCAATAATACAGTATGCTGATGACACTATACTTATAATGAAAGCAAGCCAAAGAGAGCTCTTTTGTTTAAAAGGCTTACTACAGTCCTTCACTGAGTCGACTGGGTTGAAAGTCAATTATTCAAAATCCCAGATGATTCCCCTGAACCTATCTCAAGAGCAAGCTATGATTCTCTCAAACACTTTTGGATGTCAACTTGGTTCCTTCCCTTTCACATATCTTGGGCTACCTTTGGGAACAACCAAGCCTAGGGTAGAGGATTACATGCCACTTATGGACAAAACAGAAAGAAGACTGACATCAACCTCTGCCTTCCTAACACAAGCTGGAAGACTTCAATTGGTAAACTCTGTCCTGTCTTCTCTGCCAACCTATGCAATGTGCAGCCTAAAGTCCTTCATCACGCTCATTCCAAAAAACAATAACCCAGTTTCCCCCAATGATTTCAGACCAATTTCACTTTTGAATTCAGTGCTTAAGTTGATAGCAAAGTTAATGGCTGATAGGTTGCAAGCTCTAATCATACCCATCATCCACAAAAACCAATATGGCTTCATAAAAACAAGAGCAATTCAAGATTGCCTAGCTTGGACCTTTGAGTACATACACCAATGCCAACAGTCAAGAAAGGAATTGGTAATCTTGAAGTTGGACTTCGAAAAGGCCTTTGACACTATTGAACATACCACAATTTGGAAGATGATGGAGAGATTGGGTTTCAGTTCCACTTGGATCAGTTGGGTACAAAGAATTCTGGGCAGTGGCTCCACCTCAGTTTTGTTAAACGGTGTGCCTGGGAAACAATTTCAATGCAATAGAGGAGTAAGGCAAGGAGACCCACTATCACCTTTATTGTTTGTAATGGCAGCTGACCTCCTACAATGCATTGTCAATAAAGCTTACAACGAAGGTCTTTTCTCTCTTCCCATTAGTGCAGATCCCAGCAATGAGTTCCCAATAATACAGTATGCTGATGACACTATACTTATCATAATTTCTTCTGTTTCAGTTTAGTTTTTTTTCAGCTTTCCTCAGTCAAAGTGCAGCTTACTTACTTGTTGTAAAGTTGTATAGTTAACTCCTTTTTTTTAATAAAATTTCAACAGTGGGGGTCTCCCCCGCTGTTTTCGGTTCCAAAAAAAAAGGCCTACCTCTTGGATTTCAGTCAGTCCAGGATCGGGAATAACATCACCATTAATGAATCGCTATTATCCCCTCTCCGTTGGTGATACCCAGCTCCAAATGCTTTAATAATTTATTTTTCTTGCCGTAGGCATGTATTAACACATATTCCAGTATCCTCTAAAGGCCGAAGCCAGCTTTATATATAAAGCATAAGGAAATACTGGGATTACCAGTTTACAATAAAGCGCACACCGCTAGGAGAGCAGTACCCAACAGACCCGTAACGGGACCCTCTAGGCCACACGCCAGAGATAGTGAGAGACTACTCATGACGAATACCCTAAAGGGCCAAGAATCCATTACAACATCGACTGGACCCGACCTTCCGCTCGCCTGGATCACCTGGACCGCTCCCACTCGCTTCCTCCACCGCCCACCATCGCCGCCGCCGAAGCTCGCCCACTAGGCTCCATATGCACCCGCTGGCAACACCCGACACCCTCGGGAAGGTTTGGGGACCTCGATTGTCCCCAAATCTTCTGTCGTCCCCTCAACGAGACGACATCGTGCTTCACAAAGTAAGATATCCAAGCATGAACCTAGCGGCGAAACTTGACGGCACTAAGGAGACAACTTTGTTGACGACGTGAGAACGGAGACGGTACTTCCGGCCATGGAGAAGCCGCAGGAAGGAGCCAGTGCTAGGTCGACGCCACCCCAACGCCGCCACCATTGGAGAAAAGCCGAAGCCAGCACCGACCCCTCCCGGAGCCAAAGCTGCTGCCGCCGCGCGTTCAGGCCGCCGCCGCCCGATCAGGCCGCCGCCGTCAGGCCGG
>OAMR01000369.1:1220270-1264645 GCA_900205405.1 Echinochloa crus-galli
GGAGGCTCGGCTCCGGGGTGTCTTCGGCAATCACAACTGGACACAATCTACTGAAGCATTCTCAACACATATTCCAGTATCGATCATGATGTAACTACGATACTACAGTATTATCATGTACAAGTACCATCTGCATCTGTACAATTTCTTATTTTTTTAAGGAACGGCAAGAGAATTGCCGTAATTTTTATTACGGCAAGAGAATTTTGTGTTTGTACAATTTCTTATTTTTGAAAGCCATTTCCAATATTTAGCAAAAACAAAAAGCTAGCACGAACGACACCGTACCGTTGCCGTCTTGCAGACTCACACGAACGCAGCAGTCCATTCCTTTCTGTTAGACCGCAGTGACGGCCCAGCCCATGGCTGTGTTTTTCGCCACAAATCTAAAAATTCTCTTTCCAAATTTTACTATCCACCTATCACATCAAATCTCTCTCTTCATGCATGAAACACTAAACAATAAATAAAAAAACTAAGTACATAGTTTTGATGTACACGACGAGACGAATCTTTTGAGCCTAGTTAGATCATGGTAGGATAATGTTTACCACAAACAAACAAAAAATGCTACAGTTCACTACAGTATCCGATGTGATATTTTCACCAAAGAGGGTGTTTAGTTCCTGAGAAAAGGTGAAAGTGAAGTGAAAAGTCACATCGGACACTGTAGCACTTTTTGTTTGTTTGTGGTAAACATTGTCCTACCATGACCTAACTAGTTCAAAAGATTCGTTTCGTCGTGTACATCAAGACCATGAACTAGTTTTTTTATTTACCCACGTTTAGTATTCCATGCATGAGGAGAGAGATTTGATGTGATAGATAAATAGTGAAGTTTGAAGAGAGAATTTTGAAAGTTTGATGATGTGACCGGGAACTAAACAGGCCATAAGAAAAACAGCTCATGTCACATCAAAACCAGTGGGGGACATGTCAAAAAAAAAACAGAGAGGGAAGGGAAAAGAGAAAAAATATCCTCACCCCAAAATCCCCTCGCGGTCGCGGCTGGCTCCTCCCTCCCCCTCTTATCCCCTTTCCCTCCCCTCCCCTCCCGTTGCTCCCCCGCACACCATGGCCTCCTCCGTCGCGGCGTCCCTCCGCGCCCTCGCCGCCGCCGCCCTCCCCAAGGCCAGCCCGGCGGCCCCTTCTTCCTCCCCGTTCCTCGTTCTCCTCGCCCCGGCGCTGCCCTGCCGCCGCCTGCTCCACCTTCGCGCCGCCCGCCGCCTGCCGCTCGCCCCGCTCGCCGCCTCCGACTCCTTCGAGTCCTCCGTCGGCGTCGACTACGCCGACCCGGCCGCCGCCGCCGGGTCGGAGCAGGAGGAGGAGGAGGCGTTCGCGTCGGAGGGGGAGGAGGAGGCCGCGGATGAGGCGGAGGTCGGGGAGTACGTCGAGCCGCCCGAGGAGGCCAAGGTGTACGTCGGCAACCTGCCCTACGACGTCGACAGCGAGCGCCTCGCCCAGCTCTTCGAGCAGGCCGGCGTCGTCGAGGTCTCGGAGGTGAGAACGAGCATTGCTTTCGCCCCACTTAATCTTTGTGCCACGCATAAACATTGCGTCAAACTGAAACTGCCCTTCTGTAACGGCATCAATTAAAGTCAGTTGTTACTGTAAATGTGTTTGTGTTGTGATGGGTGAAATGCACTGTTGATGTTGCAAGCGTGCAGCTACTGCAGCTGCTTGCCTGAATTATGAGTTTCTTCCTTCGGTATTTAGGTTCCAGTATGTTGTAATGTGATATTGCTTCATGATATGTCCTCGCAGTCTCGCTGAGCGTTGAGATGTTGCTGCGAATACAGGTTTTTATTGGAACAACATCTTGGCTAAGTGATTAAAAACCTATTACTGTCTTTTAAGTAAAACTACGTAAAAGGGTTCAAAACCTTGTGCAGCTTTCAGTACAAATCATGAGCATAGGACACTGAACATGTATACGTGCCACTTCCTGCTTATCCCCTTTCTTTACCCTTACACGCCATGGCCTAGTTGCATCTGTCAGGTCACATTGAATGAATGTAGCATTTATATTTATAGTTAGATGATACTCCTAGTTCAAGGATAAATATAGGTTTGCTCGTTCAGGGATATGTGTTCCTGACTTCCCATTCCCCCTGTCTTGAAAAAGTTTTTGTCTTTTGCACTCTGAAATGAACTTACTCTGTTGCTTTGCAGGTCATTTACAACAGAGAAACAGACCAGAGCCGTGGATTTGGGTTTGTCACCCTTTATGCCACGCATAAACATTGCCTCAAACTGAAACTGCCCTTCTGTAGCGGCATCACTTGATAGTCAGTTGTTACTGTAAATGTGTTTGTGCGGTGGAGTGGTGAAATGCAATGTCGATGTTGCAAGCGTGCAGCCTCTGTAGCTGCTTGCCTGAACTATGAGCTTCTTCCTTCGGTATTTAGGTTCCCGGTATGTTGTTATGTGATATTGCTTCTTGAGATGTTCTTGCAGTCTCTCTGAGCGTTGAGATGTTGCTGCGAATACAGGTTTTTATTGGAACAACATCTTGCCTAAGTGACTAAAACCTGTTACCCTCTTTTAAGTAAAAGGGTTCAAAACCTTGTGCAGCTTTCTGTACAAATCATCAGCTTAGGACACTGAACATGTACTTGTGGCACTTCTTGCTTATCGCCTTTGTTTACCTCTACACGCTATGGAGGTGCCTGCCTAGTTGCATCAGTCAGGTCATATTGAATGGATGTAGCATTTATATTTATACTTAGATGATACTCCTAGTTCAAGGATATTCATGGTTTGCTCGTTCAAGGATATATGATGATACTCCTAGTTCAAGGATGTTCATGGTTTGCTCGTTCAAGGATATATGTGTTCCTGACCTCCCATTACCCCCGTCTTGAAAAAAGTTTTTGTCTTTTGCACAATGTGATGAGCTTACTCCGTCGCTTTGCAGGTCATTTACAACAGAGAAACAGACCAGAGCCGTGGATTTGGGTTTGTCACCATGAGTACTATTGAGGAGGCTGAGAAGGCTGTGGAGATGTTCCATCGCTATGTGAGTGCTTTTGACGACCTGATGGTGCTATTTTTCTTGACAGATTCTGGGTTAAGCTATGGTTATTAAGATAGAATGTTTGCTTATGCTAGCTACAATTCATTTAACCATTGTGAGCTACTAATTTGCACACTCATGTTATGCATGGAATGCTGTTCGCAGTTTGCATATAAATGTGCTTCATGTAAACATTAATAGATTGCTAGTTGTAGGGATATATGTTTCTAATTCTTAGGGCATGAGCAGTGGTGTGGGAGGCTTGAACTGACACAAAATTCATGCAATGTGCTAGCCCCTTTTGTAGGATCTACAAGCCATTAGTCAAGTGACAAAGCCAGCACTTTCCCTACCTTTCCCCTGTGTTTCTGCATCTGCTCTCAGGCAGCGTTGTAAAATATAGTTTCCACTGTTTCTAACACTGGAGCTTCAACTTGAGCCAGACCTAACAATCCCTTTCCTGATTCCCCTCCCATAGCCATGGAACAAGGAAGGAGCTAGAGAAGTGCTCCTAGCTCCTCTATGGGGCAGCCATTTCACACGCCCGTACAGACTTTGATTTTTAGACATACATGATAGTGTTTGTACTGTTCAAGGGCAGAATTGCATACTTGTTTATGTGGACAGGATGTCAATGGAAGGCTTTTGACTGTAAATAAAGCAGCTCCTAGAGGTTCTCGTGTGGAAAGACCTCCCAGACAATCTAGCGCGCCTTCTTTCAGCGGGCCTTCTTTCAGGATTTATGTGGGCAACCTGCCATGGCAAGTGGATGACTCTAAATTGGTGCAGTTGTTCAGCGAGCATGGTAAAGTAGTTGATGCCAGAGTTGTCTATGACCGAGAAACCGGGCGTTCACGGGGATTTGGTTTTGTAACCATGGCAACACAGGATGAATTGGATGATGCTATTGCCGCCCTTGACGGACAGGTCAGTGTCTATTCCCTGCCATTTGCGTATCATAGTAACTGGACGATACAAATTTGGTTGTACTGGAATAATCAGTATCACAGTGAGGCTGTGGAGTCATTCCATCTTTTCCTTTTTCTGTATCATGACCAATTTAAAGCTTTTCATACCCCCCAAAAATATGATTTTTCATGCTGAATTGTACAGAGTTTGGATGGCCGTGCCCTGCGAGTGAATGTTGCAGAGGAGCGACCACGGCGAGGTTTCTAAGGCTGTGCGGGGGTGGACAACAGGCTTGTTCTGTAGGAGCATCATAGGGTGGTCTGATACTGGTTTAGAACCTCCATTATCATTTGTTGTGTGCTGGGCTCTCTATCATCCCGTCTTATTGTGAAGAGTGAACTCTTCACTGCTATTTTGTTACGTGTTGGTTGTGTTCACGAGTTTATGTATTGTAGGCTACTGTTATGATGCACCTAGCTCAATTTGTCGATGCAATTCGAAATTTTGTCTGACATCTGTTCAAGGAAAACAGTGTGTATGTGCAGTTTGGCTCTTCTGCTTTCTGGACGAGATTATGCTCACGTACATGTGCATCTGCCAGCCATATATGGGCCCGCATGTCAATGTTTAAGGGAAGAATACACGCCTAATGAAGTTCAAGTGACACATGCTGTTTTTTCGTGGTAGTAGGAATCAGAAGGATGCGAGGATTTGAACCCTTTTGCTAGGGATATAAGCACCTAGAACATACTATGCACGAGACATTTCCCAACTATATGAATCATCTTCCGGTCACCCTGCCAACGTACTATTGTTGGTTCAATTGAATCTGAATCCTCCGGTCAGCACGTCTATTTTTTTTTTTAAGAACTTGTGTACATGCATTATGGAGAGGAACTCGTGGCAGGCTATGGTATCACACGTCACACGTCAGTTTCGCTAACCTCCCGTTTTTTTTTTTAAAGCTGCCAGGAGTACTGGCCCGTCATGTAAGGAGTGAGGCATCCATACTGACCCGACTCAGCGCAGATGAGGCTGCCCAAGTAGCCTTGGGACGCGCCATACGGAGGCACACAACACCACAACACACGCACCTCCGCACCCGGTGCGAGGCCGGGAGTCGAACTCCCGACCGGTAGCGTCGCCACTGCGAGCGCTACCACCGAGCCAGAGGCTCGTTCGCCTAACCTCCCGTATCCCACGCTGAACTAGCCACTAGGCATGGTGGAGCCGGCATCCCGCTCTCGCCGCCGTTCGTGGGCCGACCTCCCGCCGGACCTGATCCGCTACATCTCGAGTTTTTTTTATTTTAACCCCTTTAAATCTAATATTTTAAAAATAACTCGTCACAAACTAAAATTTCAAGAAGTAGCCCTTTTGGTCGCGCCACGACTTTTGACGCGACTCCCCGTTGAGTCGCGCCACATGCAATGGCGCGAAGGAGCCTCCATGTCGGCACAACAGCCACGGTGTGCGCTGATGTGTCAGTTGAGTCGCGCCGGAGCCTCTGGCGCGACTCAGCTCTGGCGCAACTCAGCTGCATATTAATTACAGATTCGAAATTGGTGCTCCATTATAAATATTCAAAATTATATTTTTATGAAGTGGGACTAGTCCAAAGTATTCACCAAAGACCCTACTTTTCAATCTGCATTATCTAGTCCAAAATTGATATATAAAACATTTTAAAATGTTGGCTCAATTTTGAATAATCGTCACTGTTTTTAGGACTTAGAAATTTCAAAGAAAAGGCTAAGAACAATATAACTTGTTGTTTAAAATTTGAAATTTGACCCTTAAACATACCAAAACTTCAACTTGATGTCCTTATATATTGAAGAACATAACTTGTACTAAAACTTTTATATAAGTTGGAGGTTCAATGGTTAGAAAAAAATCTGAAATACCAAGCTCATAAACTTCATTAGTGATTATTATGTGAAATAGTAGGAAAATTTGACCAAGCGTTCTATTTGATTTTATATTTGATCGATCTTTGACCACTCAAATTCAAATATTTGGTTCCCAAACTTAAACATGTCATGATTTGCTTGTATAATGAAACAATATTACAACATTGAGAAAAAGGATAATAAATGGTTTAGTTGTTAATGAAGAAGTTTGTATGAAAGCATTCTTAGTCACAATATTAATATAAAGATATTAAAATGATTTAAGTGGATATATTGGTGTTAGTGTTTGGTGTCATTAGTCCACCATGGGGTGATCCACGGCAGTAGAGTTGTAGGTAGGGGAACGCTTCACCTAGAGCTAGATGGTGTACACAAAAATACAGGGATTAACCAGGTGCTGGCTACTGGATTGGTATAGTATCCTACGTCTTGTGCTCGGGGATTATATTATGTGCTATAGTCCTACTCTATCTTCCTCTTTCCTTGTGGTACCCCGGGTATATCCCCCATAATTGTGATGTAATGTTGGTGTGAGGTTTAATTTGGCAAAGGATGAATGAGATGATCTAAGGTCTTGTTACAATGAACTAACCATGAAGAATGACAAGTATACCTTAACACCCAAGAACCTTGTTACGGTGGAGAAACTTAAATTTGATTAACATTGAGTAATTATGTCATATAGAGTCTCACATATTAAGAAGCATCAATCATTGTATAATCTATTGTGATGAATCATGGTGCATTATGAATAGAGTAAATTGTACCCACCATTAAATAACTTGTATGGTTGTATCATTTTGGTCCAATAAATTGTAAAACGTGCAAATAAATATACGAACTTGTCTAGTGTGTGCATGTACGGTCATATGTATACCATGAAGCATATTTTACCATACAAATAGACTACTGTGAATTGTAATTTGGGTCACAACTATTAATTCTGAGGTGGTGTATAGATCTCTTAATAACCTGTATGTATAGATCTCTCAATAAACAATGACGATTAATCAAATTTGAGCAATTGTTTAAAAGATTTCACATATCATGTTTGAACCATATCATGGAAAATGGGAAGTAGGATATTTATTGGTCAATTTAGATTAGGTCAATTTCACAAAATGCGAATTTACAAATTTAAAATTTGAAAAGAGTTGAAATTTGGACAAATATGAAAGTTGAAGTTTGAAAAATGCCAACATGATAGAATCATGACATGTTTAAGTTTGGGAACCAAATATTTGAATTTGAGTGGTCAAAGATCAAATATAAAATAAAATAGAACACTTGACAAACTTTCCTATTATTTCACATAATAATCACTAATGATGTTTAGGGGCTTGGTATTTTAGATTTTTTCTAACCATTGAACCTCCAACTTATACAAAAGTTTTAGTACAAGTTATGTGATTCAATATAGAAGGACATCAAGTTGATGTTTTGATGTGCTTAAGGGTCAAATATCCAATTTGAAACAACAAGTTATAATGTTCTTAGCCTTTTGTTGGAAATTTCTTGAAAACAGTGATGATTATTCAAAATTGAGCCATAATTTTGAAATATTTTATACATCAATTTTGGACTAGATAATTGTCATATAGAGTCTCACTGCAAATTGGGAAGTACGATCTTTGTTGAATATTTTGGACTAGTCCCACTTCATAAACATATAATTTTGAATATTTATAATGGAGCATCAAGTTCGAATCTGTAATTGATGTGCTGCTGAGTCGCGCCAGAGGTTGTGGCGCGACTCAGCTGACACATCAGCGGCCGCCTTGGCCGCGGTGCCTACATGGCGGCTCCGTCGCGCCTTTGCATGTGGCGCGACCAAAAGGGCTACTTCTTAAAATTTTAGTTTGAAAGGAGTTATTTTTAAAATATTAGATTTAAAAGGGTTAAAATAAAAAAAATCCCTACATCTCCTGCACCCTCCACGACCGCCGCCGACTCCGCCCGCTTCCACGCCGCCTGCAAGGCATGGCGCGGCACGCTTCCGGTGCCGCACCCGCCGTCGTTCCTCCCTTGGCTCCTCGCGCCGGGCGTCCACGACCACTCCTCGATCCCGCGCCTCATCCGCTCCGTCTTCTCCAGGACCCCGACCACCTGGTGCGCGTCCGGCGCGTCCAGCCGCCGCACCAAGTGGCTCGCGAGCGCTGACGGCGTGGGCGCGTGGCTGCTCGTCACTGGCGGCGGCGGCGCCCATGATCGATCTTCTCCATGCCTCGTCGACGCTTTCACAGGAGCCGCCGCCACGCTGCCTCACCTGCCGGACGACTTCGAACGGATCATCGACATGGAACGCGCCACCGCCGTCGTCGTCGGCGCCGACGGCGGCGCCCTTGTCCTGTACGACATCGGGTTCTACTTCAGGAACACGAACGCCCCCTGCATCCTGGCGGCGGTGCTCCGCCCCGGCGACGCGGCGTGGACGGAGGCCAAGACGGTGCTCCTGCCGTACACCGGCATCGACCACCTCTGCGCCGCCGCGTACCACTACCGCGGCGGCGGGATCCTGCTCGTCGATCTCCACCACACCACCACCGTGAAGCTGCGCGTGACCGGCACCGGCACCGGCTCCGGCGGCGATGGCGATGACGATGACGGCGGCGTAGTCCAAGAGCTCCGTACGACGCGGCCAGAAATTACTCCGGACGACCGCGCCCAGCGGCCGCAGTGCATCTACGCCTTCGAGTCCCGCAGCGAGCTTCTGGCGGTCGTCGTCGCCCTGCCCATAGCGGCGGGAGGCGACGGCGGCTCCGGCGATCTTGCCGGCGCTCTGTCGGTGTGGGTGTACGCGATGGATACAGCAGTGTCAGGTGGGTGAGGAGGGACGGCCGGAGCCTGGCAGACCGCGTCCTGTTCCTCGGTTGCCCGACCAGCTTCGCCATCGAGGCCGCGCGGTTCGGCGGTGCCGTCGGCGGCGGCTCCGCCTTCTTCGTCCTCAACTCCGGTTGGGTAGACTTGCCGGAGAGGAGACGCGTGTTCAGGCACAGCTTCGGCGACGGGAGCACGACGGTGGTGGAGGAGCTGCCTGCCGGACCCGGATGGGACGTCGACAAGCGCATGATGTGCTTCATCCCGACGCCTTCCGGTGTTGCTCCGGCCCAAGTAATTCTGCATCTTTTTTCTTTGTTTAAGGGCTTGTTTGGGAGAGCTCCCACTCCAAAGAATGCAGCTCTGCTCCAGGAACTCCACCTTTTTCAGCTCCACTTCACCGACTCCAGAAAAATATGAAGCTCCAGAAAAAACCTGGAGTTTCGGGAGCACCCCTTGAGGAGCTCTAGAAAAAACCTGGAGTTGGCCTCTAGATACACTTTTTTTATGGAGCTGGAGTTTCTGGAGTTGGATGTGTTTGGCTACAGGATTTTGGAGCGGAGCTAGAAAACGTGGAGCGGAGCTCTCCCAAACAGGCCCTAAATATATGAATAAAAGCATTGCGATTTATAATTTTCAGATTCTTTGGATAACTACTGAAAAAAAGTTGTACCGACGGTTCAAAAATAGTTTCTTCCGTCGGACAATGATGCAAATACTTGTCAGTATCATTCCTTTTTTAGTCTTCATATATTTTTCTCCGGTCATAATTGTCAGTTAGTCATAATATAGCGTTTTAACAAATTCAATCTGTTCTAGTAGTTAGATAACACTACCACAAAAAAAGGCTTTTAGGGGTGGTTGAAAACGTATTTACAAGTGCGGTTGGGCCGCCCGCGCTTGCTTTTCGCAGCTACAAATAGCGCGTTTGCAGGCGCGGACGGCCGAGCCGTTGCTGTAAATTAGTTTGTAGGTGCGGGCATGGGCATCGCCCCGTTGCTAGAAAGTGACTAACAAAAAAAAATGCAGCTCCCCGCTGGGCCTGCTGCTACCGTCCAGCCTTGAAAGTGCATCTAGGCCCCTTGTGGGTTTTGGTGATTGAGTGACACAAACAATTAAAGGACTAATGAGGTTGTTGAGTTTTGGATAGACTTTTATTGTAAATGATATAGTCCAGCTTATGTCATCCAAAGCATGCAAAAGTAAAGATACGACAAGTAAAGAGTGAAGTAAGCAAAAGAGACAAAGATTTATTGCAATTGTATGGTCTCGTTGATTGGTTGCTTGCTTAATCAAAGAAAAGTTAATGTGGTTGAAGATTGATCAATATTGCAATACTAAGAAGAAATGTGATCAAGGGCTTAGTTGTTCAAGAAGAAGTTGTTATATAAGCTTGTTTGGTCAAAACATTGATATGGAGAAAGATAGTGATGTGGAGACTATGTGGAATACAATGCATGAGAGAGTATTGATGGGAAGAGATAAGTGATCAAGAACAATGATAAATTCAAGTGAAGTGGAATAATAGGATGCTTGGTCACAAGGTTGTTTTTCTAATGAAGGAGAATATAGTTAACTAAGTATTTGGTTGTCACACCCGATTCAGTTTGTATGGCCTAGTAGTGGCCCAAGAGTGCGGGATGCACGTGTTTAGTGCAACATTGCTAGTTTAGCAAGGGTGGAGGTAACTTATAAACCTTTATCTTCCAGCCATAGCACCTTCGGGTTAACCCTTTTACACGAAGCGAGGACAAAAGTGTAAGCAGGGTGCTATGTGTACGCGTGCACGCCCCTCGGAAAGGCTGTGCGGGGCGGCTTAGGAGGGCAGGGTGTTACATTGGTATTACATGGAAAGTCAAGATAGGAATTTACATGGTAACAATATTGATATGAAATCAAATGTTCAGGCAAAGAACATGGATTTCAAAGTGGTAGTCATGATGATGCAAAGCAAAGCTAAACTTAAAGTGGCAAGATAGGATGAAAGGATCAAGCTAGATGGCGAGTGACAAGGTACTAAACAAAGAGAAGGGCAAGTTGGTCTTGTAGCCGAGGGACTTTGCTGGAGTGAAGTCTAGCATCATGGTTTGATTTCTAGGCATTAATCAAGCCTTATCTAGTGAAGCAATGCAATGCATCTAATCATTGTTTAATCTTATGATAAAGTGGCTTATGAATGAGTAATGGATTTTTGATCATAACACTTGGATATTCTAAGCCTCTAACTCAAGTTGGATGTGCCCAAGAGACAAGAAAGGTTGCACCCTTACGAAGTGAGAATTGAAGAAAAGTGGCAAGGTTCAAGTTATTCAATATCAAGTGGTTGAACTAGATTTTATCTTTGATCTTAAGTATAGGTATACCGTACTATCAAGAGGGATGCAACGTTGATAGTTTTGTCTATGTCTCGGTGCTCAAAGTGCCAAGTGCTAACATAAGAGAAACTCCTATCACAACACTTGCACTAGGTGGTTTTGGAGCTTAATTTCAGTTGGGATGGATAGCCCTCTGAATAAGCTTTCCGTAGAGTCTAAGATCACCGAAATCGGACATAGATATGACTGTTTTAGTTGGGATCTTTCTGGTTTTCCTCGCCGGCGGAAATTTCCGACCCCAGTGATGGCGGAAATTTCTGGTACGGGCGAATATTTCCGTTCCTGGATGGATATTTTCGACAAATGCGATGGAAATTTCCGGTCCAGACTAACCTGAGACACAACGGCTAGTTTTTGGGGCTGCTGAAGCCACCCACGAAGAACACTTTCCATAGCCAATATTTGCTCTCCCCTCTTAACATTTGCTTGAGATTTGAGAAGAGAAGTGAGTTAGGGTTGAGAGAAGAGTTTGAAGACTTGTGAGCTTCATTCCATCCTTGAGCACTTGAGTTCATAGCGAGTAATCTTCGAAGTGTTTGTTACTCTTGGGGATTTGTCCCCTAGACGGTTAGGCGTCACCGAGAGCATCCAAGCCAAGCTTGTGGATTCGCCCCGGAAGTTTGTATCACCCATCCTTCGTGGATTTGCTAGTAAGTACGCTTAGCTCCTTTGTGGTGACTAAGTGGAGGAGAGTGGTTTGTGTGTATAAGCCCGCCTTTCGTAGGCCCTCAACGGAGACGTAGAATTCATTGTGCCTTTGTGGTGGCTTGTGTAGCAAGCAGTGAATCTGAACTTTGGATTAAATCTTGTGTCTCCTTGTGTACTTGTGTTCTTCACGTTCATATATTGTTGTTATTGTTGATTTTGAGCAATTCGACCTGATCTATCTTTTTATGAGCTTTTGGTTGCAGGTGGTTGGTTAGAAAGTTTTTACATATCCCAAGTAACCTCTTGCAACTCATCATTTTGATTGGAATTGCATAGGAGCCTCTAAATCTAAGTTTGTTTTTGAGATTGTATGAAATCACTGTAGCACCGAAAATTTCCGATAGCCGCCGAAAGTTGTGCTAAATTTTTTAGAAATCGCCTATTCACCCCCTCTAGACGACATGCCTCCAGGCCGCCCCCGCCCCCGCCCAGCCTCCAGACCGCCGCCGCCGCCGTGCTCCCAACTCCAAATCGCCCGTAGCCGCGCGCACACATGAGGATGGCTGGTGCTGTCACGCTGCTGCCGCTGCTGCTGCTGGCCCCGCCGTCGTCGTTGGGCTGCTCGACACCACCTGCTGCGGCCGCCGGGGCTGCCAGCCTGCATGGCCCGGCTGCGCCCCCGCCGGAGCCACTGCTTGGGAGCCGCGCTCGTCACCGGGCCCACTCGCCGTCGAGGCTGCTCGCCGCTCGTCCACTCGCATGCTCACCGCTCGCCACCAGGGTCGCGCCCCCACCGGAGCCACACGGCCGCGGCGCCGTCTGGGAGCCGCACCTGCAGAGAGAGTGTGTGAGAGAGAGAGGGCAGGCAGGACTGGTGAAAGGATAAGGTTAAGGGATCAAACAAACTAGGGTATATCAGAGCTATCTTATATGTAATACAACTATTTGCATAGCCTCGTGAAGCATGATAAGTGTCATCTCATATATGTTCATCACTCATACATGATATAAAAGTTTTCCATGTTTTCAGTATTTTTTGATCTCTCTCAACTACTGACCTTGCATGTAATGCAGATCTTGGATGGACGTGCTCTGCGAGTGAACTGTGCAAAGGAGTAGCAGCAAGTAGAGTCACCGATAATTTTGTATCTATTTGTTCCATAGCAACCGAATAATTGTTGGATTTTGACAAGATATTATCATATAGATTGTTCGTAGTGCATTTAAGCGATTAGTTTGCATTGTTTTGGGCCAACCTACACATCTGTACTAGAAGGGATCCCTTGTCACACAAGCAAGCCGTACTGGCATATCTTTACCAACTTCAACGGTTTAACTATTGTCTCTTAAAATCCGTTTTGATTTTTCTAAGTATATATATTTTGTTATAAACCTAGATATAGGCTATGTCTCGGGCAAAATATGATTTTATGAACTCAAGACTAATCTACTCAAACTATTTTTCATGTATCCAAACTTAACACATAAAAATCAACTTAGCAAGTATACCCGTGCATTGCTACGGGTGGGAGCCAAAGACCCTACCGATTCCATATCTTAATAGGAGCACAACAAAGGAAACATCCTCGTGAAAGGGTCTCTAGCCCAGTGGTTAGAGCACCTGAGTAG
Source organism: Echinochloa crus-galli (assembly GCA_900205405.1). Taxonomy (NCBI): domain Eukaryota; kingdom Viridiplantae; phylum Streptophyta; class Magnoliopsida; order Poales; family Poaceae; genus Echinochloa; species Echinochloa crus-galli. The sequence goes on from OAMR01000369.1 coordinate 1,233,578, forward strand.
CACCCTGCAGACCCAGGTTCGACTCCCTGTGGGAGCGAATTAACTGGGTTTGGAATAAAGAACACGGAGGGGTGGATGTGATGCCATGGGAAGGCGAGAGGAGATGAGGTATTGCGGGTTGATTACATGCAACATCATGTGTTTTTTTTTTAAATACAGCTTATCAAAAGGACGGTGGGTTAATTTCTATAAATATTAGGAGGGGTTTTGCAAAAATAATGATGTACCATTAAATCAATATTTGCTTTATAATTGGTAGAGATTTACGGCCCAAAGTTTGAAATAATTTGACTTAGGACAACCTTGAAACATCAAGAATTTTGGAACCAGAGGGAGTAGGACTATATAAGAGCAACTCCAGTGGAGCCCTTCAAATTGAGGCCTCCAAAACTCATTTGCAGGCCTATCTCTAAAAAATAGAGGCCCAAAGTAAACACTCAACTCCAGTGGGCATATGAACTCGGACCTCTATTTCTTAGTGGGCCCACCTGTCAGCCAAATGGATGGGACATATCTAGTGGGATCCATGGTTGGAGGGGAAATTGGAGGGCCTCTAGAAATGGAGGCTTGGTGGGAAGATTTAGAGGCCTATGCAAAATGCAGGTCCATTTGAAGGCCCTGCTGGAGTTGTATTTTTGCTTCAAGCCTCTAAATTTTAGAGTAGAGGCCCATGTAGAGGCCCCTGCTGGAGTTGCTCTAAGTAAATGCATTTGCATCATTATTGTGCTATGATCAGTTCAGTCGACATGTCAAATTTGAAGAACTATATATGACGACATGTGGGTCTAATTGGTCATGAAAGATAAAATTCATAGATTTTTAGTTCTGTGAGAATTGAAGACAACCCAAAGTACCGGTACCGCAAAATGTGGAAATTTTATGAAGAATATACCTATATAGGTTTGTGAAATTTAATGCAATAGAAGTATGAGAAAATTCCCTACGTAGCACTCTGTGAAAATCTTATTCCCTGAATAGAACTAGAAACTTCGGCTTCGCTTTATTACACTAAAAAATTTAGTTCATTCCTTCCTTGACACTGCCATTATATTGGCTGTTGAGTGTGACGTAAAAAGACATTTATGCCCCTAAATACATTTAACAAATAAATATGGTTTATTTAACTAGCAAAGATTGGAAACGAATCTGACTTATTTTCATGTCAATATTTTTTCCGAAAAATTGTCTATTAACTATTCAGTATTAAAATATGGTGATAATTGGTCCTCCGGGCCTATCCATAATTGTACACAGTCATTTCTCCAGAAACTAGCATAAAAATAAGAGCAATCGGGTAGATCCCCAACAGGAACAATGCATCGCCTAGGGTCATCAATATCCTCCTATTCGTTTCGAGGCTTATCCGACTAATTCGGGACAGCGTTAACGCGCGACCGGTTGCGCGTTAGGGAATCGCGCGACCGGCCGTCGGAAGCCCCCGCCACCGGCTTCTTCCCCGACTCTGGCGGCTCGCGCCGCCTCCGTCACCGCCCACAACCGCGGCCGACGCTAACCCGTCCAGGCATCCGCCGCGTTCGCCGTCGGCCCTTTCGCCCCCGTCGCCCGTACCTCCCTCGGCTCCGGCGGCCTCCGCCGCCTCCGCTGCCGCCCACTGCCGCGGCCACGCTAACCTCGCCGGCCGCCGTCTCCTCTTCCTCGTCTCCTCCCCCGCCGCCGGCACCGCCCACTGGCCGTCTCCCACCGCCCGCTCCGGCGGCCTCTCGGCCACCTCCGCCTCCGCCCAGCGCCCGTCGCCTCCGCCGGGCCGGCAGCCACCCCCGACCCCTTCTAGGCCCGCCGGGGATGAGCTCCCTAGCAACCCCAAGATTAAAGTATATTTTAGAATTTTTAATTGTATATCTCTACCTAATTATAAAGCAAGGATTGTTTTCGCGGTACGTCGTAAATTTGCAATAAACACCCTAAAATTGTATTAATTAACCCGCGGCCCTTTTATTAGAGGCCAGATTTCCGGACTGGAGTTAAGTCCTGACTCCTGACCACATCCGACGCGGGTGAAAAAAAAGGGAGAGGCTAGGTCACCGTGTATTTCTGTCCAATGGTTGGAGCCAACAGCCAAGCAGAAGCATGCGGAGCGCTGGTGTCTGGGCCAGCGCCTCTATTAAAAAAAAACAGAGAGATCGCGCAAGCGCCAGATTGATGGACTTCCATGATGGACTGAAACAGTGCGATGTGAGGTCAGACATTGGTGGTGATCAGGCCTCACGGCTGCTGATGGTGGGTGTTCCTTTCACATGTTTGTGTAGAAGAACCGAAGAAGGGTAGTAGTAGTATTAGGGGTCTTTCCAGGCAAAAAAAAAGAGGTTAGACTTGCAAAAGATATTTAGCATTAATAAATCTCAATGCGCAAAAACCTGCTCACACACAATTAGAAAATAAAATACTAATTATGTGTGTGAGCAGGTTTATGTGACAAAATACATTAGTATTAAGATTTATTTATTTATTTTCAATCGAAAATATATTAATGAAATAAGGTTTTGCGGTAAGAAAAAAATCGCAAGTCAAAGTGTATTTCCAGCTTTATCATTTGGATTTTTGGTAAAACTGTGGAACTGAAAGATATTTGGAGGTGTAGTGGTGAATGGATAGTATTCCATCACGACAAACTACACAGTATTAAGTAAGTCATTCCTTTGAAATAAAAGTGTTGTATATTCAACTGAGGATAGATTATATTTTAATATATTTTTATAATTTTTGTCCGTAGCAAGGCACGGGCAATTTTACTAGTCTTCTCTAATAAAAATAATATTTTGTGATAAAGTTATTTGACTACTCAAACTATCTTATAAAGTCCAATTTACGTCCTGAAGGCCGACGTGGCAACACGTACGACGGTTGACTTAGCACAATGTAGGATGAACCGGACGGGTTTTAGGTAAGAGATACTAGGTGTCTGGATTTAGAAGTCCAGAGAGTCTATTTGGACGGTTGCTTAGTCTAATCCATTGTTCCAGGAGGTAAATAACTAAATATGATTTTTTTTCTCGTAAAAAGAGTAAGTTCGAACCGCAGCAAGGCGGGCCGGAGCCCAGAACGCACTATGGGCCCGTCTTCGCTTCAGTCCGACGAGCCCGAGCAACCAGGCAGGCACACGACACAAGCGTCAGCCCAGCTAGCTCCATTCCAAAGGAAACCCTCCACTCTTTCCTCCCGGGTTTCCGATGGCCGCCGCCGCCGCGCCGCTCCGCCGGCTGCTGCTCCGCCTCCGCGACCCGCCGCCGCTCCCCTTCAACACGCTCCTCTCCCGCCTCCCTCCACACATCCAGCAGGGCCCCTCCCCGGCCCCGGCGCCTCCTCCACTCCCGGACTCGACGCCGACCGGAATGCCACCCGCGAGTCTCCGCGACGCCCTCCTCTCCTTCCACCCGGGCCTCCAGATACACCCGTGCCTAGATCCGGCCGGGGACGCCCCTGCCAGCGAGGAGGACGGCGGAGGGGCGGCAGAGATGTGGGCGGACAGCGTGAAGAAGAAGCGCAAGCGCAAGATGAACAAGCACAAGCTCCGCAAGCTCCGGAAGCGACTCCGCCGCCAGACATGAGGTGCTCTCTCCGCTCCGGTTAGACCTCTCGCCATTGCGTCAAGACAGTCTTGTCATTTGACCTCTCCTTTGGTTGCTGATCCGTAGAGTGAGATGGAGGAATCACGGGTGAATGATACATAAAGCTATGTAATGAATGAATGATTTTAGCCACCATTTGTAGCCCGTTCAGTGTGATAAGACAATTTTTGTTGGGTCCGATACGGATCATCTCATCATTCACGCCATAAACATTTGTTTTATTCAGTGCTCTGTTATGGCGTGCAAACGGAAATGCTGCATTGCTCGACATATGTATATACAGTCGTTTTATCATGCCTCTTTCTTGATGCATATAGAACTGTTATGCTCAACTGACTTTGATTCTGTTGCATATATGCCTACAGAGTTTTTAATTTTGCAAGCCTAGTTGCCAAACTCAAGCACACCTTGAAGTTGCGAGTCGAAACTGATCTTGATGGTAGCTTGAACAATCTGGGCTTCTATTCACTGCGTTTCTGCTGTATCAATCGGCTGTTCAAAAATCTGAAATATAGTCTGAAGAATATCTTTATTTGTATATAGCCCTTTGAGATGTTCAAGTGTAGACGACAAAACCATATTTGCAATTATATTGCTGGACAATCGAAGCACAGTGTTTAAGCATAGCAAAACCTTGAGTTCACTTGTTCTGTGCTATTGTCTAATTCTTGGTTTTGTTCTATGTTAATTAGGTTCGAAGGTTGTTCGACTTGAAACCAGGGTCTTCGATGCCTTTTACACACTGGTTATCGGCTGATGACCTGCATGCGGGGTTTGGTTTGGCAAAGGAGCTCCTTATTCAATAGCAGCCACCAATTGTTGGGACTAACAGTCTAGAAATTATGACAGAACTGATAATGAAACTGAGCCAGGATCGGCTAGGTTAAATCTTGATTTTTGTCAAATAAAGCTCCAGATTTGGTTGTTTTGTCTCTCTTCCTTCCCATTCAACGCTGCGGTGAACACACCCCACATATACTCATCCAGAAGTGCTTCACAAATTTGATTTGAGGGAACCTGAATTTTGCACACTGGGTGCCCTTATGATATCCTGCAAATTACTGTCTCTCTGTATTGTTGTTGAGAGGCCTGCCTATTCTGGAGGCTATTGGCTGGACCTATACTTCCCTTTGTTTGTTCATGGTGAATTTTGGAGCCTATCAGAGTGGTATATGAGCTACATTATTCATGGCTTTATGTCTATATTGTGCACGTTCCTGGCGACCTGTTCAGTGCCCACACATTCGAGGGGTGGGATGTAAATGTTCTGGGCACCAAGGCAGCGTATAGTTTTAGCCACACGACTGTGCGCCAGTGCCGTCTCATTCAACTTCGTTAAGCGATAATAATAAAGTTTTACAAAGATCAGCAGGTAGCTGCTTAGCAATGTCAATTCTTACAGTCATGAGTGCGTGAATTGGGTACACACGGACACGGCTACCATCTTCAGATCAGACAAACGTATACACACAAGTATCAGAGAATATGACGCTGCTATAAGTTATAAATGCATTTACATCAGCCCCCACTTGTAAAGGACCGAAATGTTCTTTTGACTTGATCGGCGCAGTTTCCTCAAAGAATGACTAGAACTAAAGCTTATTTGAGAAGATGGTATCGCTACTGTGCGCAGATAGATGGTGCCGTCTGAGATCGATGATGCTGCAGATACCATAAAGCTCAAACAAATAATGACAAGCTGAATGCGGTTACATCTCCCAACCACTGCTGCTAGTGCATCTCAGACTCTTGATGCTCCAGATAATTTTCTTTATAATGTGCTCCAGGTAATGTTGGGATGCTCTGTAAGAGGTGTACCAAACCACCTAAGCTTTGAGTTTGGGTCTTCAGAAATATTGAATGGGCCCATCCAAGCTACCAGATGCAAACTGCAATTCACCAGTGACTTATAAGTATCAGATAACGCCAGGTGCTGAAATTAGCTAAATAAAGACTAATCTCGCAGGATGCTTATGCTTAAAAGCATCGGGAAACTTGGGATGACCTGTTGCACAATTGGATTAGTTGATGTTGTGAACTCATGTGTCATTCCTTCCCAAACTACCTTCCCCTCATGAAGAAACAGCAACCTGAAAAACAAATATCAGATACTAGCCTAGCAATAAACAATGGGGGCCACAATATGAAGAATCTAGCAGTTCTTACCTATCAACAGCTCTTCTAATTGTGCTATGCTGATGAGTCACAACAACGTATGAAGCTATTTTTCCCGGCTTGCCTAAAGCATCCCGTCCAGTCATATGTACGGAACGTATAAGGTCTTCCACGACAGTTGATGCAATTGGGTCGAGCCCAGCAGTAGGTTCATCGTATAAAAGGACCTAACGGAGGAAGAAATTTGAGGTGTGTAAGCTTATGAAGAGAAACAGCCTTTCCAGTTCAGAGTGTCTCAGGTAATAAAAGAAGGAAAAGGCCTTCTTTTGCTCATAATCAATCAGGAACATACCTCTGGCTCGATTACATCCTTTGTATCATCAAATATTATCGAACGGGCTAGAGCAACACGCTTTTTCATGCCACCAGACAACTCGGATGGCATACGATCTTCAACACCCTGCCCAAAATGGTCATGTCTTATTCAATTTATTCAACAGTACTACAAGAAATGCTAAAAGGCTCATGCTCAATCTGACAAGATTGATTATCACTTCATGATCTTATGGAACAAAACAGCACATATTCTAAAGGTACAACAGTAACCCATGTATTGCAGCAGACCAGTTCCTCCACTACTGTTTTAAAATCTGCAATTCTCATTTCAGCAAACAAAAAGTCATCTTGCAACAAGTCTTATTTTCTATTATTTTTTCTCTTGACCAATGAAGAGGCCACGATGTCCTTTTTTGCATGTATATAACATGTACTATATAAACCTTGGAATATTACTCTGCCTAGAAAGCGATTGTCAATAAAAGTTGGGAGTTCATTGGAACATTTTTCCATCATACAATGTACTCATTGTGACAGAAAAACCAGTTTAGGATATAGTCCAAATAAGTCCAATTTAGAAATTGTGTGTGTTGGGGGCTGGGAGCGGCTGTTGTATAAATGCCATATACCTCTCCTCAAAAAGAAAAAACTAATGGCACCCTGATATTCTATGAATTGATTTTTAAGCTTATTGTGATAACAAGTGCTTAAACAAATTTGGAAGCTTGACTTACCTTTAGTCCTACTGCAGCCAAAGTATCTGTGACTAATTTACCAATGCGGTCCTCGGGTAAGCTTGAATTTTCATATCTAAAGCAAAGAATTGATGGATCAGACATGAAAGCTGATCATGAAGCAATTACTGAAACAAATGAGTTGCTGGAATGCATGTTCCCTTACAAAAGAAATCCAACATTTTCACGAACTGTGAGAGAATCAAAAAGTGCAGCACTTTGAAAGACCTGTATCAAAAGACCATATCAGAGTGTTCAAGCACAAGCAGCGAAAGGAAATCATGGCATTTCTTTCTTCAAATACATAAAATACAACGAAAATATACCAAACCAATGCGGAGACCTTCAATATCCTCGTCACTAACTAAACCATGCCTTTTCTTTCCACAAATGATTACTTCACCCTGCTTGTTATTGCAGAGCCAGAAAAAAATAGAGCACATTTAGCTTCCAGTTGACCAGCCTGTAATGAAAATATAATGATGCACTGCTGTAACAGGGGAAAGTTAAGAAGATAAGCAACCTTGTCTGGAGCTACCAGCCCTGCCATGACCTTCAAAATAGTTGACTTGCCAGTTCCTGAAGGACCAATAATCCCAACTGCTTCACCATGTCTAATCTACACAAGAATGTAACATTATTTTGAATCATAACCAACTAGTCGAACCTACCAAGTCCTGAAAACACCAACCAATCAAAGATAACAGTAAACAGAATGCATAGTGACTACAATGTAGTGAGTAAAAAATAGAATTAAAGAAAAATCAAATTATGAATTGTATGCAACTGCAAATTGAGAATTACTATGGATATGATGGTATACTTATGACTCATGCCATTTTAGTGCTACTTATGCCAATCACTGGTTCCGATTTGAGTTATGAAGAGCATATAACAATGGAAGTGAAAAGAGAAGGCCGACCTTGAAGCTGACACCTCTCAGTACATGTTTGTCTCCAAATGACTTATGAACATCCCTACATTCTATGAGTACATCACGATCATCATCAATCTGGCTGTTCAAATGCCAGCTCTTAGACAAGCTTGAACTCTACAGCATATGCACAAGAAAAACAATTCGTCAAGATAAACTTCGTTATATGGCAATTCAACTAAATACTGAAAAATCTCCAGGAAATTGCAAGCCAACACCTCATGTAGATTGTCAACGTTGCCCAAACCAGGACTCCTCGTAGCCAAAACAGGACCATGACCTGCCTGCCACCTTCTCATCGGCATGTCTCCTACCCTGCTCAAGCACGAAGAAATGCAAAGAATTACCACTGCATCATCATTTTACATAAGTACAGCATCAATGTCACGAAATTAGCCGCAAAACAATTAACCAACACACATGTGGCTCAGCAAGCTAATCATTTACATATAGAGGTTAAATTTCTTTTAAAACAACATCCGATTCTTTTAGTATAAGCAATCGATACGTCTACAAAGAATTCATCGAGTAACCGGATTTAATGATTAAGCATCTAGATTGTTCAATTTGTATGGAAACAAATCCGTCTGATTCTATGACAGGACATCAGAAGTTCAGACGAAAATAGATGATACCAAGAAAGAGCAGAAAACGGTTGCCTGAGCATTTGATGCAACAACACTTGTTTCTAGAATGGGCAGCTGAAGAAAATAGCAACCAAAATTAATCACCACCGTGTCGACCGATACACCAAAAAGTTACACGGCGCTGCGGCAGAAACTAGATGCGGCGACAAGAAAAGAACAAAGTCTTCCGAGAAAGGAATTTTTGCCTGAACGAGAGCGCGGAGCGCGAAGTCGGGTCCCCGGTCGAGTGGGAAAGGAGGGCGGCACCGGCGGGGAGGTGCGGGTGGCGGAGAGCGGCGGGGATGGACGGCGACGCCATGGTCTCGTGCTCGCGCGGGGCGGGGCGGCGCCGCGTGGTGGGTGCGGGGGAAAGTGGTGGACGACGGTGTGGATGCCACGACCTCCGTGTTGTAGAGAACGGGAAATCAACGGTCTTTCAGGGGGTTTTCCGGAAAGAGGCATCTGACATGTGGGGCCAGGAGGGGAGGCCACTCCCTCAGATCGGATCATTCAGGCCGTTCGTTAAGAATCCAACGGGCCACGCGCACCTCCCTGACCTCCAAAAGCTGAGCAGAAATTACCCAATTGCCCTGCGCATCTCACGGGCCCGCCTCCCAGCTCCGGCGACGATTCCCCGATGGCCTCCGCCGCCGCCGTCGTGACACTCCGGCGGGTGCTGCTCGCGTCTGCCGCTCTCCGTATTGCACTGATGGTGTACGGGGAGTGGCAGGATGCGCACCTCGAGGTGCGCTACACCGACGTCGACTACCTCGTGTTCTCCGATGCCGCCGCCTCCGTCGCCGCCGGCGGATCCCCGTTCGCCCGCGCGACCTACCGCTACTCTCCTCTTCTGGCCTTCCTGCTTCTCCCGAACTCACTCCTCCATGCTGCCTGGGGCAAGCTCCTCTTTTCCGCCGCAGGTAACCCCGCTCTGCTCACGCGCTGCAGCTGTTTCTACAACTCGTTTCAATAGATCTTTGCACGTGTACTGAGTTTCTGAAACGTGTGCTTGATCAACGGTTCAGTGATGTTGGGCAATCGGGATGCCTGGGTCTATTCTGCAACCTAATTAAGAATTCCTATATGAAAGATTTCAGTGTGCTAGTTCTTGTACCCATTTCAATCAATTACACATATCTTATCACAATAAAGACATTTTTCAACTTGTGATCTTTATTTGCAACGGTAGACTTTTGTTTTCTTGGTCACACTCACACTTAGTTTAGGAAGCAGTAGCTACAGGACTTTATTATGGAATGGGGACTACTAAGCTGGATAATTTTTCTTTTTTGTGCAGTTGCTTTGACAAACATTTTTATGGGCATATATGTATGTTCTGCAGATTTGCTCGTAGGATGGTTCATAGACACCATTCTGAAACTACGAGGAATCCCTGAGAAAATGCGGATGTGGTCTGTGATTGCTTGGCTGTTTAATCCCTTCACATTCACCATTGGCACAAGAGGAAACTGCGAACCAATAGTCTGTGCTATCATGCTCTGGATTCTCATATGTTTGATGAAGGGTGTAAGCTCTGAATCTCTTTTGCTTTTTGTTCAGTTTATTGCTACCTTTGTAAAGATGTTATAAATGGAATGTGATAGAACCACTGAAAGTGTCCCAGCATGTGCTTTCATGGTCTAATGCATGCTTTTCAACTGTGTTTGTTTGTGTATTTAATCTTTCATGTCAATCTGTGATATAATTGTTTTCTATACACAGTATATAATTTATTTATATCCCTAGTTTTACTTATGTTTCGTCTAAAAAGGATTTATGTTTGTGTTGTAAAGCCAATATTTTGTACTAGTTTCAATCTCATTATATATCCAACTGAACTGGAATCCCCCCGGCCCACCCCAGTTTATCCAATGCTAAAGAGCTCTCATCCCACTTGTGTAATTGCCAAGTTCAGTATTGCTCTTGGAATGGAATACGGTACTCAATATATGCACTCATAGTCGATGAAATCTGTAGTTACTGAATTATCGTTGTGTTGAAGTTTATGGGTATTTATTTCATTTGTGCAGTCATATAGTTTATCAGGTTTTGTCCACTAAATATGGGATATTATCTTCTTATATGTAGTGTGTGTACTTGTTTTTCCATGAAGGCATGTAATTGGTGATCACTTTTGCTCTATACCTTAAGGTCTTGTTTGATTGGAACCTCTCACAAAACAACTTGTATTGTTTGCTCTGCAGTTACATTGGATAATATCACAAAAAACTTGCTGATGTCCATATCATCTCTAGGAAGAAAGATTGACAGCGATTAAATTTTGTTGACTAGATTAGCATGGTATGTTACAATTTAAGTGTCTTTTGCAGGTAGAGTATTGCAGGCAGCATTTTGGTATGGGCTTATCGTGCACTTCCGAATATACCCAATCATATACGCAATTCCTTTTGTAATTGTTCTTGGCAAGAGTTATGCTGGTCCTTCTGGTAGGCCTACTCTTACAATGTGGAGGCCTGAACAACAATTGCAAGATGACAAGGCCAGTCAAAGAAAAGGACCAACATCATTCCTGGCCACTCTATGGGATTTCCTTTCAAACTTTGTTACAAGAAATGCAATCCTATTTGGGTTACTCTCAGGATCTACTTTCAAACTTCGTTACAAGAAATGCAATCCTATTTGGGTTACTCTCAGGATCTATCTTTTTTGCATGGACTGGAGTTTTCTTCTATCTTTATGGGTGGGACTTCCTAAATGAAGCATTACTTTACCATCTTACCCGGACCGATCCAAGGCATAATTTCTCGATATATTTCTATCATATATATCTACATCATCAGCAAGGGTTCTCAGTTATTAAGAGGCTTGCCTCGTTTCTGCCTCAACTGATCGTGCAACTGGCACTCATCACACGCTTCTCTAGGGATATTCCATTTTGCATGTTTCTCCAAACGGTTGCATTTGTTGCTTTTAACAAGGTATACAGTGATGCATATATTCATTTCTGATTTTCCTTTTTACACTCTAATACCTTTAGGTATTGACATCCAGTTTGTAAATGAGTAGGTGATGACGGCACAGTACTTTGTGTGGTTCTTCTGCCTGTTGCCCCTCATTCTCCCTTGGAGCAGCATGAAACTTAAATGGAAGGGTCTGGCCTGCATGCTAGTCTGGATGGGGTCTCAACTGCACTGGCTCATGTGGGCTTACCTGCTGGAATTCAAAGGCCGAAATGTCTTTGTACAGCTCTGGCTTGCTGGCCTCGTGTTTCTGGTTGCCAACACCTTTGTTATGCTCATGGTGATCAAGCACCACAAGTACACCCCGCTCTTCTTGTCACAAGTGAAGCCTGGCAGCAAAGTTGCTAAAAAGAAGGAATAGCCTGCTTACTTTCGGTCTTTCCATTTTGCCAACTGATGTGTGATTAGAACATTGATTTTTTTATGTGTGTCTTTTTCTGTAACAGAACACGGTTACACGGGTGACTTGCATCCTGTAGTTTTGCCGGTAGCTAATGTGGTGAAGTTACATGAGAAGTTTTTTTTGTTAACAAAATTTGCAATCGGTTCTGATTTTAGAGGGGGCAAAGGTCGTTGGGATTGGCTTTCATTTGGTTGCGGCTGGTAGCTGGTAGCTCAAGTGCTGAACCCTGGTGGTTCTGGGTCCTACTCGTGTTAAAAGAAAGGGCGTGTACACTTATGTTTGGCTGTTTGTGTGTGATGTTTCTAAAGCGCATTTGGTTTTCTTTGTTGCTACTAGTTGGGTGCACGTGCGGCACGCAGGTGTATAAAAACCACGGTGACGTTTAACCCATGACATAACAAAAATCCATCCTCACATAGCTATCATACATGTTGATAATAAAAAAATCAAAAAATTAAGACATATCTCAAGATAGTTCATTCACTTAACAAAGCTGTTACATCATACTTCCATACACAACGAAAACTCAGGTAGCCCCAAGGCAGGACACTACGTAGTTATATAATTCAGAAATTTATACAATAATGTATGATAAATTTATTCAATTAACCTTGGCACAAAATCGACTGGACGAATACAAGCAAGTGTCATTTAGAAATAATAGATAACTTTTTTCATGATATTCTAAATCATACGATAATGGTAGAAATCACCAATGAATTCATCTTGAGTTCCATACTGCTTATTGACACATGAAGAAACAATCAAACTGCTATCATAGATCTGTACTTAGGACTTGATCTGTGGTAAAATGGTTGCACAGTGCCAAGATAAGAAACAAAAGTGCAACAGCTTTCAAATAATAAAGAAACCTTTTCGGTGAGACCACTTCGTTCACATGTGAAAGCTTTGAAAGGCACAGGCTCCTAACTGTTACATGCATGCACTCAATTAAGTCATCGAGATCTGTAGGCAAGAACAACAGAACATTTGCATTCCTTAAAGAGGCAGAGGAAGAAGGCAACAACGGAAAGTCGAGCAGCCGTCAGCGGCTTACAGAGGAGCAGGGAGCTGAACTTCGGCTCTACGACCTTAAGATGGTAGTTATAGAAGGGAAAACCCGAATATAACTCCCTGTTGCTGAAACAAAATTCCAATCATAACAGTCGGCAAGATATAGAAAACACATCATTTAGAATCGAAGAACAAAAACAACTTTCATGACAGAAGAGTTTACTGATTAACTCATTTCTGCCAACATTATTTACCAAAACTTACTGGTAGCAATTTCTAATTGTAAGCAAAACAACACCACTCGACTTTCATCCAGAGAAAGTATAGTACCCCTAATATTAAAATGAGAATGTATGGAGAATTGCAAAGCCTAACAAAATTATAATAAACAGAATACCTTCAATTCATCAAAGTCTGCAGTCCAGAAGCCTCAAACTACATGAAATCTTTCTGAAAGTTCACCTCAATGAGCTTCTTGATCTCCAGGACACCATCATTCCGAGCGCTCATCTTGCCTGTTCATCATCGACACAGTACAATCACATCCAAAGCACCTCCATGATATGGTAGAAAATAGAAATTTAGCTACAAGACAGGCCAATTAGATTCTTCCATACCTGAAATTCTCCAACCGCCCTACCACCTTCCCTCACCGAAGTGGGTGAGTGCCTTGAGATTGTTCTCCCTCCTTGGCCCTAATGCGGCTGCAAACCCAAGTAATTACAAACATCAAGAATTAATAACCAGTAGGGAACCGAGAATGTGGCACAATTTTAAAATCTAAAACCAACCAAGAACAGATAATTCCACACAATCGAGAATCCCGAACCAAGAAAAATCAGAAATTAAGAACCCAGAAATCAACACAAAGAACCTTCTGACAATTAGTATTCTATTATAAAACCTTATCTTAATTTATCAGGTCTTGATTTCTATGTGAACACTGCTCCGTTATATATCAGCAAGCCTACAGGTGCATTTCATATTTTATTTTGTTTTTCCTGTCTGATACCAAGAACCATCACAAAGTTCTCACTACTCGACATCAACAATAGTAGCCATCTGGACACACAGTTATATCAATGCATCACTAAATGAGACATCTGGACTTATACATTGTCAGAAAGCTTTCAGATCAAATGTTTCGTATGAAGTGAAGTTCAGTCATACTTCCCGTTGAGCCTTCAAAATGACCATGAGCAAAATCAGCACATGAAGCACAGTTCAAAAAGTCAAGTTTCAAACTCTGAACTGTAAACTATTATAAAAACTGTATACATGTGAAAAAGAAAGTATTGTCAGAAATGTTTATTACCTAAGAATAATTTCTCAAGTGACATTTCAAGAAATGTCTTCTGCAATTGTAAAGAATGAAGCAGGATTGTTCCAAGAGATATTTTAATGCAAAACCAATAAGGAAATCATATATAGAAGATTAAAAATCACAACCACTACTACATGAATGGATAATCCTTTAGAAAGATCTTATGGCATGTAACTAAAGACATATCCTAGCATCTCATTGTTTAATTGACTGCAACTTAAAGGGGTTACAAAATTGAACAAAACTCCTTGAAATAAGAACATTTGTGAAGAAAGAAGCACAACAGATATGAAAATGGCGAGGCAAGGGTGTAGCACTGGGAGTCAGCGCACCGCGCACAAGGGGAGTAACAGTTCACCCCTTTCCAACCTTTCCAATTAAGTGGCTTCTAATATATATTTTTTTTAAATCCAGTGAGCAATGAGATCCCCGCATGCAACAGTACAATACTATCTCATGCCCAAAACTGTAGCTGGTGAACAAATATCTAAATATGTAATTTGACTCAGCTTACAATTTATTTCGGGCCAGAAAACCCAACATGTTCTATCTGTGTTAGAGTATAGATGGTTAGGATAATCCCGTATTGCTTATGCACTCATGGGAGGTGTCTTGTACTCTCATATATACCGCCCTAGGGGCTCATTGCAATACAACATCAACCAATCGACCACGGTCATACGCATCCTACTTTGCTTACAGTTGCTATCATGTTCTGTCGTCTACCACTATTACAGCATTTATTTTGCTGATAATTGCATTTGGTTATGTTACTTCCGTATGTTGGTGCTATTGATAGTTTGGTAATATAAAAGAATGCTAGTATGTGTACGCAAACACAGTTCAACCAATGAAACATGCATATATCAAATAAAAGTAAGTAGCGGATGAATTTATTTGGCATTTTGGATATCAGTGAACTTTCTTGAGCAACTTTTGTGTACTTGCAATTGTAAGGCCAATCTTGTGTCTGCATCCTAGCAAGTCCATGGTGAACTTTGTGTCTCCATCAGGTTATTAGATCTTCATTGCAGATATATAACTGGACTTTGTTCTTTTTTTTGTTTAACTTTTGACTCTGAGCCATATTTTTTATGCTCTTTCTAAAAAGCTCTTATTCGCTTCTGTTTATCCTGCCAGCACTTTTTGCTGATTGTGCTACTTGTGTGTGCATAAGAAACTGTTGGGCTTCTATGATTTCAAGACCAAGCAACCTGAAGGCATGTGCAGAGCTGCTGTCTTTGCGCTGCATGTGAAGGAAGAGCTGGCCTCCTGGCCTGAACAGAGCACCCGGCAGAGGAGCTGGCTCACCGTTCCTGAGGCGGTAGAGCGGAGTCGGCACCCGTGGATGCAAGAAGCACTCATGTCAGGCTTCTCTGCCTGGCTTGAGAACTGGAGCAACAGCGGTGGCTGTATGGATGGGAGCAAAAGATGACGACACCTGAAGCATCAGGGGGCATCTGCTACTTCTTTTCAACTTTTTTATTTTTTTTGAGGAATTTTCAACTTTTTTATTACCTTGCTTGGCCTAAACTTCCAGAACCTGACATACATGAGGCCTCTCTGATGCTCAGGAGTTTGTACGTTCACCCATCATTTCAGGACACATTATAGTCTGTGTCAGCAACTGACCCGAAACACCGCCGCCGATCTGCTACCGACGACAGTAAGCCGCGCTGCGCCATCGTCACCGCTATCCGCCGCACCGTCCTGCTGAACCTACCTGGCAAGAAGCTGCGCCCTCCACTTCAGGCTTCGACCACGACCACCTCGACTTCGGCTACCTCGGCACTAAGGGGCTATCATCTGCATGAGTCTCCAGTCAAGCATTCGCACCGGCGTTCCGACTGCGGGGGGGCTTAGAGGGATCGCTGATGTTGGATCGAGGGCGACAAGGCAAGGTGCTACCGCTACGACTGCGGGGGGATGTTAGAGTATAGATGGTTAGGATAATCCCGTATTGCTTATGCACTCACGGGAGGTGCCTTGTACTCTCATATATATACCGCCTTAGGGGCTCATTGCAATACAACATCAACCAATCGACCACGGTCATACGCATCCTACTTTGCTTACAATCTGGATCGAAATTCCATAAGTAATTCAATACATGGGCTCATGAGTACATTTGCAGTCCCACATTTTACATTTACAGAAGTAATTAACTTAATATCTTGAAAGTAATAATGTTAGCAAACAAAAGGAAAGAATATCTTATCAAACACAAGTTTAAACAGTAAAGGCTAAACTCTAACTTCAGTTCTAGTGTCTATGCTGGGTAAATCATCTAAAGCTTCCGTAAGCATAATGTATGGTGAACAAAACAATTAATTGATAGCCATCCTTAAGGTGAGTATTGGTCCTGATCAAGAGCTAAAGTAGCAGTATTTTCCTACTCTCCTTCTTGCTCTGTCTCTCTCGACATTTCCTGCTTACTCCAGCTCCCTTTAGTTAAAAAATAAGTTCTATTAGGAACTGATGGGTAACTTTAGTTTTTGAAAGTCTTTATTTTTATGTTTTAATGATAGAGACCCACACGACATGAGATGCCCCTATCCCAAGGAAATAAAAGGAACTAAACATAGAAACAAGACAGCTCATAAAGCACATAATATTAAATTGGAACATAGTATTTTTCATATTAAATTGGAGCATTTAGATATGAAGCTTCAGTATATCGAGCATTTTGGAAAACATTTAGACATGCATGGGAACCTGGTAGATTGCGTAGCCCAAGCCTTATTGCAGCCACACCTGTACTGGCACTGCACAACATCTATGCATGAGCTCCTCTTCCTGCTGAAAGACACATACTAGAGTACAATGGCATTAATGTATAAGACATTATAACTCTGAAACATGCGCGCCCTAATATGAAAGGTTTAGGGTTTATGGCTAAATGTAAAATTCAGCACTGACAATTTTCAAATAATCTCGTTTCCAGATTATTGGTGATTACAATCGCTAAACATGATCGAAGCAATACCGACTGACCCTAAATTGTACATAAATACTACTAACACTGTCAGGTATAAACTAAATTAGTGATCCTTCAACAATAGTCACCACAGGGTTCCACACAATTTAAGCCGGTTGAGCAAGCATGTACTACACTTGTATAGGAACCAAAATTAAAGCAAAGGAAACCTTAACAAGTAATGTAAGCCATTCAGATCCCCTTGGTCCATTGAAACTGAATTGTGATGGTCATACCAGGAGCTGAACTTACGATCTTTCCATTCATACCAGGTTGCTCTGCTGCAGCTTCGCCGTCGTCCGGTTGACCTGGAAGTAAAAATAGGAACCCAAATCAGAACCCCTCAGCCCTGAATCGAATCGCATAGATCAACCCACCACCCAGGCAAGTACGTTGCGTGGGCCTGCCCGCGCCGGCACTGCCTCCGTCGGCAACGGCCGGGAGCAGGTCCAGCCGTCCATGTAAGGACGAAGCCAAGGTTGCAGCACCGAAAACAATACCAGCAACTCAAAATAAAGTATAATTGACAATCACCTTCAGGATAGTAAAATAAATAGGAATAAAGTGAAGAAAAGGAATGAGAAAATAAATGAGCATATACGACTGCAAAAAGAGAACATGATCCAAAATTCTGATCAAAGACAAAAGGAAACCTTACCTTTTGGACTATTTCTTTCCCAACGTCGTTCTTTCTTGGGTCGTCGTATAAAGACATCAGCTGCGGTACAGGTCATGCTGAATAGCCAGTTGAGCAGGAAAGTACCCCAAACGACAAAAAGAATAATCACTACAATGGACTCAATGGAAAATAACCATTATTACAGCATCTGAACTCATAAGCGTTCATGCACGAGACAAATTTTGAAACGAATCAGGTTAATGACACAACTAAGCCTTGTGTTACAACAGAATGAAATTTGGTAAAAATTGACTGACGGAACAGTCACAAAAGCAACCAATCATTTAGGCTTCTAATTTATTAGACACTATGTTGAACTTGAGAAGTCTACAATTACAGACCTCCATAAGAAGATAGATTGGTTTCTGCTTACTGCAAAGATCTAGGCATGGGGGAAATTTGAAGTTCAGTTCCAGATTGTATCTTTCTCATGACAGCCTTGTTAAGGACCCAAGTAACATTTCATTAGAAAATTTGTTAATGATAGAATCTGATGGCATCATATATTTCTAAAACACAGAAGCTAGGATATTTTGTTGAACAGAAAGGCAAAGGAGTACAGTCCTACTCCTACCTCAAATCATTAGTAGGCACCGACAAGCTAGCAATTCTGTACTTATGGCGTTTATCTCCTTGGTGTCTGACATCAATTCTCACAACCTTGACAGCCTTCAGGAGCCGCGAATTCAGAATGTGTGAATTATCTCTTGGTACACACCAGTTGCAAAAGGGGATAAAAAAAATATTTCCACTCAAATAGTAACTTTGACTGAAATTAAAGCACTATAGCATAGGAGATTACTGACTTGGATACCTGATCAGACATTCATACATTTGATGGAGCTGAAAGGTATATTTGGCAACTATATGGTGGGAAACCTACTGGGAGCAAAAGGTCGCTTGCCAAGTGGAACCAGACAAACTACATATCTACACTATAAAGATCCAAGGAAACTGAAACACTTTTTACCAAAAAAATTCCCTACTCACCTCTCACACCGGCCCCATCTGTCATGCCTCCCCCTCAAAAAACACTACGACGACGACGAAAATCCCACGGACGCGGGCGCCGGCCTCCCGAAACCAAATTTTTTTCCTCACCCCGCCCAATGTTACCCGCCCGCCGTACCCACGTCCGACTCACCTCCGTCAATCACGCATCCTCTCTCTCGCTTCCCTTTCCTTCTCCCAGCGCCCCCGCCCTCCGCCCTATCCCCCTCGCCCGCCGACCTCATCTCATTCTATCTCTCTCCCTCCCTTTCCCACCCCCGTCGCATCCCCTTCCTCTAGGCCGGCGAAGTGCCGCGGCCGCCGTCCCTCCGCCGCCCCTCCCCCTTGCTGGGCCTCGAGCTCCTCCCCGGCCTCGAGCTCCTCCTCGGCGGCGGCCGCGCTCCGGAGGCCACGAATCGACAACGGCGACGTAAGGTAGTTTCTATTCTTCTCAATACGTACCTTCATTTCTTTATAGTATCTGACTATTTTTGTTTGTAGTGAGAATGGGATCTTTACAGTATCAGATTGTTTTCGTTTCTAGCGAGAATGGGATTAGCCGTGAGATTTCTCTTCATATTAATACAAGGATTTAATCTACTTGTCTGCTAATAACAGTCTTGCTGATGCTCTAGGAGCCACATTGAATTCAGAGCACCACAAGCATATTGCATTCTGAGTGCTGTCAATGGAATCCACATTATCCTTGATGGGTGAGTTTTTTAAATCCTATTTTTCTTAACAAAGATACTCATATAAATTATCCCCTTATGAAACAACTTAAGCTAGCATAATAGGATGTGAGAATCGTTGTCGTGTGGCCCTGTATACAAACTGGAGAAAGTTATCTCATAGGACATATATAGAAACAGGTTTAAATGTTTGAGGGCTATACTATATTTTTTTCAAGGAATCTATGCTATACTATACCGTTCGTATCTATTAGCCTAGAAAGCCTGTGAAGTATTAACAATTACCTTGTTTTAATGCTTGGATAGAAATATAGAATCTGGATTGGCTGACTATTATTGCAAAAATGCTTTACATGATACTTGTTTCCGAGTTTAGAAAGCTCTAGCTAGCTTCTGGAAAATCCAAAACAATACAATATGCTTGGCAAGTTCATGGTTCTTACATTCTTTTCACAGGCTCATGATGAGGAAATGTTGCAGGATTAACTCAAGGGAGGTTTAAGGTTCCATGTTCGTTTGATTTTTGTATTTAGCCCTACTCAGATGTCGAATAGCATCATAGCAATTAGTGAAATTTGGTCTAACTGATGCTAGCCCATTCATAGTAGCTATTTTTTTCTCGAAAAACGCAGGAGAGCTGCGATTCATTAATTTAAGAAGAAAGAAGGTTTAAGAACCCTTTACAACTCACACCACACCCCAAACACTGTCTGGTTACATTAACTATTGAGATTCTGAAAGCCTTATGTGGTAACAATTGTTTATGTTAACAACGAAATGTGAACTCTAGAAATTTTATAGTGTCGGCTATTATATTCTATGTCCATGGGAATTTAGGAGAACTGCACTATGACATTGTTGTCACCATGGGTAGTATAAGTTTTACTGAGACAAGGGCTCAAAAAAAAATCAATGAGTAAGAAAAGTATTATTAGATAAAAATAATATATTCACTTGATTTCATTGCCAAATAGTTTTTTTCCTTTTTGGATATACCATGTGCCTCCGCCGATGTTTGTTCTTATAGTGTTGATACATACTCCCCACTTTTCAGTGCTTTGGCATCCTGTTATGTCCACCGATGATGTGAATTACAAAGTTATTTGTTCTCAACAAATATAACTCGTTGTATTGTAGTTATCATTTAGTGACCCATTTTGTTACGTCAATGTAGTAGACATGTTTTATAATTCTTATGGCATGTGGTTGGTAATCTTTAGGCTGCTTCCAGGTGCAAGAAAGAGCATGTCTTTGCTGTCTGCGGCTCTAGGCTTGCTGTCATGGTATAAGAACATGCCTTTGCTTCATAATTCATAATATTTCTTGCACACATAAATTCTTTTTCTTTCTCTCCAAATGCAGATATACAAAGCTTTTTGGTTTCAAGTAAACAGTGCTGGTTCCCAGACAATTAAGATGTGGGAATGCTTCATCTACTGTGGCCAATTCTTCAACAATGATAGGTGATTTTGCCTGTTACTTCTTTACTAATATATGGGGATGCTTATAGTTTGGATACTTTAATTCTGTTCTGTAAATTCTGTGTTTTCTACAATATGTACACCTAGGAATATGATGGCATGTGCAGTCATATGCTCATTTTATAAAAAACTGTTTCATCAGAGGTCCTATTCAACTTTAGCATAAAACAAACATGCTGAGTGCCATGCTGAAGTCTTGAAAACACGAAGTTAAGAAAAGTGAGCAACCATTGGAGTGAATGCTTTTCTTTTCAGTTCAGATATTGTTGTGCCCACAATCTTCTAGGAAAAATGCATAGCTGCGTGAGACAATAATAGTTATGATGCTTTAATCAATTGTACATACATTTCCATCCTATATCTTTACTTGTAGCCAGCATTTTCTATAATGGACTGATTGTGACTAATTCTTTATCATCGAGCTAATTGAATTTTTAGATGCACCAATTAGTAAGTTCGTTTACCTGTATTTCTGTGGAGTGTATTGCTGATGTGAGCTGGCTGGATTAAGTTTAAAAATAAGATTACTTCCCACTTTAATTTTTTGAATTTGGTCGATTTTCCACTTATAAAGGGTGGTAATTTAGTATGGCATGTTCATAGAAAACTTTAAAATAATTATCTCCAAGATGTTAAATGATGCATGTGTTATGTGGGTTAATAATGCTATTTCTGATATTATTTTTTCTTTGCCTGGTTGATCATTAATTTGTACATTGGATTTTTGAAGAAGGGGCTCAACACTTTCTGAAATGTTATTTTTTTTTCATATTCTTTTGCATGAAGGTTAGCTGGTTGCATTTTTGCTCCCTGAGGTCTCATGCCATCTACAATCCTATGGGTGGGGAAGGAGCTCGTGCTACTGAGAGGTGAGCTACATGTGGAGGCCTGTTGAGCTTCCCTCTGCTTAGATTTTTTGTTGATACACGGGCCCTCCACTTCCAATTATATGTGACACTGCTGAATTTTACATTTAGATGGGAGGAATTCCAAATAATATCTAATCCTCTAAACGATAGAATCTATTCTTTATTCCTATCCTTATTTATTCCTATCCTCGTTTAGTACATGCATAGGGATATCCATAGAATTGCCCCACCCTCCGGGGCGAGGGCTCTGCTCACTCTACTTCACCTCCCGGGTGTATGGAATGACATAAACCCTAAATCTTGCATATTAGAGCGCGCAGGTTTCAGAGTTAAAATGTCTTATACATTAGTCCATAAAATGCAATTGTACTCTAATATGTGTCTTTCAGTAGGAAGAGGAGCTCATGCATAGATGTTGTGCAGTGCCAGTACAGGTGTGGCTGCAATCAGGCTTGGGCTACACGATCTACCAGGTTCCCATGCATCTCTAAATGCTTTCCAAAATGCTCGATATATTGAAGCTTCATATCTAAATGCTTGTATCTCAGATAGATCTTTTTAGGTAGTACTAATAATGATTTGATGAATCAAACCTTGTTGGCCCAACATCTTCTATTGGGGAAGATTAGTATTTTTTGTGTAACAATGAAAGCTAATACATAAGTCTGATGTGCAGTTCGAAGCTGACCTAGATGCATAGTTTCATGGAAGCTGGGTGGCCGCAACAATACTATATATGTCTTTCGGATTAACTTAGCTTGCACCTATTTAACTTATCATGAGAGTCGTATGTTAATATTTCGTATGATTTGATGTCATGTCCTATAGCTAAGTATTAGTGGACTGGTGTATTATGGACTTTTAACCTCTATGGTTGCACCTATATTTTACTACCATGATGTAGTGTGGATCACTACATTCAGCTTGTATATACCTATGTGACATCTGTATGATGCGCTCCTGCATTGGTGCAATGATATATATAATTGTCAGAAAATATAATTTAGCTACCGAAGATGGATGAATATGTTTGTTTCAACACATGTATCTTAAATTCAAAATTATGATAGTGGTTGTTGTTGAAATGCTAATCTGGGAAGCCCATCAATTGATATGTAGCATTGTCAAAGTCTGCAACAAACATAAGTGAACTGTTTTTTTAATACAAATACGTCACGCTCGCTGCTTGGGATCGCGCGCCGCCAGAGATCTCCGAGAGCGAAGGGCACCCATCGCTTGTGGCTTCCCTTCGCTCCATTGCCGTGCGCCCTTCGCTCGCGGTCAGGACGCTGGTGAATCTCGTCGTCTTTCCCATCGTTTGATCGGTACTCTCTTCCCCGTCCCATGTACTACATCCGTTCTAAATTACTATTCGTTATTGAATTTTTCGTTCAACGTTTAACCATTCGTCTTATTCAAAAAATTTCAAAAGTATCATTTATTTTGTCAGTAACTTGCTTTATCATCATATATACTTCAAATATAACGTATTGATCTCTATATTTGGACAAAATTTTTGAATAAGACGAATGGCCAAAGATCGTGAAAAAAAGTCAACAACGAATAGTAATTTTGAACAGAAGTAGTAGTGATGTATTTGTATGTGTATTGCTACTACTGATTGCTTGCTGTCGCTAGAGTACTAGCGCTTGTGCCTGTAGTAGTATAAACACTACAATTTAGGGTCATCAGAAAATAATGTTCATATACTCACTATCGTATACTCACTATTATATACTCACTATCATATATATGGTTCATATTCACTATCATATACTCAATCAATGCAGATGATGGTACTGAACAGGTGCAGGCAAAAAATCCACAGACGGACACTCGCGCAGGGTCCCAGCAAGCGATGTCTCTGACGTGGAACACGGGGAGGACACGCCTACAGCTTCAGGCGAACATTCCCCTAGCAGCACATTTATCTCTAAACTTTTTAAATGAAAGAACCTCTTATATGTCAAAATGTACTATATCTATTTATTAAATAGAATTAAAACAAATTTATTAGTATTGATCGTGATACTCCAAGATTACCCAATGATTATTTAGTTTTGTTTCATCTCCAACTCATGATGATGCATTTTTTAGGTCTTACTCGTTGCATATGCTATAGATGAAGCTCACATAGGTTAAGCTTGTGTTTTACTCTTTTTATACACGTGCGTGTCGCACGTGTACTCTACTAGTCATGGAAATAAGTCCTGGTTTAACCATCATTGCAGAACTGCAGAATAAACAGCACAAGGCATATTAAATTCTTGTAGAACAGATATGAACTCTTTGCTTTCTCCAAAAGAAACTTGCAGGATTTTATTATTGTATCATAGATATATAATTAAAAAATATCGGTTGAGGTAAATGTGTGATATTTTAATATGGGCATCTTGTTAATTGACGGGGCTTGTTTGTGGTTCAACAATTTAGAATCAATATTGCACTAACAGAGGCCACCGTGAATCCAATTTGCAATCAGATTACACAAATTGACCTGTGGATAAATTTGCATCTTTTGGTTGATGAGACCTCCACGCCCTCTTGGTATGCCCACTGTTATAGGGTTACACCATAATCTCATGAGCCATAGAAGTCATGACAAAGGAAATAAAAAGAACATAACATGGCCGAATGTTATCCCAGCTTGCAGGCGACCTATGCTGGTAGCATGAACCGAGGAAGAAAAAAAATTATAACCTGAGTTGTCTGATTAAAAATTGCACAAATACTCATAATAATATCTGCAAAATTCGTAGTATCAGTTATTTACAATAAAAATGGTAACTTGGCAGCATCATTGAACATAATTTAAATAGGAGTCCAAGGCATAATATATGATATAAGAAAAATACTAAGATGGAATAAGCAGGAGTTGGCTTAAAAAGGTTAAAATAAAAAAGTGTGTGAGCATCTTTACCTTGTATAGGTGCAATAAACTATCCTTTTGAGCCGGTCACTACGTGCAGACTGCCCTGGGTTTCAACTCCTGCAATAAAATGATTCATACCAGTCACTTATAAAATAATACGAAAGTGCGACAAAGAAATATGACAGGATAATCACTTAATCGGTCCGGGGGTGATCGTCGGCGGTAGCCTCGGTGCGGCAGTGGCCGGCGGCAGCAATGTTCGGTGCGGCAGTGGCCGGCGGCGGCAATGTTGGCCGACCAAACCCAGAAGAACCGGCCCCAAGGTCAACCGGTAGTGCAAATCCAGCGGGGCCGCTCGACGGGCCCAGATCCTGCGGCGGTGGCAGCGGATTCGGCGCGGGGGACAGCCGACCGCGCGAAACTCCGAGGGAGGTCGGCGGCACAACTCCGAGGTGGAGGCGACGGATCTGGGGCGAAGGGGAGGAGGAGCGGGGGCGACGAATCCTAGGAGGGGGCGGCGGCGCCGCCGCGGGTCCAGGCGGGGTTGTGGTATGTCGCGGCTCGTGGGTGGGTATGGGTACCGGTGAGGTGACACGGTGAAAAAAGTTTTGAGGTCTCGAGGGAAAAACACGTGGGAATGTCCCTCCTCCCTCCCCTTTATTTGGTTTTCGCCGACTTTTGTCGTCCTAGTTTCCTGACCGGTGGGTCCTCTGTGAGGGGGTAGAGGTGGGGGTGGGCCTTTTGTTGGTAACAAGTCTTTTTTAAATCTAATTATCTTTATAGTATAGATATACTCTACCATTGCAATTCGTTGGATTCATATAACCAATATGATTCCCCATGTGTATGCAAATGCGGTGCCTTTTCACAAAAAGTTTTGTTAAAATAGAAGAAAAAACTGCGGTTCATCGTGAACATGAGGACTCCGGTTCATCGTGAAGATGAGAACATGTCCTTTTCGCAACACGGACCCCACTTGAACATGAGAACATGGCCACATTTGAGCTGTGTTTAGAATTCAGTTCATCGTGTTGCCAAATTTGCACTTTTGTGAAGACATCTTTCTTCTGTTGGTAAACTCATCTGGCTTTTGGCAAGTAAAGAGTAGCTAGTGCTGCAACGTATTGGGCTTAAAAACTTTGGTACACATACTTAACAACTTGACCGCGTGGCCTAATGGATAAGGCGCTCGCCTCCGGAGCGGGAGATTGTGGGTTCGAGTCCCATCGTGGTCGATATTCGTTCCGCTTTGCTTTTTTTTTACCAGTCGAGCAGCGCAGCTAAACGTTCCATTGGTTTACCTAAAAAAAAGTCCTTTTTATCTTGTTTCTGTTTTGCAAAAGAATGACATATGGCCAAAGATCTAAAATGTTGCATTGGTTTACCTTCTTTTTATCTTGTTTTTGTTTTGCAAAAGAATGATATATGTCCAAAGATCTAAAATGTTGCATTGGTTTACCGAATTCGTTTCCCAACGCTACATCGTCTCCACGCCGTAATGCACCGGACTCGGGCGGGCGTGCGGTGCGTGTCCGTTTGATTTGGTCCTGTATTCCGAGTCGGCGAGTCGGACTCGAATTGGGCATATGTATGGCCCTACCCTTTCCTTTCTATAAATCACGGTGCGTGCGCGTCCCGTGGCCCAACGAGATACGAGCGAACGAACGCACGGGTGCATCATGGCCGCCTCCGCCGTAGCGCCGCCGCTCTTGCCGCGCACGCTCTCGTTCCATGGACTACGAACGACGGGTACATCCGTGGCCACGGCCACCGCCGCCGCCGCCGCCGTAGCGCCGTTGCACCGAACGCTGTCGTGCCCATCTGACTTCTTTTACCTCGACCCGCCGCCGCCGTCCCGGGCCGAGGCCGTGTACGCGTTCGCCCACGGCGAGGCCGGCAGCGACGGCGACGACGCGGACCTGCGCGAGCTGCTCCTCTCCCTGGAACGGGAGCTCGACGAGCTGGACCAACGGGAGCAGCACGTGCGCCTCGAGATGGGCGAGCTCCGGCGCGAGGAGAGGTCCGCGGAGGCGGCCCTCACGGACGCCAAGGCGGCCGCGGCCGCGGCGCCCCTCGTCGTCGGCCACGTCGTCGATCTCGTCGGCCAGGACCACGCCATCGTCGAGGAGACGGCCGAGGACGGCGAGAGATCCCACGGCTACTACGTGCGGGTCCACGCAGACGTCGACCGCGGCCTCCTCAGGCCCTCGGCGACCGTGCTGCTGCACGCTTCGCCGTCGCGCGCGGTCGTCGAGGCACTGCCCGCCGGCGCTGACGCCGCCGCGTCCGCGTCGTCCCTGCTCGTCGCGGACGCGGAGCGGCCGGGCGTCACCTACGACGACGTGGCCGGGTGCGAGGCGCAGAAGCAGGAGCTCCGGGAGGCCGTGGAGCTGCCGCTGGAGCGGCCGGAGCTCTTCGCGCGGCTCGGCGTGGACCCGCCGCGCGGCGTGCTCCTGTGCGGCCCGCCCGGCACCGGCAAGACCATGCTCGCCAGGGCCGTCGCGCACCACACCTCGGCGGCGTTCCTCCGCGTCAGCGGCGCCGCGCTCGTGGGCAAGTTCCTCGGCGAGGGCCCCAGGATGGTGCGCGACGTGTTCCGGCTCGCCAGGGAGAAGGCGCCGTCGATCGTCTTCATCGACGAGGTGGACGCCGTCGCGGCGGCGCGGCCGCCGCCGGCATGCGGGCGGTGCGCGGCGACCGCGGCGTCGTGACGCACGAGGACTTCGAGGAGGGGTATCGCGCCGTCGCCAAGAGGCCAGAGTGCGGGGCCTACTACGAGCTTACCTACGACAGCTGAAACTATTCGATTAGTAGTCTGCTTCCTTCACTCGAATCATCATCAATCACCAGCACTGTAACCTTGCTCATATGTAGTGTTTATGTCAGTTCAGCTCCTCGTCTGTGTGCATTGTTTGATTGGCATGGTAATGCAGCTAGAAAATAATGCGCTTGCTGTGCAGAGTTTTGATTGTGGCCGAGTTAAACAATCCCCAGCACCAGAATATTTTTGGCGCTGTAGCATTGTAACCTCGCTCATATGTAATGTTTATTATGTCAGTTCAGCTCCTCGTCTGTGTGCATTGTTTGATTGGCATGGCAATGCAGCTAGAGTTTTGATTGTGGCCGAGTTAAACAACCCAAAGTCACAGAAAAATCTTTCGAGAGATCAAATTCCATTGTATAACTGAAATGTTGAAACACTATCACTCCCACATTCTGCAGTACATGTGATCTGGTCTGAATCTCTGAGTCAAACACTAGCCAAGCCAAATAGACGCAACTCTATTAAAAATGAACTTTCGCTATCCAAGTACAACCACTGCTGGGGAAAACATTTGGCACGGGTGGATTGCCGGATGCTATCTCTTCACACCATCTTTCTTTGAGAACAAGCGCAGGTTTGCAGTTTGTCGACGCCATTCATTTATCGGTACCTAGAGAATGCATATCGAACAGTTAGAATTAGGTTATTATTACAATAAGTACAAGGAAGGGAACAAAAGTTGAAACTAGTATGATTATTGATATATGCTTACAGCAGGGAATCCACCATAGTCACCAGGCTTATGAATATCCTTTGTCACCGAGCTATTTGCTGCAAGCCGAACCTGCAAAAAGATTGCAGAGAGAGCGAGAACAATGAAAACTACAATGAAGAGGCCTGATGGTCTGGCAAAAGACAGTGTCATTGCCTTAATTTTCATCAGATTAAATGGCGCAACCTTTGTTTGACTATATATTTTATTTGCTGAAACCACTAGATGGAAAGACATAAGTTGCAGACAAATTTATTAGGCGGTAGTCAGCTGGTCAACATGAAAAAAAAAATAGAATGTTTTCGCCACTGCAACCAGAACTGAATCAGAAGAGCAAAAAGGATTCAAGAGTTCTCTGAGCAATATAGCCAGGATGCAACATTACACAAGGCGGCACAATGTTGCACAACTGAATTCAAACTAGTTTGATACAAGGTGCACCGAAAAGGCAAAGCCAAAAGCACACTAGCACAGAGCTGAAAAACAGCACCTTTGATACAATGGAGACATGGTCCCGAATTGCCACCCTACCACCCAATGTAACATAGTCCCCCAGCCTGCATGCTCATAATAGGGTGAAACTTGAAAAATGGCCCAGAAAAATCATATGACATTCATAAGCAGAACAAAACGTGTAACCAATGAAATCAATTTATACATACGTGGCAGAACCAGCAATCCCTACTTGCCCACAAATCATGCAGCACTTTCCAATGACTACATTATGACCTATCTACAGGAGAAATTGTCAATCACAGGAAAAGAAGGAGAAACCAGCCACCTAATGTAGGAGGGATAATACCTGGACTAGATTATCAATCTTGGTATGATCTCCAATCATTGTCTCTCTCCAACTGCGGTTAAGAAAAAGCGATGAGAGTTTTCAACAAATGTCTATGGCAACCAAACATATAATTGAATGCAAAGAACTGACAGCCCAAAATTCTAGTTAAATGAAAATCATTGGTCAACCAACAGAAGAACTGCAATCACATTCTCTTGATACCACTATACCAGCAGTCCTCTGAGCATTTAAAATTATCCAATGTAAAGCTAACAAGTTACCTGCCTCTGTCAATGCATGTGTTTGCTCCTATTTCTACATGGTCTCCAATTCTCGCATACAGCATCTGGCAAATAGCAAGATTTTTCAATATACACATATTGGAACCCCAATCACATCCACATAAAGATCCTCAAATAAACACATACAGAGATAAGCCAACTAAAAAGAAACTCAACCATAATGGGGGACTCCACCAGGCAGAGTTCTAAGAAGGTGCCCTGCTTCGAACCTGGTTCGGGACGGGAGTTTTAATGACTCTCATAGTTCAACACTCTAACCGGTCCACCACGAGAATCTTGGCAGAGCTAAGCCAACTAGTTACTAAACATTGGGTTGACTGGAATTATATCAAGATCGTTTGCTGTTGGACTTTAGGAAAGTAGAATGAATTAAGACTGAAATGTCACACTATGCTTTTAGTACACATATAAATAATAAGTTGAATATTTGCATTAACTTGGGCCATAAGGTACCTCAGTGCTGAACTCAACAATAATTTCACTAGCTTTGAATTTGGATTCTACAAATTAATAATCTTTGCAGCAAGAAACAAAAGAAAAAATTTACCACAGAGGGACAATGGTGAGCACTAACTTGTGGTTTCTTCTTAACCTGTCCATCCTCGTCCACAAAAAATCCAAAACCTTCAACATAAATAAGATGTTGACATCAACATATCATCAGAATAAATGAATTATATTCTTTGAAAGGAGTATATAAAGCAATGTTACTGTGTAGCAAAGTTTTTTTTAAAAAAAGAAAAAGGTAAATCAAGAATAGGTTTGGGTAGCCAAAAGGCATAACGGAACTGATTTTTTTCTGCAGTCTGCTCACTGGAAAAAAGAAACATATTTCAGTCTTAAGTGAACATGTATATCAGACTGAGAGATTTTAGACAGTGTTTTCCTAAACGGGCTAAACGGTCCGTGTAAACGGGTTTAAACGGTAAACGGTGGACAACCGCACAGTTTAGGGCCTAGGCGGGTTCCTAAACGGTTGACCCGTTTAGACGGTCCTAAACGGGAAAAAAAGGCCTGAACGGCCTAAACGAGACGGTTTTGAAACGGCATTAGACGGCCTAAACGGGAAAAAACGGCCCGTTTAGGAGATGGAGCGTCTGAGCAGTTTTGAATTTTGAAGTTTTGATCATTGATCATTCATCAAAATGGGTTTGAGGCGGCAATATGTGTTTAGTTATGATTCTCTATGCCATTGCTTCGACGAGGTTACTGAAACCAATGAGCATTATTTTAAACTTATTGATCTGAGCCCCCAAAGATGGTCCCCTCCCACATGTATTTAGGCCCTTCATTTTTTAATCAGTTGAAATGACGCTGAGTTCGACTGTATTTTGGCATGATTATCTGTGGTAGAGAAGCAGTGGTTGAGCTTTTACTTTAATGTAAATGCTAAGTTGAACTAAGATTTTCTCCTGTGCTGCTTTTATAGGTGGTAGTCACCCAAATGAACGGGAAGGATTACTCGTCCAGTTCTGTCCATGTATTTCACATTGGAAAGCTGAGAATAAAACTCCGAAAAGGATGGTCTACAAAAGCAAGAGAGTCGTATTCTACTACGATGAAGGTAAAATCCGATCACAGTGTGTGTGTAACCAAAGTGCTCTCTAGGGCTTAACTTAGATGCACTTGCTTGACATATTGTAGCAGTAGACATGTTAATATTTTTATAATGATGCCTTTAATTTAGAAGAATATTGGACTTTTCCATCAGAAGCAGCAGTTTGTGGGATCCCATCAGAAGCAGCAGCTTGTGGGATTTAATTCTCCTTTTCCTTATGCATTGCGTAGTATTATTGTGGCATGAGTGTGCGGAGTACTTCAATGACTGCAGC